>JAYESA010000009.1:133571279-134171279 GCA_036927795.1 Iris macrosiphon
AAATTAACCACAACGAAATTGTTTCTCTTTCTTACTAAATTTTGAAACAATATAGTTTGAAAAAGCTAGTTAATATTATGTGAAAAGATCAACCACTACAGCAACCGCAAGATCAGCAACTTCAGCCCGCATCGCAATCTCAATCCGCACTGAAACAAGAGTTTGAATCGAAAATTTGACATCATCTTAGGGGAGTTTACAATGAGCGCTATATGGAAAGAAGATACTTGAATATAGTTCTTGTTGAATGCTTGCATTGTAGGAAACGACTCAAATGAGACCATAACTATTATATAAGAAAGCTACGTAGGCATTTGAAAATGTGTATGGATATTTAGTTATCTTGTATTTTTTCTAAAAATGTACCATTTTTAATATATTTTATTATTCTTAGATAAGTCATGCAATCTTTGTTTGAGTTTCAGCTTTCAGTCTCTCTACAATTTTTATTTGCAGTAATACAAATAAATTTCGAAGAGAGGTTGAAAAGCTGAAACTTAAATATAGGTTGCATGCTTATGTAACAAAAATAATATATATTAAAAAAATTATCTTATTTTCTGATATTCGTATGTATTAGTAATATTAATATGGGTCATTAATAAAATTCTGGCTCAATTAAGTGTTTGTTTATTTATACTAGGATAAGTGTTGTTTACATTTAATATTTTTGGTTATGGAAAGGATCTCATTAATTAAATCAAATCTTTTTTCTATTATCTCATTAATTAAATCAAATTATATCATCTATTTATTAATTATAACTTATATATAAAAATCTTAACAAAAATATATAAAAAACATATAAAATAATAATAATAAATTAACAAATGACTTATATATTAACATATGTATATAATCTAAAATTTTATATTTATATTTATTAACTTATTATATATATATAACTTATATATAGAATTAAAAAAAAAGATTCGGGTCGGATCGACCCAAATATGAGCCGGTTCCGATCGGATCGGACCGATCTGTCCCGATCCGAATCCAATCAGGCCCGGTCAGTACGGACCGCACGCTGGCCCAAACCGGCCCATTATACACCATGAGCCCCACCTCTGTTTGCTTCCATGTCTCTTATATTGAATTGGATGGTACTTTATGATACCACACGTACAAAAGAAAAATATATGGACAAAAGTAAGATAAAATTTAGTAAAAGTTCGAGTCACTACTAAATTTAAATTAAAACCAAAACCCGAAAACAAGATACCTTTATCTGAGCAGTTCCGAAATTTTCTTTCGTTTTTCACTTTCGAAAAGACTCGTGCTCCGACCTCCAGAGCCTTTTCGCCCTTCATGTACTTATTACGAAAAATCTGGTCATTATGCTACCACCTACTATGCTCGTCAACGGGCTATTCTAATTTGTTTCCATTGTCATAAGCCTTGTCACCCATTTAATAATTATTTTCTATTTCATCCACATTTAAGAACTCAATTTTTCAAGCTGATGAAGGTACTTTTGAGCAGTTATAATCCCTGTTGAATTATCGCCAGTCAAAATCATGTCATCCACATTTACGAACTCAAATTTTTAAGCGGATAAAGTCAAAAGATTATTCCTTGGCTCGCTCTCTGGTACCTCAGGCTCACATTGTTGATAGTACACAGATATCGGCAGATATTCAACATCGTCTTACTCTATTAGAGTTCCAGGTCCAGCGTCATCATGTCTTTGCTGGCTCCTCTGTATCTGCCTCTACTAGTATGTCTACTTCTTGGATATTAGACTCTGGTTATTCCCATCATATGACTTTTGATCTTAGTATTTTATCAAGTATTACATCTTTACCATCCTTCTTTTCTTTTTAATACACAATTGATGATTCTCAGTTGGTCATCACTCAATCTCGCTCTATTATTTCTGAAACTTTGAGCCTTCATTTTGTTTTACATATTCCCCATCTCACTTTACACCTCATATCAGTTAGTAGCCATTGTGAGAGTGAATTTATTATTGTTTTTAATTCTCTCACATGTTCTGTGAAGGATCCTCATATGAGCCATATGATTTATCGTGCTCGTAGGAAAGGACGGTTGTTCCACTTAGAGTTTTTCATCTTCTATTAACTCAACCTTTGAGTTTTAGTCATGCTGCTATTGTCACGTCTTTAGTCGCCTTGTGGCACAGACATTTAGGTCATATTTCAGAACTTCGTCTAAAGACTTTATTCTACAGTGGAGCTCTTGGACGTGGTTCTTTCTCTTCTCTATCCACATGTACGGGTTATAAGTTGGTAAAACACTTAGTCCTAAATTTTTCTAAGAGTTTATCAAAATCTAATAGTATTTTTGATATAGTTCACTCTGACATATGGGGACCTGCTCCTATATATCCCATCTATGACTGATTTTTCTACTACATGAGCTTTATTGATGATTACACTTGTTATACTTTAGTCTATCTTATGTGTCACCATTCTAAACTTTCTACCATTTTTAGGACGTTTACTACTATAATTTATATTCAATTCAATGCTAGGATTAAAAAATTTCGCTTTGATTGTGCTCGTGAGTGTCTCTCCACTATGATGAGATGTGTCTTGCAATCTCATGACACCATTTTTAGCAGTTCTATCCTTAAACTCATGAACAAAATGCAGTAGTCGAGCATAAACATCGTCATATTTTTGAATCTGCTCGTGCTCTCTCGTTATCCTCTTCTGTTCCTCAAACATTCTGGGAAGAGGCTATTCTTACTTCTGTTAATCTTATCAATATAACTCCTTAATTTATTTATCTGGTCGGATAAATCATGAGAGTCTTTTCTTATGTCCTCCTAATTATAGTATATTTCGCACATTTGGATTCACTTATTTTGTTCTTCTTCCTTTGATTGACCGTACGAAGCTGACAGCTCGATCAGCCAAGTGTGTCCTACTCAGTTTTAATTTCGATCATAAATGATACTATTGTTATGATCCCTTGGCCCGTCATCTTCGTTTATCTCGTCATATCACCTTTCCAGAGGACTCTTCTTATTTCACTGTCCTACCTCCAGATGTTTATTTCTTGTTCTCCCAGCTCTGACATCGAGTGTCTCCATTGATCCTACTCATTTGCTTCCCTCTCCTAGTATAACTCCTCCTATGATGCCTCCGTCACTGTCTTACAAGGGTCCTCCACATATTTTTTCAACCTCCACTATACCATATCCATCTCCACCTCCACCATAACCTCTCTGCCAGTCTCAACGTACTCATTGACCTCCTACTCATTTTACTTATGACTATTCCAGTCTACCAGATAAATTTGGTTTTGCTACTGTAGTCTCATATTCTTCATAGTTCAATTACTTTGTTATTTCTATCCATACTATACGCGAGCCCAATTGTTATCAAGAGGTTGTTCAATACCCTGAGTAGTAGGAGACTATGTTAATATAGTTTCAAATATTTCAGCAGATAGGTACTTGGGATATCATTTTACTTCCAGATGGGATCCAAACTATTAGTTGCAAGTGGGTTTTCAAGGTCAAGTATCGACCTGATGGATCTATTGAGCGACACAACGATTGCCTTGTTGCCTGAGAATTTATATAGGAGTATGAGATTGCTATGATGAGACATTTGCCCTTGTTGTTCAGATGACCATTATTCGTACATTACTATCTTTTACTACCTGTCACACATAATTATTTTTGGCCCCACTGATATTAAATGCCCTATAGGCATATTTGTAAATATTTTAATTATTTTGGTAGTTAGAACCATGTAAGGAATATTCTTTGGATATAGAATAATCCTAGCATATTTTTGAGAATAATTCCTAGAATATTTCTTTTCCAGAAGATTCCTGTAAGCCCTTGAGGCAATATAAATAGGGGGAGCCTCATTTGCTCATCACTACTAAAAACTTGTAAGCTTTTCTCATATCAATAAAGAAGTCTTTAAGTTTCTATCTTGCTCCACTACTCTCTATTTTTCTTAGCGATCTAGCTAAGTTCGGTCGGGAAGACTTGCACGGGTCTTCGAGCAGGAAGCTTGTGCGTCACACGAAAAAGTGTAGAAAAAAATACTAAGTTTGTGAAAAGTGGTATCAGAGCGAAGGTCGATCATAGCCATGTCGACATCCAAGACCGTCAACGACCAACGTCCCGCGTCACCCAATAAGAACACCAGAAGGGGAAAAAGTAAGGAGTCGACGATGGAGTGAGCCCTTGGCGATTTGATATCTCGCTTGGAACTCTTGTAACAGGGCGTGATGGGTGTAGAGGCGTAAGCGAAAAAAATCAAGCGGCTTACGAAGAGTTGTCTTATGGGTTAGAGAGTGATGTTTCCAACGCCATGACGTTGTTCCAAGAGCAACTTCGCGAGATGCAGACTGGTTTCGCGGAGGAACGCTAGGCTATGAAGGCGGAGATTGCTGAACTACGCGAAGAACTCAAGCCTAAAGCCGTTATTTTTGAGAAAGTCATTGCCAATGATAGGTCTTCGAGTAGGGAGGCGGCACCTAAGGTGAAGTACCCAGATCTAAAATCCTTCAATGGAGCTCGAGACGCAAAGGAAGTGGATAACTTCCTATGGAACATTGAGCGGTACCTTAAGGTGATTTACATCGAGGACGAAGCCGATAAGGTAAATACAACGTCCCTTTATTTCACTAACGTTTCTATGCTTTGGTGGCATCTTAGGTACATTAAAAAGGAGAAGGATTTGTGCTCAATCGAGACTTGGGAGGATCTCAAGAAGGAGATCAAATCTCAATTCTACCCGGAGAACGTTGAGTTCATGGCAAGGAGAAGCTTGCATCAACTCAAGCACACCAGATCGTTCAAGGAGTATGTTACGGAGTTCACTCGTCTCATGCTTGGAAATAGGTGGATGAAGAATGAGAGAAAGGAGAGTGTCCTCTTTCTAAACTAGGGTCGGCCCCCTATTCTCCTTCCTCTAGCAAATTACAAAGACCCCTATGCCCCTGTTGGTTTGTCATAAAAAAATAATTAAGGGTGGAAGCTTCTCTTCCTAATGAAGATTAAGTCTAATAACTAATTAATGAGATAGGTTTTGGCTGAAGGACGGACTTCTCTGCACAAAGGACGACAAGGTAGTTATGTCCAAATGTGGTGGCTTGTAAAGACAACAACTCAAGGAATGCCACAACATCAAGTGGGTTGGACATCCGGGTCAGAAGAGGACTTTGGCATTATTAGAGGCCGCCTACTATTGGCCTCGCATGCCCAAGGACGTGGAGGACTACGTGCACACTTGTCTTATGTGCCAACAAGACAAGGTAGACCATCAGTGACCTGGGGGCTTGTTTGAGCCTCTTCTCGTACCGAATCGACCATGGGAGAGCATCTTGATGGAATTCATCTATTCCTTGACTAAGGTGGGGACACTTGGACCTATCCTTATAACAGTATACTGATTCTCCAAGTACGAGATATTCTATCACGATCACTACCTAAATATTCAGGGACGAGTACGTGGATACGTCCAGCCTACGCCACAACATCGGCGGTATAACGTTGTCTATGTTACAATGGAAGTCAAACTAATACAACTTGTTCTATCAAGTACTCAATCACAATATTTTAAAGAAAGAATGAATAAGGAAGATAGTCTAAACAATTATTCTAAAGAAATAAAACTAAGACAAGGCACCGAGATAGAGTAATACTAGTCTAGATCTCACCATTGGTCACCTCTAAGTCCAGAGTGTAAAATATTTCTCAACTATAACATCACTCTGTAGTCTAGGAACATAGAGCACAAGAATTTCCTAAAAATGTTATCCAGTCATAATGGAACGAGTATAACTCTAATAACAGTTCCAATTAAATGATAAAGTCTATAAAACAATAATAGTAAATGTAATACATCATGAAAAGTAAGAGCATGAATAATGGCATGGTAAATACAGTAAGTAACAGAAATAATATTAAAGTGTACATTAGGAGTATGAACTAAAAAGAAAATACCATACTAACTATGTGTCGTGAAATACTTGCTTCGATATGTGATCGACTTGGAAACTTGCACTGGAATTTATGGCCTGGTTAATCATACGTGAGGTGTATAATTAACACTCACAGGGTACATGCACAGGAAGGGGTTTCACATCAAACTAGCATTTCTCTGCCCCCGACTAGTACAGTGGATCCAAACTACGACACATTACAACACAGGAATCACAGGGCAAGTCGGAATACTAACACATGAATATCATGCACAGGAATAACTTGCACATGGATAACATATAAAGAGGTAATAGGAAAAGCAACATATCAGGATGGGGATCCATGATATACTAATATGTGTACCATCATGTCAGGAATCATATCAGACCATTAAAACATGTATACACACATGATACACTCCTCCAATATCATGATACACACCCACACTATATAGAACACCTCACAAATCATATAAGGACTCAAATATATATATATATATATATATATATATATATATATATATATATATATAAAATAAAACATCTAAAAATTTGTATCGATATAAGAAAAATATAAACCATTGGTTGTTGATCCAATGGTTTTTATTAAATGAGCTTTCTTGGAGTATTAATAGAGTAGGGAACATCATTTAATGCAATGGTTCTTATTATAATGGCACACTGTGAACACAATTCACACACTCTTGCATATTTGAACCAACTCACCTGCATCCAGTCTTGCTCACTCGAGCCTCCAGCATACTGACAGTGCACTCCTTGTGCACTGTGAGTACATAGCACACTCTTACTAATGAGTATTGTTGCTGCTGATCCTTCCTTATTGCTATTGTCAAATGGGCTTACTTCACCCTATGCTACTTCTACTATCAAGTGGCTTACTGCTATTATAGTGTGTGTTGGCACACATGCACCATTGCTGTGCAAACAGCTCCCCCACATTCATGAATGCACTACATTAGATGCAGCAACCCTTTTTCCAACCTAGTTACCTACTATCTAATTCTCACATGCTAACACACAGGGAACACTCAAGTCTCACTACTGATACCATCTAATGTGATACCTGGCACTGCTGCTCTCAGATCAGTGCACCGAACACTGATACCCACAAACCCGACACCCTTGTGTGTGCACCACCACGCACACACACACACACCATCAAATAATATATATATATATATATATATATATATATATATATATATATATATATCACCAATAATATTAAGTATACACAATACATGCTCTAGTTGTCATTTCGTCATACACTTTCAGTGGACCAATGTGATCCTCTATGATACATCAACCCATCTTCATGAGAAAACCCCAATACTCTATTAAATATACAAATACATATTAGACACATCTATTTATAATTATTATAATTAGTTACCATAAAGAATGGAAAAAATACTCTCATGAACACAAACCCCCAATATTGACACAACACCATGTAGGAATCATAATATAACCAATATAAATTCATCCTCCCCCCCTTATGGGTATTCTTAATCCATGGGTGGGCTCCTAATGGCCAATCAAATAATAAAATCATAATTTAAATAGGGATTTGAGGTTGTCACCTATTGGGAGATGGATTCCCAATACAAACCAAAGAGTTTCTAGCCCAAGCTCCTTCTTCTCCAATGCTTCTTGCAACCCAAGTTTTTAGGTCTTCTTAAATGGTGAGAATGAGGAAATTTGAATCAATTTGGTGGAATTTGGAGAAGGAATGGTGGGATTTGAGGAAGAACCCTATTTAAAAATAGGTGGATGCAGAATGAGAGAAAGGAGAGTGTCCCCCTTTCTAAACTAGGGCCGACTCCCTATTCTCCTCCCTGTAGCAAAGTACAAAGACCCCTATGCCCCTATTGGTTTGTCATGAAGAAATAATTAAGGGTGGAAGCTTCTCTTCCTAATGAAGATTAAGCCTAATCACTAACTAATGAGATGGGTTTTGTCTGAAGGATGTACTTCTCTACACAAAGGGCGACAAGGTAGTTGTGCCCAAATGGAGTAGCTTGTGAAGATAACTACTCAAGGAATGCCATGACATCAAGTGGGCAGGACATCCGGGTCAGAAGAGAAAATTGGCATTCTTGGAGGCCGCCTACTATTGGCCTTACATGCGCAAGTACGTGGAGGACTATGTGCGCACTTATCTTATGTGCCAACAAGACAAGGTGGACCATCAGCGACCCGGGGGACTGTTTGAGCCTCTTCTCGTACCGAATCGACCATGGGAGAGCATCTCGATGGACTTTATCTATTCCTTGCCTAAGGTGGGGACACTTGGGTTTATCCTTATAACGTTACACAGATTCTCCAAGTACGAGACCTTCTGTCACGATCAATACCCGAATATTCGGGAATGAGTACGTGGATACGTCCAGCCTATGTCGCAATATCGGCGGTATAACATTGTCTAGGTTACAATGGAATTCAAACTAATACAACTTGTTCTATCATGTACTCGATCATAATATTCTAAAGAAAAAATGAATAAGGAAGGTAGTCCAAACAATAATTCTAAAGAAATAAAACTAAGACAAGGCACCGAGATAGAGAAATACTAGTCTAGATCTCACTAGAGGTCACCTCTAGGTCCATAGTGTAAAATCTTTCTCAACTATAATATCACTCTGTAGTCCCGGAACGTAGAGCATAATAATTTTCTAAAAATGTTATCCAGTCATGATGGAACGAGTATAATTCTAACAACAGTTCCAATTAAATGATAAAGACTATAAAATAGTAATAGTAAATGTAATACATCATGAAAAGTAAGAGCATGAATCATGGCATGGTAAATACAGTAAGTAACAGGAATAATATTAAAGTGTACATTAGGAGTATGAACTAAAAAGAAAATATCATACTAACTAAGTGTCTCGAAATACTAGCATCGATATATGATCGGCTTAGGAACTTGCACAAAAATTTATGACCTGGTTAATCATACGTGAGTTGTATGATTAACACTCATAGGGTATATACACAGGAAGGGGTTTCACATCAAACTAGCATTTCCCCGCCCCTGACTAGTACAGTGGATCCAAACTACGACACACTACAACACAGGAATCACAGGATAAGTCAGAATACCAACACATGAATATCATGCACAGGAATAACTTGCACCGGGATAACATGTAAAGAGGTAATAGAAAAAGCAACATCCCATGACGGGGATCCATGATATACTAATTTGTGTACCATCATGTCAGGAATCAAATATCACATCACTAAAACATATATACACAAATGATACACTCCTCCAACATCATGATACACACCCACACTCTATAGAACACCTCACAAATCATATAAGACTCAAATATATATATATATATATATATATATGGAAAATTCTTAAATACAAACATCTAAAAAAATTTATCGATACAAGAAAAATCTGAACCATTGGTTGTTGATCCAATGGTTCTTATTAAATAAACTTTCTTGAAGTATTAATAGAGTAGGGAACATCATTTAATGCAATGGTTCTTATTACTCTGACACACTGTGAACATAGTTCACACACTCTTGCATATCTGAACCAACACACCTGCATCCAGTCTTGCTCACTAGAGCCTCCGGTATACTGACAGTGCACTCCTTGTGCACTGCGAGTATACAACACACTCTCTCTAATGAGTATTGCTGCTGCTGATCCTTCTTCACTGCTATTGTCAAATGGGCTTACTTTACCCTATGCTACTGCTACTGTCAAGTGGCTTACTACTATTGTAGTATGTGTTGGCACACATGCACCACTGCTGTGCAAACGGTTCCCCCACACTCATGAATGCACTACATTAGATGAAGCAACCCTCTTTCTAACCCAGTTACTTGCTATCTAATTCTCATATGCTAACAAACAAAGAACACTCAAGCCTCACTGTTGATACCATCTAATGTGATACCTGGCACTACTGCTCTCAGATCAGTGCACCGAATACTAATACCCACAGACCCGACACCCTTGTGTGTGCACCACACACACACACACACCACCACCAAATTATATATATATATATATATATATATATATATATATATATATATATATATATAACCAATAATATTAAGTATACACAATACACACTCTAGTAGTCGTTTCATAATACACTTTGAGTGCACCAATGTGATACTCTATGATACATCAACCCATCTTCATGACAAAACCCCCAATACTCTATTAAATATACAAATACATATTAGACACATCTATTTATAATTATTATAATTAGTTACCATAAAGAATGGGAAAAATACTCTCATGAACACAAACCCCCAATATTGACACAACACCATGTAGGAATCATAATGTAACCAATGTAAATTCATTCTCCCCCCTTTATGGGTATTCATAATCCATGGGTGGGCTCCTAATGGTCAATCAAATAATAAAATCAGAATTTATATAGGGATTTGTGTTTGTCACCTATTGGGAGATGGATTCCCTATGCAAACCAAAGAGTTTCTAGCCCAAGCTCTTTCTTCTCCAATGCTTCTTGCAACCTATGTTTCTAGGTCTTTTTAAATGGTGTGGATGAGAAAATTTGAATCAATTTGGTGGAATTTGGAGGTGGAATGGTGGGATTTGAGGAAGAACCCTAATTTGGAAATAGGTTGATGAAGAATGAGAGAAAGGAGAGTGTCCTCCTTTCTAAACTAGGTCCGGCCCCCTATTCTCCTCCCTCTAGCAAAGATCAAAGACCCTATGCCCATATTGGTTTGTCATGAAAAAATAATGAAGGGTGGAAGCTTCTCTTCCTAATGAAGATTAATCCTAATCACAAATTAATGAGATGGGTTTACTAGTTTGGGTCCAATGGGCTAGTCCAACTAATAGGTTAAGTTGTCATGACAAGTTGGTTAGGTCCACTAGGGTCTTGTCTAGTCAATTAGTCTAATCACTAACTACTAATAATATATTAGTCACATAATATAACAAGCATATTTATATAAATAAATATTATAATACAATATTTATAATAATTCTAAAATGAAAAAAGCCTTTATTCTAGAAATATGGTAGTGACAAGTCTACCCTCCTTAAAATAATTTTTTCCTCAAAATTAAAACTAAACTAGCACAAGAACACAACAAACAAGAAGAACTATACCTCAAGGATCGAAGAGATATGGGTACTATTCGCGCATTTTATCCTCCCTCTCCCAGGTTGACTCAACCGGAGAGTGATGCCTCCACGCGACACGAACCAAAGGAATAGTCTGGTTCCGCAATACCTTCTTCCATCGATCCAGGATCTCCACTGGCTGCTCTGGATAGTTGAGAGTCGGACCAACCTCGATCTCCGAGTGATCTAGTACGTGACTAGGATCTGCCACGTACCATCTCAACTACGATATATGGAACACGTCATGTACTCTCTCTAGTGCAGACAGCAAGTCCAGTCTATAAGCCACTACACCGACCCTCGCAAGAACACTGAAGGGTCCGATATACCGTGGACTAAGCTTTCCGCCTCCACCAAAATAAATCGTGTCCCGTGTCGAAGAAATCGGCAGGAGCACTAGATCTTGAACCTAGAATAAAATACAACCTTAACACACAATCTAAAAAATCAATCATAACAACCACAACAAAACTTTTACCTCAACTCCAAAGGTCTCCGGTGGCTGTCGGCCTAATGCCGCTGTCTGTCCCGCACCACCCGAAGTCTGTCTCTAATCAGTTTGACCTTCTTCGCTGCATCCATAACCATATCTGGCCCCAACAAGGCTCTCTCACCAATATTATCCCAAGATAATGGAGTGCGACACCTCCGTCCATACAAAGCCTTAAATGTCGGCATCTCGATGCTAGCCTGGTAAATGTTGTTGTATACAAACTCTACTAGGTGGAGATGATCCTCCCAAGAACCTTCAAAATCTTAGACGCAAGTGCGAAGCATATCCTCGAGAGTTTAGATAGTCCTCTCCGACTGCCCGTCTGTCTAGGGTGATATGAGGTACTAAACTTGAGCTGGGTGCCCAAATTAGCCTGCAAACTCCTCAAAAAGTTAGAAGTGAAATGACTATCCCGATCCGAGACGATGCTTATAGGAACTCCATGTATTCTGACAATCTGTCGCACATACATTTCTGCTAACTTCTTCGTAGACGTACCTATTTTAAATGGCAATAAGTGGGCTGATTTGGTCAACCTGTCTACGATAACCCAAATTGCATCTTTTCCTCCTAGAGAACGCGAAAGTCCCGATACAAAATCCATGGTCACGTTCTCCCACTTCCACTCTGGTATGGGTAAAGGTTGGAGTAATCTACCTGATCTCTGTCTATCCGCCTTTAACTGCTGGCACACCAAACATCTGGATACAAAGCGTGCTACCTCGTGCTTCATTCTATACTACCATACATGCTCTCTCAGATCTCGATACATCTTGTTGGCACATGGATGCATTGAGTAATGAGAGTGATGCGCCTCCTGGAGAACTTTCTCGCGCAACTCCCCGCTCGGCACACATAACTTGGTACTGTGCCGTAATGATCCATCGTCAACAATGGTGAAATCCTTTATTAATCCTGCCCGTACCTGTGCTCTGATGCTCCTCAGACCTATATCCCCAAACTATGTAGTCCTGATTATGTCCATCATCTCTGACTATATCTGCAATCCCTACATCTGTATATCAATACCAGAAACTACCACCTCGATCCCCAAACTCTCAAGGTCGACCAACAAGTGTCTGTCTGTCGTCAAGAACATAGCCAATGGATACCTTCTCAAGGCATCGGTGAGTACGTTGGCCTTCCCTGGGTGGTACTGAAATGATATATCAAAGTCCATCATCAACTCCAACTATCTCCTCTGTCTCATGTTCAACTCTTTCTGTATGAACACGTACTTCAAGTTCTTGTGGTATGCGAAGATCTTCACACACTCTCCGTATAAGTAGTATTTCCACAGCTTTAGACCAAAGATGACCGCTGCCAACTCCAAATCGTGGGTGGGGTAGTTCTTCTTATGAGGACGTAATTGCCTGGAAGCATAGGCAATCACCTTCTCGTGCTGCTGAAGAACGCAACCCAAACCCTTCCCTAAAGCATCACTATAGATAGTGAATCCACCTATTCCTGATGGCAATGTCAATACTGGAGATGTCGCCAATCTCTTCTTTATTTCATCAAAAGCGGCCTGGCAATCCTCCGTCCAGACGGACTCTATATCCTTCCTGGTCAGCCTAGTCATTGGCTCTGCAATCCTGGAGAAGTCCTGTATGAATCTCCTGTAATAACCTGCCAATCCCAGGAAACTCCTAATCTTTTCCACTGAACTCGGAGTAGCCCACGACTCCTCTGCCACGATCTCCTTCGGGTCAACTGAGATAACTTCACCTGTCACCACATGCCCAAGGAATTCAACCTTGTCAAGGAAGAACTCACACTTCGAAAGCTTCCCGTAAAGCTCCTCCTTCCTAAGAGTCTCCTTAGTATCCTCAATACTAATTCCTTGGTATCCTTTACTATCCTCAATACTAGTTCCTTGGTATCCTCAATACTAATTCCTTAGTTAATACTAATCATTACTAATGTACTCGAATTACCTTAGTATTCCTAACATGATACTCTACTTACTAACACTACTTCTCTCTTCACTTTAACCTCTGCACACCATTAATCACAGCAAGTAATTTCCCCCATATTCTCTACCATTTGCAACGACTGACAATGTCCCCCCTAGAACAGGTGCAAATTGGTATAAGTCTTCATACACACTCACTGAAGCACACGCTACTTGATTCTTTATAATAGGTGTGTTCACACCAACTGAAGTCAAAACTTATAACCACTAATAGAGGTAACACAGATAATATTTAACCCTCTCTAATACACTGGTGCCAATAAGATAACAAATGACGCTGACACCTATACCTACCAAGCCCACCCTTGGAAATGCACCTTGCTTTACACCAAAAGGATATACTACACTGGCACCACTCTCTCACAGGTATCCTTCTTCCTAAGGAGTTACACAATCTCACACTATACAACCCCCAACATTAATACCTTCATATTAGTTAACTCAAGAGCTACTTAAACCTGCCACCCAACATCATTCCTATGTCCAAATTGGACTGATACTCCCAAACCTTCAATTCTTAATACATCCACACTGCCAATCAATGTTTCTCCTACTGATAATGATATCAGTCCTGATACATCATTACCAACTGATACTCTTCTCAGAATCAGACATAACATTCCTTCCATAATTAACTACATACCTACCTAGCTGAAACACTCCTTAACTGGAAAATACTGATACTCAAAATTAGTTCATCATAACTGATACCAAAATCAGTTTCCTCATAACTGGATCTACCCATCTGGCCCAACTGACTGCGGTCCATTGAGACTGAAACTCCAACTGCCTTTTAACCCGACACTAACTTTGCACTTAAACTTCAGTTCATTTCCTGCACTACTACTGTCAGTGTGACCCTCCATTAGTTGAACCGGTGTACACCCTCGATGGACAAGGCACTGCTGCTTCCACTTGTTGCAGCTGCTGTTGCTCCCTTATCTCTTGCTACCTGAGCATCCACATACACTAACCCTTCTTCAAACCTTCCAGTGCACATGCACCCTCTGTGCACAGACCAAAACACAAAATACATGGACACCACAGACACATTTGCACTTATGTTGGTGTTGTTACTGCTATGTGTTGCTTGGCCTAGCTTGAGCCCCCTTCACACTGATACCACCCAGTACACACCCCATCACCACACACTCTCACCACTGCCTCACTGCCTCAGTGAACCTGCTGGCGCTATAACCCGAGCATCCTTCAAATCGTCACTGTCCTTCAGGCCATGCATACCACCAAGTGCACAGGCAACAACCCCAAACTACTATACACGTGTGCATACTCCTTTCATAGGCAATAGTGCATTGCACAACATACCCTCCACTGATACATTTGGTATTAGTCACTCTAACATGCGCACACACACACACACACACACACACACACACACACACACACACACACACACACAGACCACTATACACATATACTCACACTTGTATTTATATGCAACACTTACTGAATACAGAGCTTATATATATATATATATATATATATATATATATATATATATATATATATATATATCATCCTAAATAGGCAATTCATCAAACTCTAGCTATGCATCACTCAATGATACACAACCAATCTATATTAACCCCCAACATTCTGTTAATAATACAAATACATATTAAATAATCTATTTATAACTATTATGATTAGTTATAATAAAGAATAGAGAAAACACACCCATGAACCCAAAAAACCTAAAATATGAACACAACTTCATGAAGAAAATACTATGTAAACTAATATAACTCATTCTCTTCCCTTGTGGGTATTCCTAATCCATAGGTGAGCTTCTAATGGTCCACAAAATAATAAAAATAGAATTTAAAAGAGAGATTTTAGAATTTTACCTCTTGGGAGATGGATTCTTAATGCAAAGCAAAGGATTTCCTATGCAAGCTTCTTCTTCTCCAATGCTCCTTGAAACCTAAGCTTCAAGGCTTCTTAGATGAGAAAAATGAGAGAAATTTGGGATTAAGTTTCTAAAATTTGGTGGAGGAATGAGGGATTTTAAGGAAGAACTCAAGCTAGGGTTTTAATAAATATTTAATAAGGCTAAAGGGAGACTCCCCCCTCCTTATAGGGCCGACCAAGTGAAACCCTAGATCTAGCTAATGCACAATGTCTAATATGCCCTCTAAGGTTATCATGAAGAGTCGTTTAATTAGTAAAATTTTTATATTCTAATGAGGGATTTAACTAGTTTCTAATTAATGAAAAAAATGACTAGTTGGTCCAAAATAACAAGTCTAAGGTTGAGTCTGATGGTCACATCAAGTCTAGCCCACTAACCCATATTATTAATAGCAATAATATATATACTATACCTATTATATAAATTATAAATAATATATATACAACTATTACAAATGACAAAAATGTCCCTATTCTAGAAATATGGTAGTGACAAGTCTACCCTCCTAAAAAAAATTATCCTCAAAATTGAACTAAACTAGCACAAGATCATAATCAGAACAATAAGAATAATACCTCAAGGCTCGAAGAGATACGGGTATTGCTCGCGCATTTTATCCTCCCTCTCCTAGGTTGACTCACATGGAAAGTGATGTCTCCATGCGACATGAACCAAAGAAATAGTCTGGTTCCGCAATACCTTCTCCCTGCGATCCAAAATCTCTACTGGCTGCTCTGGATAGCTCAGAGTCGTACCAACCTTAATCTCTGAGTGATCTAGTACGTGACTAGGGTCTGCCATGTACCATCTAAGCTACAACACGTGGAACACGTCATGTACTCCCTCTAGTGCAAATAAAAAGTCTAGTCTGTAGGCCACTGCACCGACCCTCGCAAGAATACCAAAAGGTCCGATGTATCATGGACTAAGCTTCCCGCCTCCACCAAAGCAAATTGTGCCCCTTGTCAGAGAAATTTACAAGAACACCAAATTGCCAACCTAGAACAAAATACAGTCTTAACACGCAATCTAAAATAAGGCAATCACAAGCAATTATAACAAAATATATACCTCAAACTCCAAGGGTCTACGTTGGTTGTCGGCCCAATGCCGTTGTCTGTCCTGCGCCACTCGAAGTCTATCCCTGATGAGCTTCACCTTCTCAGCTGCATCCACGACCATCTCTAGCCCCAACAAGGCTTTCTCTCCGACATCATCCCAAGATAATGGTGTGTGACACCTCCGTCCATATAGAGCCTCGAATGGTGACATCTTAATACTGTCCTGGTAACTGTTGTTGTAAGCAAACTATACCAGGTGTAGATGGTCCTTCCAAGAACCTTTGAGATCCAGAACACAAGTGCAAAGCATATCCTTGAGAGTCTGAATAGTCCTCTCCGACTTCCCGTCTGTCTGGGGTTGATATGCGGTACTGAACTTGAGCTGAGTGCCCAAGCAAGCCTGCAAACTCCTCCAGAAGTGAGAAGTGAAGCAACTATCCAGATCCGAGACAATGCTCACAGGAACCGCATGTAATCTCATAATCTGCCATATGTACATCTTTGTTAGCTTCTCCGTCGACGTACCCATTTTGAATGGTAAGAAGTAGGCTGATTTGTTCAACCTATCTACGATGACCCAAATCGCGTCTTTTCTTCCTGGAGAACGCGGAAGCCCCAAAACGAAATCCATAGTCACATGCTCCCACTTCCACTCTAGGATGGGTAAAGGCTGAAGCAATCCACCTGGCCTCTGTCTGTCCGCCTTTACCTGCTGGCACACTAAACACTCGGATACGAAGCGCGCTACCTCACGCTTCATACCATACCACCAAACGTGCTCCCTCAGGTCTCGATACATCTTGTTGGAACCTGGATGCATCGAGTACTTTGAGCAATGCGCCTAATGTAAAACCTTCTCACGCAGCTTTTCGCTGGGCACACATATCCATGTACCATGTCGCAATAGTCCATTATCAACAATAGTGAAGTCCTCAGATAATCTTGTCCGAACCTATGCTCTGATACTCCTCAGAGCGACATAATCATACTGCGTGGCTCTGACTCTGTCCATAAGCTCGGACGGTATCTGCAATCCTTGAAGGATCGTAAAGCAACTCTAGGGGGGTGAATAGAGTACATCGGAATAATCTATCGAATTTAATATTATCAGAATGAAGGCAGTTGCTAACTAACAGTGTATATAAAGACAGAAAAGTAAAACAGTAAAGTAGAGAGAGAAAGCAAACGCAAATACTAAGATGTATACTGGTTTTCCTCTGAGAGGACTAGACCAGTCCCAAGAACTCAAGCTCGGAGTTTTATCCACTATAATCACCAATAGTGAATCACAAGCTTTGATCCGAAAGCTTGTCACTTATTTAAACCACGGGCTTTGATTCGAAGTTTCGCAACTTCACAGCTAGAAAGAGAGAAAGAGAGAGAGAGAGAGAGAGAGAGAGAGAGAGAGAGAGAGAAACTGATGGAGCCATGCTCTTTACGACTCTGTAGACTTCTAGACCGAGACCGCACTTGGCACTAGCAAGGCTAGGGAGTTGCTCTTAGAGATGAAAAATTTAAGGCTCAGATATTTTCTCATAATATGATAGAAGGATTAAAAGAAGATGAGTGAGTAGGAATGTAGAAATTCAATCATATTTATAGTGTATTGGCAAATAGAATTCGGCCAGAATTCAGATGGGGTTTAATTCAAATTTTTGAACGTTGGACCAGAAAATCAGGGATATTACTTCTGTTCTAATTTTATACCAAAGGGGTAACTGAGTTTGGTCCGAGTTTGGCATGAATTCGGCCAGAGCTCAGTTTCTAAGTATGGTAGACTTGGTTAATGAATGTAGCCTAATTTGGTGGATAGGTTCGATGGTTTATTTGAGTGGACAAGGTATCTAGGTATAGGTATTTTGATTTGCCAGTGCGACTCAGCTTACATCGATCCTAGAATCAATAAATAAAATACTATATTTGAAAGACGCAATACAAATAATATATAATAGCAGTGTTGAGGCTTCAGATCGTGATATATCAATGCATGATTTAGTTAACTATCAAAATCAAGTTGACTAAAACCGGATGGGCCAACAATCTCCTCCATTTTGATAATTGACTAACTATGAATGATACTGCAAGTCTTTGATATGCAAGACTCCCCTGTAACTGTGGAGTAGTTGATATGCTGAAGACAACGTCTATCAAGTATCATCTTGTATGCTAGTATCATGCATGTCTTTCTCCCCCGTTGTCATTTGATTGAAATGACTTGCTCCCCCAAAATCGGTGAGATGACAAGAAAACAAGAGAGTAAAGCATATACAGGATAACATGTAATGACAAATAGCGAAAGAAATTTGCTTTTATTTAAACTTTATTCTTTGAAAAGAAAGCATACAAAAACAGATGTGTAGTGAAAATATCATAGTAAAAATACTAAAAGTAAACTTTTAAACATTCAAAAATCCATTGAGTAACTAGTTATCATTGTCTTCATCTTCATCAACAGGTGTAAATATTCTATTTGTATCAAAGAAGGCATCAACTGTATCCAAATGTCTCTGAACATAGGGGTGATTAATGCAAAATCCTTGTTGATTTGGATTCTGAAGAATCGAAAAAGGTCCAGCTGGGTGCTTCGATAGGGTGTACTGGATGTCTATCAAAGTATTTCCAAGAGTCTGAGTTTGAAGAGTTTGGCGATGATCAGAAGCACAATAGCATATATCTTCTTTGTGGAAGCGATCACGCAATAGATTAAAAATAGACTCTAAAGTTTGCGGTTGTTCAACAACAGGAGGGACGAAATCAGCAGGATGTGTGTTGGAGTTTGATGGTGAGTTATGTGGTAAAAGCTTATATAGCTCAATTCTTCGAACTCTATTGAGGGATAAAGGTTTCTCATGATGTGGACAAGTACCAATGAAATATCGAAGTAGCTGAAAATGGTTGGCAAGTACATGGCGTAGAGTAGTGGACGCCCTTTCTTGTGATATTGAACCATTTGAGATAAGATAGTCTGGGAAACATTGAAGTTAATGACAAAATGCAAGTGGTATAAAGCTAACATTTTTAGATAAGAGACCTCATCAAAGTAAGTCTTCTTAGGTAAAAAAGTTGAAAAGATAATACGATGCATTTCAAAGAAGTGACTATTCAAATATCGAGCGTAAAAATTTTCAGTGGACATTCAAGAGGATGACAAAGGATACTTTTGAAAGATTCTAGAGTTTAGTCACGGTCGAATTAAACTTGCGTGATGTTGACTAGGGTTTGTCCGTCAGCGAGAATGCGTAGGATTTCACCCAAGTTGTCCATATTGAATTTAATTGGAATGCCACAAACTCTTGATAAAATTGTATTGTGTTCATATATTAAGTTACAATAGAACATTTGAATAACATTGGTGTAAATATTGGTATGGGTCATAACAAGTTATTTAAGTTAGAGTTTTGAAGAATAGGTAGATAGTCATTGTGCTAGAAGAAAAAATCTATAGGATGGCCAAGATAGATGTGTCTCTTAGAGAAGTCATTAAACCAATCATTTAAAATTTTGAGGCTTCGAAAAGTAAAACTGTCGAATTCTCCTATCTTTGGCATAATGGAACAAAAAAAGAGAGTTGAAAAAGGAATCTATTTTCCTTTTAAAGGCCATGTAGGAAGGAAGTAGGAAGAAAAACTAGTTTTATTATGGAGGAAGGTATATTTTTCGTTGGTTTGAATGAATGAGCCACGAAAAGGTGTATAAATAGAGTAGTAGAAACCCAATCTAAGAAGAAGATTAATGACATAGCATATTCTGGAATTAAACTACCCAAGTTCGGTCCGAGCTCGGCTTGTGTTCGGTCCGAATTCTATGTACATTTATTTCTAAAATCTCAATGTAACTTTAATCGATATTATGCCTTTCTTGACTTGATATAAATACAGAATAATAAGTGCTGAATTAAATCATACATTTTCGAGAGTTTAGATCATCTCGGAGTAGCTGTAGGGGCCGGATCCCAGCTTACAGCTAGTGGTGGTCCGAAGACACTTAAATACCGTCTCGGTTAAGGTTATTTATATATTTTTGACAGAAGGGCCCTTTCGGCTTGTATCCAAAAAAATTAAAACTTTTTAAAAAATATGACAATTTTTTTAAAGAATCTTATGATTCTTATATTTTATCAGAATCCAAAAGATCTAATTCTCAACGGATAAAGTTAAATCGATCTTCAGTAAAGGTTTAGTAAGGATGTCTGCTAATTGATGTTTCGTGTCAACATATTCCAAAAAAATATCTCCGTGTAATTGATGATCCCTTAAAAAATAATGTCAGATTTCTATGTGCTTAGTGCGTGAATGGCATACTGGATTCTTGGTGAGATTAATGGTGCTAGTGTTATCACAAAGAATAGGAATGTTCTTATAGTGCATATTGAAGTCTTCTAGGGTTTGCTTCATCTACAAAATTTGAGCACAAAAATGTCCTACGGCGATATACTCAGCCTCAGTTATTCATAATGCAACAAAATTTTGTTTTTTGCTAAACCAGGAGACTAGAGACTTTCCTAGGAAATGAAAGGTGCCGCTGGTGTTTTTTCGATCGACTTTACATCTAGCAAAATCAGCATCTGAGTAACCAGTAAGGTCAAAGGACATAGTTTTGGATACCATAAGCCTGCTGATAAAGTCCCTTTAAGGTATCTAAAGATACGCTTAACTGAGCACAAATATGATTCATTAGGATTAGCCTGATATCTAGCACAAAGGCATACAACAAAAATAATGTCTGGGTGACTAGTAGTTAGATATAACAAACTACCAATTATACCTCAATACTTACGTATGTCTGTTGGTTTACTACTATCATCAAGGTCAAACTTAGTGGATGTTGCCATTGGAGTTCCGATAGGCTTTGCATTGTTCATGTTAAACTTTTTGAGCAAATCCTTCGTGTACTTAGCCTAATAGATGAAGGTTCCATGTGAATCATGCTTGATTTGAAATCCTAGAAAGAATGTCAGTTCTCCCATCATGCTCATCTTAAATTTACTCTGCAGATACTTAGCAAACTCGTTACTTAGCATCTCATTAGTAGATCTAAATATGATATCATCAACATATATTTGCACTAATGACAAAGAATCAACAGAAGATTTTATAAAAATGGTAGTATCAATTTTTCCTTTTAAAAAATTGTTTCAAGTAGAAAGAAGCTAAGACGTTCATACCAAGCTCATGGAGCTTGTTTGAGTCCGTATAGAGCCTTTCGTAGCTTGAATACGTGGTTAGGGGATTTGAAATCTTCAAACCATGGGGGTTGTTTGACAAAAATATCTTCTTTGATAACACAATTTAGAAAAGCACTTTTAACATTCATTTGAAAAAGTTTAAAGTTATGAAAACTAGCAAAAGTGCAAAGCATTCTGATAGATTCAAGTCTAGCAACAGGAGTATTTGTCTCATTGTAGTCAATACCTTTCTCTTGGTTGTATCCATGAGCTACGAGACGTGCTTTGTTACGTATAACTGAACCATCCTCATTAATTTATTTCAGAAAACCCATTTAGTACCAATGATCGAATAATCATTAGGTTTAGGAACGAGATTCCAAACTTGATTACTTTCAAATTGGTTGAGTTCCTCTTTCATTGCAGAAATCCAAAATTTATACGCAAAAGCTTTAACAGTATTTTTATGTTCTATTTGAGAAATAAGCAATATTTGCAATGGTATCTCTATTTGAGGAACGTGTACTTACACCTTTCAATACATCACCTATTACCAAGTCCTCAGGATGATCTGTGGAGAACTTTAGTCTCCTTGGCAGACTTTTCGGACGACTTCTACTGTTTGTATCTTCAGATGTCTTGTTGGTTGCGGGTTGACTACCTTCATCATCGCTGTCGTTTAGTACTTGAGTGTTGTGTTCATCAAATGTAGCATTGATTGATTATTCAACAGTAAATGAGTTCTTGTTGAATACTCTGAATCTTTTACTTTTGGTGGCATAACCTAAAAAAATACCTTCATCGACCTTGGAGTCAAACTTTCCTAGGTTATCTTTGGTATTGAGAACAAAATATTTGCAGCCAAAAACTTTAAAGTAACTAATTGTGGGGATTCTACCAAACCAAAGTTCATAGAAGATTTTCTTCGATATAAGTCGAATAAGCACCCTATTTAAAACATGGCATGAAGTACTTACAGCTTCAGCCCAAAAGTATTTCAGAAGGTTATACTGATTTAACATAACTCTAGCCATATCGCCAAGAGTTCAATTCTTTCGCTCCACAATACCATTTTGTTGAGGAATTATAGGACAAGAGAATTCATGAAAAAAACTATTTTTATTGCAAAATCTTCTGAAATTACTATTTTCGAATTCGCCTTCATGATCACTCCGGATACGAGTAATCATGAAACCTTTTCGTTTTGAACCTTTTTGCAAAAAGTGACAAATTTAGAGAATGCTTCATTTTTGTTTGCAAGAAATTAAACCCATGTGTATCTTGAAAAATCATCAACAATAACATAAGCATAAAGTTTACCGCCAAGACTGGCGACTCTACTGGGTCCAAACAAGTCCATATGCAAGAGTTGTAGAGGCCTAGAGGTACTTACATAGTTGATTGATTTAAAGTAAGATTTAGTAGCTTTATTATTTTCACAGTCAGCACATAACATATCTTTGTTGAAAGTAATCTCTGGTAAGCCTCTTACGAGCTTCTTTGTGGATAGTCTTGCCATAGTGTCCATGTTTGCGTGTCCTAGATGTATATGCCATAGCCAGTTGTCATCTTTGTTGGCGTATAGACATCTTCCTACATTGTTAGTGTCTTTTGTAAGATAGAATATATATATATTATCTTCCCTAATCCCTTCAAAGATAACCTTACTTGTAGATCTTTTATAAATAGAGCATTTGTTTTTAACAAAGTTAATACCATAACCATGGTAAGCTAGATGACTGATGCTGAGTAGATTATGTTTTAATTCCGTTACTAGATAAACGTCTTTAATGACAGGATAGGGAAGAATACCTATATTACCATTACAAATAATATATCCTCTGAGGTTATTGCCAAAGGAGACATAACCTTCTTTCTTTATCGATAGCGTTGCAAATAGGTTAGCATCACCAGTCATATGTCGTGAGCAACCACTATCGAGAATCCACTTGCTTCTAGCATGAGAGGGTTGGTCCACCTATAAAACGGTTTGTAGATGTAACCCTTGGTATCCATTTGTTTGAGGGTCCTGATGTGTTAGTTTTTGGTACCCATGCATAAACATTCATATCTACTAACTTTCTAGTTTTATAGAATCTAGATATATGTCCTTTCTTACCACATTAGTGACATACATCTGTGTGGTTGGTGCTTGGTGCAGCATAATAGATATGATTGTGTGAAGCAGTTCTTTGTGGTCTATGTGGATAGAATGCATGATTGTGTGGGATATTTCTTTGTGGTCTTCATGAGTATCTATAATAAAATGTATGATTCTGTTTGGTTCTATGTGTATGATGTGTTCTGAACGTATGATTGCATGAACTGTTATGCATGTAGGTAGGAGCATAGCTATGAGTGTTCTTTTGTCTTGCTACGTGTTAGGTTGGGTAGAGGTTTGTTCGACCAGTTTACCCATTCTAATCTCTAATCTTTTAGAGGTAGCATATACTTTATTATATTTAACAGTGAGAGCATCTATTCTACGTGCAGCAATAGAATACTTCTTTTTTTCATATTTGAGTTCTTTTTTAAGTTTAACGTTCTCCTGAGAGCTCTTGTCAAGATTGGCAAGTGCCTCGTGGAGGTTAAGCTTAAGTCTAGAATTCTCGTCTGAATCGTTAGAGGTATCTTTTATTTTACTTAGTAGAGATGCTAGTCTTTCTATTTTAATCTGACATTCTTGAACATCTTTCTTAGCATGCTTGTACTTATTTCTAAGTTTCCTAAAATTATCAAGCAGATCACTAAAAGCATTACCTGGTTCATCAAAAGTAAAATCATCATAAGAGTTTTTTTCTGTTACCTGATCAGCTAACTCCATGAAGTATATGTTTGCTGCTTCTCGAGGATTCTCTTCTTCGGATTCACTAGCTTCGTTTTTGTTCCAGATACTAGTGTTTGCATATTTCCGTGATGATGTACTTCCGGATGAGTAATTATGACAATTTCTTTTTTTAGGGTTGGACAATCTTTATTTATGTGCCCTATTTTTTTACAGTTGTAGCATATAGGCTCTTCATCACTGTTGTCAGTAAGCTCCTTCTTCTTTGATCTCTCAAGCTTTAGAATTTTTTTGATGTTTCTAGTGATCAGGGCAACTTCCTCATCTTGAGACTCATCATCGTCGGAGTTATAGTTGGTGACCTTTTTGTGGTTTGCCTAAAGAGCAATAGTCTTCTCCTTGGGAGTGGGTTCTTCAAATTCCTTGAGATCCATCTCGTGAGTCATCAACTTGCCCATGAGCGTCTCGAGGGTCATCATGGTAAGATTATTTTCTTCTATGATTGCAGTGGCCTTAGGATTCCAATTCTTGGTAAGTCCCCTGAGTACCTTGCCAATCTTCTCGTGATTGTTGTATTCCTTGCCAAGTGATAATAGAGGGTTGACGATGTCGAGGAATCTCGTGAATATTTGAGTGATCGTCTCATTTTGCTTCATCTTGAAAGCTTCATACTCTTGTGTTAGACGACTTATTTTTTATTCCTTCACTTGAGAGGTTCCTTCATGAGTGACCTCAAGAAGTTTTTATACTTCGTGCGAAGTTCCGCAAGTGGAGACCCTGTTAAATTCAGTTCTGTCTATAACACAAAATAGAGCATTAATAGCTTTAGCATCAAGACTAGCTTGTTTTTTGTGGTATATGTGTATTTATCATGAGATTTCTCTATAAGGTTGCCATCTATGACTATTCTAGGTGGCTTCTTGTATCCTTCTACTACTACAGCCCAAAGGTCAAAATTAAGTAACTTTAGGTAGAAACTTATATGTGTCTTCCAGTATGTGCAGTTAGTACCATCAAATAGGGGTAGCCTATTTGTGGACTAGCCTTCACCATTGTTGGTGTGGATAGATCTAACAGTTGCCATAAGTCTCTTAGGATGTTAAGACAAATATCAAGAGAACTAGCTCTGATACCAATTGAAGGACCGTACAACAACTCTAGGAGGAGGTAAATAAAGTACAACAGAATAATCTACCATATTTAAGATTATCAGAATGAAGGCAGTTGCAAACTAATAGTGTATATAAAGACAATAAAGTAAAATAGTAAAGTAGAGAGAGAAAACAAACACAAACACCAATATGAATACTGGTTTCCCTCTGAGATAACTAGTCCAGTTCCGAGAACTCAAGCTCGGAGTTTTATCCCCTATAATCACCAATAGTGAATCATAAGCTCTGATCCGAAGGCTGTCCACTTCTTTATATCACAAGGTTTGATCCAAAGTTTTACAACTTCACAGCTAAAGAGAGAGAGAGAGAGCGATAGAGAGAGAGAGAGAGAGAGAGCCAAGCTCTTTACAACTCTGTAGACTTCTAGACCGAGACCGCACTTGGCACTAGAAAGGCTAGGGATTTGCTCTTAGAGATGGAAAAGTTATGGCTCAAATGTTTGCTCATAATCAGATAGAAGGATAAAGAGAAGATGAGTGAGTAGAAATATAGAAATCCAATCCTATTTATAGTGTATTAGCAAACATAATTTAGCTAGAATTCAGATAAGATTCAATTCAAATTTTTGAATGTTGGGCCAGAAAATCAGGGATATTACTTCTGTGCTAATTTCATACCAAAGGGGTACCAAGTTTGGTCCGAGTTCGGCATAAATTCGGCCAGAGTTCGATTTCTAAGTATGGTAGACTTGGTTAATGAATGTAGCCTGATTTGGTAGATAGGTTCGATAGTTTATTTAAGTGGACTAGGTATCTGGGTATAGGTACTTTAATTTGCCAGTATGACTCATCTTAAAATGATCCTAGACTCAATAAATAAAAGATTATATTTGAATGACGCAATACAGACGATATATAATAGCAGTGTTGAGGCTTCAGATCATGGTATATCAATACATGGTTTAGTTAACTATCAAAATCAAGTTAACTGAGATCGGATGGGCCAACAATCCCCACATCTGAATCTCGATACCAGGAACTAGCACCTCAATTCCCAAGCTCTCAAGATAGACCAACAAGTATCTGTCTATCGTTAATTATATAGCCATCGGATACCTGCTCAAGATATCGGCGACTACGTTGGTCTCCACTGGGTGGTACTATAATAAAATATTGAAGTCCTTCATTAACTTCAACCATCTCCTCTGCCTCATGTTTAGCTCTTTCTGTGTAAATACGTACTTCAATCTTTTGTGGTCTGTGAAGATCTTTACACGCTCTCCGTACAGATAGTGGTTCCACAGCTTTAGAGCAAAGATGACCACTACCAACTCTAAATCATGGGTGGGGTAGTTCTTCTTATGAGGACATAATTGCCTGGAAGCATAGGCAACCCATGCTGCTGAAGAATGCAACCCAAACCCTTCCCTGAAGCACCACTATAGATAGTGAATCCACCTGTCCCTGATGGCAACGTCAAAACTGGAGCTGTCGTCAATCTCTTCTTCAGCTCATCAAATGCGGCCAGACAATCCTTCATCCAGACAAAATCTAAATCCTTCCTGGCTAGCCTAGTCAACGGCTCTGCAATCCTAGAGAAGTCTTGTACAAACCTCCTGTAGTAACCTGTTAGTCTGAGAAAACTCATGATCTCAGCCACTGAACTTGGAGTAGTCCACGACTCTACTGCCATAATCTTCTTCGGATTAACTGAGATCCTGTCACCCTTTACCATATGCCCAAGGAATTCAACCTTGTCAAGGAGGAAATCATATTTTAAAAGCTTCCCGTAAAGATCCTCCTTCCTGAGAGTCTCCAAAACCATCCTCAGGTGCTCCTCATGCTCCTCCGGGGTCTTTGAATACAAAAGAATGCCATCAATGAAAACCTTGTCAAGGAGGAAATCATATTCCAGAGATGCATGTGACGCATGAAGTCTGGGACGCATGGAGCCAGGAACGCTTGGGACGCATGGAGTTTGGGAGGCATGGGGCCAGAGACGCATGGGACCGCATGGAGCCTGGGACGTATGGGGCTAGGGCCACATAGAACACATGGAGTCTGGGAGGCTGATGCCCTTATTGTGCTGTCCACGTGGTGTCGCACCATATCGAGAGTGATATTCGGTACTGACGTGAGACTTTTGTTTTTTAGTGTGTTCACGACTTTTGAGGAAATCAGAAAATTCTTTTTGTCTGGATTCTGTGTCAGAGACGATCCTTCTGATGGGATGCCACATTAGGTCCTTCTGCGGCCAAGCTGCTTTGGCTGATTGGGGATGAATGTATGTTGTCGTTGTTTGGGTTGCAGGGTAACTCTGAGGCCTAATTTGAGCCTCCTTTTGGGGATACATGGCTGTTGGCTTGTTCGGTCGTAGGATGACTCTCCGGCCTGATCTCTTCTGAGTTTTTATTTTTGGGACACATGGTCGCATGGATGCATATTTTTTATGCTTCTACAATCGCGAAGGAGACACGATCCATGGTTTGATCACGCCTAAGCAGTAGACTGCGATGAAGGCGAGATTCGACGAACCGAAGTACAAGGAACGGTCGAAGAAGGTAAAGACGGCTAGGTCGAAGGTAGAAAAGTGGTGTGGTGGCTCGATTCCCATGACAGAATATTTTCATCGCCTGGTATATATTCTATTAAATATATATTATTTTAATGTAATTAGGATAAAATATTTAATTTTAGAAACAAAAAATATAAATTTTAACAGGTAAAGAGGGATGAGGATGCCAAAATAGTGACAGTCTTCCTGGCCACCCATCGGAAGGGAAAAAAGCTCATCGATGAGAAGGCCACGCAGACCTATGTATGTTTTACTACCTTGTGTTAGTTTTAATATAACTTAGAAAATATGCAAATAGATACATATATATTTAGTATTAAGTAACTTAGACGTTAGCAACAACTTTTCTAGGACGATTATCTTAAACTACGTGAGCGGGCGACTGCTACTGCACATACAGAGGGAGGGGCTAGTACTTTCTTGTAGCCATCTATAGCTCCGTCGATGGATGTGCTCTGGATGACCTCCGTTGGTGGTCTTCAGAGCGGTACGTACTACGGTACGGGATCCTACAGTGCCTATATTGCGATACAGTCATCCAGGGACCCCACTTCCAATATACATTCCTCACAGCCTTCGCAGGCATCGACATGAGCCCAGGAGAGCGTTGACCATAAGATTGCTGACCTGCATGATGAGTTGATACAGAGGATTACGGAGCGGCCACAGTCTGCGCCACACTCAAACGATACGACGATCATTGCATATTTTGATTCGCTCGAGCATAGCCTTATGGAGCTCAGGACTCTGAGCCATACGACAGAGCACAGCCTTATGGAGCTCAGGACTATGGGACAGACGATAGAGCGCGGCTTGACAACTTTGGCTGCGTCTACGGAGAGCACACAAATGTAGTTGGAGGGGTCTGTCATGCCCCAGTCCCAAAATACGTAGGACTAGGAATACGTAAGCATGTCAGCCTTATATACATAGAGACTCCAATATATAGAAATTATAACACATACGTACGCTGTATTATGAACAATAATTCACAAGTGGTATATAATTGTCACAAGTCACAGGGCATAACTAAATCTCATCCATAAAATCATAAAGGAATAAATGATCAAATATGTCAATGAACCAAATATGAACTAGTTGAGAGGAACTAATAGTTGGATGGAGACAAATCTACTACCAAACTAGAATATAAAAGTAAACATAATAAGTATATCATATAATGATCATAGAGGCTCGAAGGGAAGACCTCTTCGAAAGATAACGAAGTAGCAAGTCCTGATCCATGGTCCTGCGAATAGTCATGATCGTCTACACCTGGAAAGAGACCAGGTCCTTAGAGGGACGTAACAAAATACATAGAAGCATGCCAATAAAATACTAAAAATAAACATCCAAAGGGTCGTCTAACCTCCTATGTGAATACACTTTGAGAATAACTTTCCAACACGTGGGCTATCTGGCTAAAATGGGATTGGCATAATTCTCTCAGAGAATCAGGGGACTAAAAAGTATGACGTCTTTTGAACATCAGAGGCCGCTTGTAGATAATAATATAGGGGTCATCTGACCACGCATCTCCGGCGGAGCGTGCGGGTTACACAAGGAAAGTGCAAAGTAGCCCAAATGCCTTACTTGTTGTTCACCCCACCCCATGCTCTATTCATGCCATATCCATGACACTATGAGACCTCTAATAACTGTCAAGTCTTCTAACATATCTCTATTAGCAGTTATTTCCTATCGTACGTCCCATACGTACTGATGATCAGTCAATACGTAAGTCCGTGATCTATATGAGACTCATAACTCATGTAAGAAATGTGTCACGACCAAATAAAATATAAGAATGCCTCATGATAATGGGGTGGTCTCCTAAAATTAGGTTAACATGCATAATATATAATAAAGACAAAATACGACGCCACTGTCATTGCACCCAAGTTATTCTTGGATGCGCAGTTTATATAGTAGTTAAAATATATGAACTAAATAACAGAAATAAAATGCATGCAGCATATGGAATGTAGATCATAGTATAATGGTAAGGTATACTTGTCTGCTCTGAAAAAGGATGAAGTCGCAACTCAAGGCATCGTCCGATCTACCCGTCACATAAATTAAACAAGTTAAGTTACAAAAGTGGGTAAATAGTTTTCTCCATTTTAATCTATTTTAATTATGAATAAAATAATATAAAATATTATTTTAATCTTATTATAATTTGATTTTATTGTTAAACCCTAATTTCGGTCCAAAGAAAGTCAACTTTACGGATTTGGGATCCATGGCACGCAAATCAAGGCAATTCGTTGACCAAAAAGTCAACCAACTCAAATCCTTGATTTGTGTATATAATTCTATAGATTTCAGTGCTACATGAATGCCAAAATTAACGTTTTCATAAAATCACAAGTCGGTAAAGAGTTATGGCCACAAGGTGCACAGGTGACAGTTTTCGGTGGTTTTTTTTTATGTTTAAGTTGCACAAATTTTATAGTAGATTAAAATTGTATGTTAAATTTTGGAAAAATAAATTTATGGAAATTCATCATGTCAGTTTTTTTAAACTTTAAACGGCTCATAATTTTGAGTTCGGGATCTCCCGAAATCTCGAAAACACCGAAATGCGTCTGATTTTGGATAACTGGCACTTTTGGAATTTTTTAAAAAAATAGTTTCAGAAATTATTAAAATAATTTATATATTTAGAAAACTAACCTTGATATGGTAAAAAACTGGAGCCTGTTTAGAGTCCAGAGCTAGGAGATATCGTCTTTTTAAGTCGTCATAACTACTAGAAAATGAGGTTGAATTTATGACAAATTTTGACTGTTTTTGGACGAAAAAGAGGAGTTTGGGGAAGAAAAATATGAAATATGAGTTTATTCTATAAGACTAATAGATATTTATAATAGTGGAGACTACTTAATTGAATATGACTAGGATTGGCTAATTTGGATATGAATATGATCTGTTTAAATAAGGATAGGATGTGCATGAAGTTGCTTTCCTAGTAGGCTCAGGATTTGAATTAATTTAAAATATAGTTTAAATTTATCTCAATAATTTATAATTTTAAATAGAATTAAAAATAATACAAATAATTTATATATAATCTTATTAATATCTATTAATACTAAATTAACATCTATCTAATATTAAGACTTTATATATCCAAATAAATCCTCAATAATTTTAAAAATCCAAAAATTCCTTAAAATTCTTAATAAATTACAGAAAAATATATTTAAATATTTTAACTCTAAGATAAATGTTTTGTAGTAACAACATTCAAGTATGGTCTCATAGTAAATCATGAAAGTCCTGAAAATTTACGTTTCCTAGGTTTTAATTACCCAAAAATTCTAGAAAAATTTTCAAAAATCTAAAATAGTCTAAAAATAATTCTAAATAAATATTTATATAAGTAAATATATTAAGAAATTATTTTCTAATTAACTAAGAGAATACTTTAAAGAAATTCAATATCTATAATAAATATAATAATATAAAATACACACAAAATACCTATTTTGGGTGAGGGAGTTTACAATCTACCCAACTTACAAGAATTTTGTCCTCGAAATTAAAAATAAGGAATAATTTATTAAATCATTCACATTCGTATCTAAGGCAAGTCTCTAATATTATTTCACTATAAAAGTTAGGTTTAGTGTTGATATGGTATGTTGGGTATCATATTTAAGTATAGTATAAGCACATGGGAATATCCTGAGGACATATTTGGGATGCCAGAATATGTCACAAGATATTCCATTATGAGATTATTGTCATAATGATTGAGATCATTGTATCAATGACTGTAAGGCTATATAATGCCAATGAGACAATCAATAAAATAATCAACTAATTTCAACATGGTATCAGAGCCAAGTTTCCATAAACCCTAGCCGTCACCAAGCTTCCACAAACCCACAAGAGGATTTCCTAGATCTCCTCCACCGAACTCTTCCACGCCCCCCCTTCTTCCCTTCTCCGCCCTTCGTAGGCCGCCCTTCGCTGTTGCTGCCCCGTCCAGCTACTGCTGCGGCTACTGCTGCTGCTACGGCTGCTCCGACTGCTGCTGCTGCTGCGATGGTGGCTGTGACATGCGTGCTTCTGCCTCCTCCGCACCAGGACGAGACAACGCCTAATAGGGATGCCTAGATCTAAAAAAAGGTAGGACATGTTCGGATCTAGGAGCGGACGACGAGGACGAGCGTGAGTCATGGAGCGGACGTGACGTGATTAGATAGACGACGCATCATTGGAGGAGATCATCAAGAAGCTAGATTCTGTAGAGATGGCGACGTTGATGAAGTTGTTGACGATGTCGGCTGGTGAGAATACGATACAAACGTCGCCGGAGTTGAATCTTCCCTCCATCGATCTGAAATTAGATGGACCAGCCACCTATCTGAGTTGGTCACGGCGGGTAAGAAGAACCCTTGCAGGAAAAAACATGGAGGGGTTCCTGACGGGCGAGACGACAGAGCCGAACGAGGGCTCGACAGGACGCGATAAGTGGAAGTCCACTCATATGGTGATCTACATCTGCCTTCTCAACTCCTTAGTCCAGTCTATTGCCGCCACAGTAGACGGTATCGAGATGGTGAAAGATGTATGGGAGAAGTTGAGAAGGACCTATGGTGGTGTGGGGAACAACTTACTGGTCTTCCAGATATAGGGGGAGATTGATGACATCGTACAGGGAGAGAAGACGGTGCAGGAGTATGCCACGGAGTTGGAGTGTCTGTGGTTGGATTATGATCACTCCTTAGATCGGGCGAGCTGCGGGGACCCTAAGTGTAAGGAGAGACAGGTGTGTCTGCAGGAGAGGACGAAGAAGTTCCTCAAAGGGCTGACTGCAGCTTTCGCACAGAGGACGGCCCTACTTCTAGCCCAACCAAAGATCCCTAGCCTTGAGGAGGCTATCTCAGCCATGATCCAGGAGGAAACACGCATCAGGATGCAAGCCAGGATATGTGGTCCCCCCGAAGCAAAGTCAGCACTAGCGATCACCAGCTCAGGAAATACAGGATCTAAGGGAGAGCCCTGGCAGTATAACCGGCAGTACTACAACTGTGGGGAGATGGGTCATCATCGATATGCTTGTACCAAACCACCTAGGGAGGGAGATTCAGGTGGTGAACAAGGACCGTTCAGCGGACGAGGATATAATGGAGAACGTGGTCGTAGTCGAGGGGGTAGACGAAGCAGCCGAGGAGGTTATCGGGCGAACCTCCTGATATCAGAAGGGAACGGAGAAGCTGATGGCACCTTTACTGTGGAGGACCAGGCACTGGGAGACATGAAGAGTAGAACAGAGGAGGCGTCCACCTCATTCTTTGTTAGGGGCAACGCTGCCATGTATGCCCATCCATCAGAAGGTACTGACGAATTACTTGCCCTTGCGTCTATTTCTTCCCTTAAATCATCAGACTGGATTATCGACTCGGGAGCATCTCAGCATGTGACGGGAAATGCTAGTAAATTTTCTTCCTACACTCACCTAGCATCAGCAGACAGCATTCAGACAGCTGATGGCACTTTCCAGCCAGTGGTCGGTAAGGGTACTGTTAATTGTACAGGTTCAGTAAGATTATTTAATGTTTTACATGCTCTATCCTTTCTAGTCAGTCTCTTGTCCATTAGTTCTATAATCCTCCAACTTAAATATATTGTTTCTTTTGATATTCCTAAGGTGACCTTCCAGGAGAAAGGGACCGGACGAAGACTTGGGACTGGCACTTGGCATGAGGGACTATGGTACCTAGATCGAGAAGGACTGGACTCAGCATTGGTATCTATGGCAGAGAAGGCTGGCATAGAAGGACTGCAGCAGAGGACTGAGGATACCTTGATACTCCATTATCGAAGGATGGGATATTCTTCCTTTGATACTCTAAGTAAGTTGTATCCAGAGATTTATGCAAAAATAAATAAAGAGAAATTAGTATGTGATGCGTGCGAGTTAAAAAAACTTACTAGGAGCTCATATGTTGGCACTGGTCATAGGAGTACTTTTGCTTTTGAGGTAGTACATTCTGATGTCTGGGGTCCATATGCTAGTAACACTATGAATGGTTATAAGTACTTTGTTTTTTTATTGAGTGTGACTCTCGTGTTACCTGGTTATATTTGATGAAAAATAGGAATGATGTACCTGCTTGTTTTCAGGATTTCCATAAGCATGTCCAGACTCAGTACAAAGCAGTTGTGAAGGTACTGAGGTCTGACAATGGAACAGAGTATACCCACAGGATGCTTGCAGAATACCTTTCAGAACACGGAATACAGCATCAGACCACCTGTGCATACACACCAACACAAAATGGAGTTGCAGAAAGGAAAAACAGACACCTTCTGGAGGTCGCAAGAAGTCCCCATGTGAGGTATTACAAGGCAATAATAGTGGGATACTCCCACTGAAGGTGTTTGGGTGTGTGGGTTTTATGAAGGACAATATGCCATTAGTTGGGAAACTTGACCCTAGAGCGGTCAAATGCATCTTCGTAGGCTACTCGGCGACCCAGAAGGGGTATGTGTACTGGAGTCCGGTAGAGAAGAAGAAGTTTGTCAGTATGGATGTCCACTTTCGGGAGCATGAGCCATACTACCGCCAGGACGGAACTTCACACAACACGCCTAATACTGCCAGTATTCGGCGAGAGGGGGAGATGGAGAACTTAATGGTAACAGATTTAGAAGTTTGGCATAGAGGCACGGAGAAGGGACAAGAAGGTGAAGGTGTTAGGCCTACGGATCAGGGAGAGTTATTTACCTACAGCAGGAGAGAGAAGCAAACTGCAGGACCAGTACGGACAGTGCCAGTGCCAAGTCCCTTGCCTGCGTTCGTCCCAACTCCTGAGGCATCGACACCAACCCACCTTCAGGTGATACCCCCTCCTTCACAAGATATTATTCCTCCTACTTCTACTCCTCCCATACCACTATCTGTACGGAGGACCCCTCACAGCAATACAAAAAATCCTCCAAACAGATATGGTTGGGATATTGCTCAGTTTGTTTCTTATGACCATATTCCTTCTTCTCATAGAGCATTTATAGCATCTTTGTATAGTATTACTGTACCTAACAATTGGCAGGTTGCCAAGAACGATCCAAAGTGGAAAGCGGTAATACACGAGGAGTTGGAAGCTCTGGAGATGAACCACACTTGGGAGCTTGTGAGACTGCAAGAGAGGCAGAGAGCAGTTGGATGCAAGTGGGTCTTTACTGTGAAGCAGAACCCAGATGGACAGGTTGAGCGCTACAAAGCTTGACTAGTCGCCAAAGGATATAGTCAGACGTACGGCATCGACTATGACGAAACCTTTGCACCAGTTGCAAAGATGAGCACTGTCAGGACTCTAATTTCTCTAGCAGCGAATGGTGGATGGAAGCTACACCAACTGGATGTGAAGAATGCGTTTCTTCACAGAGATCTAGTGGAGGAGGTGTACATAGAGATACCACCAGGATTTGGCACCAATCAGACAGTAGGCAAGGTCTGCAGGTTGAAGAAGTCCCTCTATAGACTGAAGCAGTCTCCTCGAGTGTGGTTTGATAGATTCAGAAGGGCGATGATAGGGATGGGATATCAGCAGATCAATGCTAATCATACTGTGTTCTTCCGTCAGAGTGGAGGCCACATCACCATGCTTGCAGTGTATGTGGACGATATGATTATCACAGGAGATGATGAGCAGGAGATCGCCTAACTCAAAGGAAAGCTTGACAAGGAATTCGAGGTAAAGGATCTCGGCCTTCTTCGGTACTTCCTTGGGATTGAGATTGCTCGAGAAGCAGAGGGGATTGTTCTCTCTCAAAGGAAGTATGTACTGGACCTTCTCACAAAAACTGGGATGTTGGGGTGAAAACCTGCAGCGACACCAATAGATCAGAGGTTCAAGATTGATGCTGAGGTTGGAGAACCAGTTGATCGGAAAGATACTAGAGACTGGTTGGCAAGTTAATCTATTTGAGCCACACGCATCCTGATATCTGCTTTGCAGTAAGTGTGGTAAGCCGCTACATGCATGACCGATGGAAGGGTCATATGGATGCAGTATACCAGATTCTGAGGTACTTGAAAGGTGCTCCCGGGAAGGGACTAATATTCAGGAAGAACAATCACGTGAGCATCAAGGGCTACTATGATTCTAACTGGGCTAGTTGTGCTGATGACAGGAGGTCTACCTCGGGATATTGCATATTTGTAGGAGGTAACTTGGTCTCTTGGAGGAGTAAGAAGCAGTCTGTGGTGGCCAGATCGACAGCTGAAGCAGAGTACAGAGCTATAGCCTTGGGAGTTGTAGAGCTGCTATGGTTGAAGAATATGCTGGTGGAGCTGAAGCCGGATCAAGGAGCCAAGATGAAGCTGTGGTGTGACAATCAGTCAGCTATTAGTATCGCCAACAATCCAGTACAGCATGACAGGACCAAACACATCGAGATTGATAGATTCTTCATCAAAGAGAAGTTGGATAGTTGATTACTAGAGCTTGGCCATGTTCCAACCAGGGATCAAGTAGAAGATGGACAAACCAAGGGACTCGCCTCAGTGAGCATGATTAAAGGATGTGCAAGATGGGCTTAGTGAATATCTTTCACCCATCTTGAGGGGGAGTATTGATATGGTATGTTGGGTGTCATATTTAAGTATAGTATAAGCACATGGGAATATCCTGAGGACATATTTGGGATGCCAGAATATGTCACAGGATATTCCATTATGAGATTATTGTCATAATGATTGAGATCATTGTATCAATGACTGTAAGGCTATATAATTCCAATAAGACAATCAATAAAATAATCAACTAATTTCAATATTTAGTCCTAATATTCAACCTTGGATTTCTATTGGTTCCTCAATACTAGAGTCAAACAATATGGTCAAATTTCTAACTAACCTTAGTAGTGTCTATACTACTCTCAAGTGATTCCTAAATATCAAAGAATAATGGTGAATCAATTTATAGGTATTGTATGCTAGGGTACATTAGGTATGCTAAATTTTTTGGGAGCTGCCAATATTTTAATTTATTTTTCTTAGTAGGTATGCTATCATAATTATCTTCTAACAACAAGAATTCCTATATTCTTGTAGGAGGCTATACTTAAGGAACTATTAGGAAAGTAAATGAATCAAACAAGATATAATTATTTAAATAGAACGGATTGGAAGGAAGGTGAGTCATAGTCAAATATGGATGAGACCTAAAACTCTAATCCTAGGTGCAAGCCCGCTCGGTACAGTTACGTAACCGAAATGGCTAACTCAACCTGCATGGGCCACCATAAAAATATGTCACGTCCCAGTCCCAAAATACGTAGAAATAGGAAAACGTAAGCATGCCAGCCGTATGTATATGGAGACTCCAATATATGGAATCTATAACACATACGTACGTCGTATTATGAACAATAATTCATAAGTGGTATATAATTATCACAAGTCACAAGGCATAACTAAATCTCATCCACAAAGTCCTAAAGAAATAAATGATCAAATATGTCAATGAACCAAATATAAACTAGTTGAGAGGAACTAATAGTTGGATGGAGACAAATCCACTACCAAAATAGAATATAAAAGTAAACATAATAAGTATATCATATAATGATCAGAGAGGCTCGAAGGAATACCTCCTCAAAAGATAACGAAATAGCAAGTCCTGATCCATGCTCCTGCGAATAGTCATGATCGTCTATACCTGAAAAAGGACCAGGTCCTCAGAGGGACGTAACAAGATACATAGAAGCATGCCAATAAAATATTGAAAATAAATATCTAAAGGGTCGTCTAACCGCCTATGTGAATGTACTTTAAGAACAACTTTTCAACATGTGGGCTATCTGGCTAAAATGGGATTGGCATAATTCTTTCAAAGAATCAGGGGCCTAAAAAGCATGATATCTTTTGAACGTCAAAGGCCGCCTGTAGATAATAATATAGGGGTCATCTGACCACACATCTCCGACGGAGCGTGCGGGTTACACAAGGAAAGTGCAAATGAGTCCAAACACCTTACTTGTTGTTCTCCCCACCCCATGCTCTATTCATGCCATACCCATGACATGATGAGATCTCTAATAACTGCCAAGTCTTCTAACATATCTCTATTAGCAGTTATTTCCTATAGCATATCCCATACCTACTGATGATCAGTCAATACGTAAGCCCATGATCTATATGAGACTCATAAATCGTATAAAAAATGTGTCACGGCCAAATAAAATATAAGAATACCTCATGATAATGGGGTGGCCTCATAAAACTAGGTTAACATGCATAATATATAATAAAGATAAAATACGATGCCACCGTCGTTGCACTCAAGTTATTCTTGGACGCACAGTTTATATAGTAGTTAAAATATATGAACTAAATAACAGAAATAAAATGCATGCACCATATCGAATGTAGATCACAGTACAATGGCAAGGTATACTTTCCTACTCTGAAAAAGGATGAAGTCGCAACTCAAGACGTCGTCTAATCTACACGTCACATAAATTAAACAAGTTCGGTTACAAAAGTGGGTGAATAGTTTCCTCCATTTTAATCTATTTTATTTCAGAATAAAATAATATAAATAGTATTTTAATCTTATTATAATCAAATTTTATTGTTAAACCCTAATTTCGATCCAAAGAAAGTCAACTTTACTGATTTGGGATCTATAGCACGCAAATCGAGATAATCCATTGACCAAAAAGTCAACCAACTCAAATCATTGATTTGTGTATAGAATTATATAGATTGCAGTGCTACATGAATGCCATAATTGACAATTTCATAAAATCATAAGTCGGTAAAGAGTTATGGCCACAAGGGCTCACAGATGACAGTTTTCGGTGGTTTTCTATTTACGTCTACGTTGCAAAAAATTTACATTAGATTAAAATTATATGTTAAATTCTGGAAAAATAATTTTATGGAATTTCATCATGTCAGCTTTTCGAAACTTCAAACAGCTCATAATTCTGAGTTCGGGATCTCCCAAAAACTTGAAAACACCGAAACGCGTCTGATTTCGGACAACTGACACTTTTAGAATTTTTTGGAAAAATAGTATCAAAATTATTAAAATAATTTATATATTCAAAAAAATAACCTTGATATGGTTCTAACAAAAAAAATAGAGTGCGTTTGGAGTCCGGAGCTAGGAGATATCGTCTTTTTAAGTCGTCATAACTACTAAAAAATAAGGCTAAATTTATGACAAATTTTTACTATTTTTTGACGAAAAAGAGAGGAGTTTGGGAAAGAAAAATATGAAAGATGAGTTTATTCCATAAGTCTAATAGGTATTTATAATAGTGGAGACTACTTAATTGAATACGACTAGGATTGACTAATTTGGATATGAATATGATCAATTTAAATAAGGATAGGATGTGCATGAAGTGTCTTTCCTAGTAGGCTCAGGATTTGAATTAATTTAAAATATAGTTTAAATTTATCTCAATAATTTATAATCATAAATAGAATTAAAGATAATACAAATAATTTATATATAATGTTATTAATATCTATTAACACTAAATTAGCATCTATCTAATATTAAGACTTTATATATCCAAATAAATCCACAATAATTCCAAAATTCCAATAATTCCTTAAAATTCTAAATAAATTACTGAAAAAATATATTTAAATATTTTAACTCTAAAATAAATGTTTGGTAGTAACAACATTCAAGCATGGTCTCATAGTAAATCATGAAAGTCCTAAAAATTTACGTTTCCTAGGTTTTAATTACCCAAAAATTCTAGAAAAATCTTAAAAAATCTAAAATAGCCTAAAAATAATTCTAAATAAATATTTATATAAGTAAATGTATCAAGAAATTCATTTTCTAATTAACTAAGAGAATACTCTAAAAAAATTTAATATCTATAATAAATATAATAATATAAAATACACAAAAAATACCTATTTTGGATAAGGGAGTTTATAGGGTCGCATACGTCCATGAGCGACTCACTTACAAGGATCCATGTGGCACAGGATTTGTTGAGCTGTTCGGTGGTAGAGAACACTTCGAGGGTGGTATCTGCCATGGATTCATACAATGCTCGACTGCTAGCATTGGAGCAGATACGTCCTCCTGGTCCATTGGCATCGACACCGCCTCCATCACTGCCTCCTCCATCGGCATCGGTGACACTTTTACAAGATCAGTATGAGTTCATCTATCCCAAATGCGCGACGGTGCTCCTCCTAATGCATAGTAGTCCTTATTTGGACAGGTTTTAGTGTGTTTGTATATATTGGCCCATTCTTTGGTATTTGATGTTATTATTTCATACTTTTTATTACATTCCCAGACGCATGTGATACTTATTTTAAATTCATTTATCTACTTTTTAGGACATATTTAGTGTAATATAACTTTGTACATATCTTTCTATGTGAGTTTAGTTTATTATTCATATTAACTGTACACCAAAATTTCTCGGTGTTTAGTGTTCCAACGAAGGGGTCGGCGAACCCAAAAAATTCAATAGAGGGTTGCTCCGGGTCTATTTGTATAAACTGTAATTTTATAACTACAGGTAGTGTTTTGTTGGGAAATATTTTACAAACTCTATTATGTTTTTTAATATTTTTTTAATTTAGCGACGTGTTGCGACATTTTGTGATGTTCCACGACGTACATTTACGTCGCTAAAAAATATTGAAATATTGCTACCTGATACCAAGAACGTCGCTAGTATGTCGCTAAACGTCGCTAACTTGCTGACATGGCAAAACTTGCCATATCAGCATTGTTGTAGCAAAACATCACTCATAATGTCGCTAATGTAGCGACATTTTGTGACCAAATATTACGTCGCCATTTAACAACGACACGTCACTAATAGTCGTATATTCTACGAAGTCGTATCATCGCAAATATACGTCGCTACAGCGACGACTAACAATATTTTTTGTTGTCAGTGACCACGAAATACGCGATACCGTAAAAATGTCGCTAATTACGTCGCTAAATTATTTTAGCAACGTTAGTTTACCTATTAGCGACATTTTTATGCGTCGTTAATGTGTTATTCTAGTAATGTACTACGATAGACAAAGATCATAACAATGCATATGACCATAATTAGTGATTCCTTTTAAATTACATACTTGTATGATTTTAGACGGGTTGGGGGTCTGACCTAGAGAAGATACAACCATCTTTAAATTTTGAGGGAAAATTTTTTCTGAGGGTAGGATTGGCACACCCACAATTCTAGATAAGGGTATTTTTGTCCTTTTATATTTATTATATTTAGTTATTATATTTTAAATATATATATATATATAATTTTGTGCTACTAATTATTATTATGTATTGTGCAACTTATTTATGAGTTAGTGGACTAGCCTATTTATTTGGACTTGACACTAGTGGACCTAATTAGATTAGTCATAACACAATGAGCCCAACATTGGACGAGGCCTAATTAGACTCATTCTTTTAGTTGATTAGGAGAGTTAGTGGACTAGCCTATTTATTTGGACTTGTCGCTGCCCACTTTCGAGCGCCATATGCCTCTGTCGAACTTTCACGTAGTAATGAGCTAGAGGGTGATAAACTAGAACCTGACGCCAGAGCCACGGGGGCCCTCCTTGGTAACATCCGCTACGGATTGAATATGAGCAAGAGGACTTTCTCTTGACATAAGGAGTCGCCTTCATACTCTTCTCTCGGGTTGGCGTCGGAGGATGTCAGGAGCGACTTAGGGCCAAAACTTGATGCTTACGCTACGGACACGTTCCTCCACCAAGTGGCCAAGAAAGGGAGTTATCCTTCTGGTCAATTAAGGACTCTTTGTTGGGCCCATTTCAGTCCCTCGTGGTGTCGGTTGACCCAATGGGTGCTGAGGCACTATGAGCGGGAACTATGGGACGCCAATATCTTTTACTCAGTGCGGGGTACCTGTTATGGCCTGGAGACGAATCGTTGCCTCTTTATTGCCTTGATGGAGATGTATAACTGCCATACATAGACTTTCTTCATGCCAGGTGGTTAGATGAGGCTTGCTTTGCATGAGATACATTCGGTGTCGAAGCTCCCCTGGGGCGATGTGCCTTATGAGAAATATGCCCCGAGTAACAGCAAACTAGGGGACCTCAAAAAGGAGGATCCAGAGCTCGTAGCAGTGTACGCGGAGCTATTATGCCATCATAGTATCTGTCAGAGAATGTATAAGGAGGAGAAGCTGTCCGAAGGGGACGTCCCCCACAATGTTGTATGGACGCACTATCTTTTCCCGGAGTATCCCGAGTCAGATAAAGTTTATGTATGTGGGTCGCAATCCCAAGAGGATGTCGTGACATTGATCCAGAAGTATCGCGAGACGTCTATCGCTCTTGATCCATCTGCCGAGAGCGAGGAGTTGAGCTACTTCTTCATGGATACCTACGAGATATCTGAAAAGGCACTGCTAGCGGGATATCTGACGATCTGGCACCGCAGTTGCATGTTTGTGGGTGGTTCAGGCTCAATTGAGAGAATCAATCATAATCTCATTCTTCCGGTCGTGCGGCTGGCTTTTGGCCATCCTCTTGTGCTGCTACCCGCGATGGTCAGCTGCATCCACTACGGTCTTTGATATTTTGCCTCTAAGATGAAGTACCACAAAGGGGTTAGAGAGTTCAATATGGTGGAGTTATCCTATCACTACTTGATGGGTTAGCTTTAATTGCACCATCGGCCCTTAATGCGTCATGGCACCTAGGAAGGAATGTTGGAGGGGGATGCTGTTATCCGCCGCTACCGGGGAATGAAGTGGAAGTATGAGGATGTGCCCACTTATAGGAGGGAGCTTGCTTATCTGAACGGTTGGACGTTCTTTAGCACCGTCACCGAATTCACTAAGGAAAAAATGAGTGCTATTCACCGAGACAGTAGGGTTTCTAGCCGTCCCCTATCGGTAAAACTTTACCGCTGGCTCCTCTCCATCCGTCCTTCCTATTTGGTGTATCAAAATTGGGGTGACGTCTACTTGGGGCCCTATCTACCAAGTCGGTTTGCTCGCCAGTTCGGGTACTGCCAACTTCTGTTGGATAATCCTAGTGCTTTCCTCGGATATTGCGGCAATCTTTTCGATGGTGCTCGAGCGTGGAGCTATTATGTTGCCGTTGGAACCCAAGCTGAGTTTGGATTGCCGGTAGCCGGCGTCGTGCCTCCCATACTATTTTTTGCAGGGAGTCTCTACTGCACAGTCAACTCTCTCCCGTCTGATTATAACCCGGGGATGAGCTACCTGGCGGACACTATTTTTGTGCCTCCATCTTCGAAAGGTCGACGAACGCCCAAAAAGGGCAAGGGCGTGGCCTGACCTTTGCTTGTTGATTCAGACCCGTCGACTAACGAGGGTACTCCTTCTGATGGAATTCCTGCTCCGAAGCGCAAGTCGACTGTGGCTCGCCACCTGAGTCATTCTAAGCGAGCGCGAGTCGAGAAGGCTCCGGAGGTGGGGCTTATAGAAGGACCCGATCCTTCTACGGAGGATATAAGAGAGGAGGTAGGACCCATTTTACTGGTGGCTTTTGAATCGGACCCCACTTTAGATACGATAGCGGTATCCGTAAGACCTCTTAATTTGATTCTTGCGACTCCTCAATATAAAATTCTTTTTTATGGTCTACTTGAAACTTTTTAGCTACAGGGGAGACGGTATCACCCTCGGCGGTCTACGACTGCTAGGGTCTCTTACGCAGAACGAGATGAAGGTTCGATGTCTTTTGATCCTTAGGTCACGATTGAGGAGCCTGCCCCTAAGATTGGGCATATCCCCGAGGGGGATGGTGGAACCGTCTACTCCCTACATCTTGATGGATGACCCAGACGTTGTCGAGGTAGCTCAATAATCCCTCCATTTGCTCCAGATATGTTGTTTTGCCTTTTCTCGCCGGATGAGATATTTCATCTTTAGTTTTCTATTTTGTTGGTGCAGTCGGTCACATCTGATTTTGGCCTTACAGACTCAACTTCTCCCCTGAGGATGGTGGATGTGGCCTCTGAAGAAGATGCAGAAGAAGACAAAGATGGTGGGCTGGTTTAAAGGAAGTCCACTCTCCCACCCCTTACTAGGGGTGGAGAACATCCGACGGAACCTTCTGTTGCAGTCAGTGTAGGGGAAGCCTCTACCTCTGCGAGTCTACCTGGTGTGGAGACCGCTTTATCACCTCTGCGGGGTGACGTTAGACGACCTGAAGTTGCGGCTTCCTCAGTTGCTAAGGCAGCGTCCTTCCAGCGGGGTCCGTTCCTGTCCTTGCCAGTGTGAAGGCCAAGCTTGCTGGTTTGTCAGGCATCTAGACACTAATTTTGGCGGGACAGAGCTTAGCTGCTTCAAAATTAGTTTGTCGTCCGACACCTATGGTACTACCATACGACTTTTTGAGTGTTGTCCCCTCTGTTTCACAAGCTACTTCAAATATCAAATTGCTTGTAATTCCTTTGGCTTCGGCTCATTTGATGCTCTATACGAAAGTTGCGTTAATGGCTACTTTAAAAGTTATCCTTCAGGGCTTCTACATATTGTTGAAGCAAAGGGTCCAAAATAAACTGGTTCTAGGGATGCCCCTTGTTTGGTCTAGGCACGGTGCCCTAGGGCAGATACAGATTTTGAAGACCCTCCCTGGCTCTGAGCAGATGGCTGACCTGTTATTTCAGAAATTTATTAAAGTGGAACAGTGCTTGGACGAGTTACAAAAGGTGCGACAGGCTGACGTCACTGCGACCGTGGCAACATAGTATGAATGCCTCCTGGACTCCGTAAAACAAGTAAAGGATTCCAATGGGCAAACCAAGGTATATCTTTAGTAGGAGCTCCGAAAACTGGAACTCCAACGTATTGCATTGGACGCAGATGAGGCGGCTAGTTTTGCCCGGGAATATGGTTTTTCTAATACTATTGCTGAGATCCAGGCGAAGATTGCACAACTGTCACTCCCCAGTCCCAAAAATATATAGGACTAGGAATATGTAAGCATTCCATCCGTATATATATGGCAACTCCAATATATGGAAACCATAACACACACGTACGCTGTATTATGAATGATAATTCACAAGTGGTATAGATTTATGTCATAAGCCATATGGCATAACTAGATCTCATCTATAGAATCAGATAGGAATGAATAACTAATCAACTATATAACAGAATCAAGTATAAAATGCTTGATAAGAATAATTAGTCGGGTGGAGATAAATCTACTACCAAACTAGAATATAAGAGAAATAAAATAAGTACATCTAATAATCAATATGGTTCGAAGGGAAGACCTCATCGAAAGAGAGAGAAGTAGCAAGTTCTGATCTGTGCTCTTATAAATTGTCAAGATCGTCTATACCTGAAAATGGACTAGGTCCTCAGAGGGACGTAACAAGATACATAGAAGTAAGCTATATAAACTACAGTAAGTAATTAAATATGCAAAGGGTTTTCTAGTCACCTAAAGTGCAAATTGGGGGACAACTTTGGTACGCATGGGTGTAATTTAGGCACATATACATATAATAGCAGGGTATCTAGTAATATCAAGGTATCTCATAAATATATAATAACAGGGTATCGAGTAATAGCAAGGTATATCATAAAATATAATAGTAGGGTATCTAGTAATAGCAAGGTATCTCATAAACATATATTATCACACCAAGTTTCATCTAGAGACTTGGCTTACCGATTTGGCTTCCCATATGCATATTTATTGTCCTCCCCCTTATTCCCATGCTCCTATACATGTCACATCAATAACACAATCCAGCTACTACGCCTAGACGGAGTGTAAGTATCGACGTCATAACTTTGGTTCATAGCCTATTGTTAGTACAATAACCCAACCCTATAACCAAACAAGGACAAGAATTGGACCACCATGCCACAATAGTCTATGTTCCTGGACTACTAATAACTTCTAAGTCTTCTAACATGCATCACTATTAGCAGTTATACCCTATCCGTCGTACTACCTACACGTACAGGTGGCCAACCAAATACGCAAGTCTGTGTCCTACATGAGACACACAACCCGTGTAAGAAATATTTCACGGACAATGAAACATAATAATGCCTCAACTCATGGGTAGTCTCGTAAAACTAGATCGACATGCATAATATATAATAATAAACAAAAGACGACACAACCGTCTTTGCACTCAAGTTATTCTTGGACGCACAATTTTATATAACAAAATAATGGAAATAAATAACTAAAAAAAAATATTCAGCAAATTAATGTAACTAAACAATACTATGGCAAGGTTTACTTGTCTGGCAAACAAGCTGTATAATGTAGATGTCCAGACGATAATCCCAAAGAAACGAAAAGTAGGATCTCTGAATGAATATCTCTGGATGATGAAATAAATATCGCCAATGTCTCCAAAATCAGTGAGATGGTCAGAAAACTCTAGCCTTTCGTCCAATTTGGACACAAGAACAAAACGATAATTTTGGGTCAAAGCGGGTCCAAATGTGGGCAACTTCGCACCGAAAAATGTATCAGGGACAAAAGTTTTTAAATGGGACAAATTATAGTCAAAAAAATCCTAAACGATGATATGAACTAAACGATATATCCAATTTTGGATTCTGGTGAGCCGATCACAAATTCGTTCTTCAAGTCAAATCGTGCGGCCCACGAATAGACGGTTTGGTTTACTGTCTCAAAATCGTGCGAAACTTGGGTCACAGGACTAGCACGATACCACGGATCCATTGGCAAAAGTTTTGTGTCAATCCGATGAACACACACAAACTAATAGGATAATTTACAAAATATTGATACGGAAGAACTTTTACGGACACGGGTTGATTTAGACGTGCACACACGTCTAAATCAACTTATGCGATAGCCCGCACATCATAAAATATCATACGCATCTTTTGGTGCAATCGGTATGTGACATGGTGTCATGACCCGCACCCGAATATTCGGACACGAGTACGTGGTTACACCCAGCCTATGCTACAGAATCGGCGGTAGAACGCTGTCTGGGTCATTCTAAACTATCTAACATCTCAACAATATAATATGGTACCTGTCAATCATCTCAACTCTAAGTGGAGGAGCAATATGGTATCTCACAATTATATCTACTCTCAATCACAAAAAAACTAAGGAAGAATAATGCACGAATGGAATAGCAAAGGAAAGAATAAGAATACAATCCACAATCTGAAATAATATACAAACTGTAAATCCACCAAAAGAATAGTCTAATACAATCCAACACAAATATAACTAGACCTTCTCAGGCTTTGCAACTAAGTCCTCCTGGTCAATAGGAGTATCCTCTATAGGTACGCCGTCCTGCGGCCCGTAGAATGTAGGACACTGCTCTAGAAGCCAGTCATCTAGAAAAATATATCCAGTCAGGATTGGAGTAAAGTACATACCTCTGAAAGCAGTTTCAATAGCATAATCGAGTATATAAACATATAAATGAATGAACAAGATATACAGGTTATGTACGAGAATATAGATCAATAATATGAATATCATAATATGATGAATAACTGCAATCTAAACTATTGTGCCTCAGAATACAAGTTTATTATGTGATCGGGTTCGGTGAACATGATCAGGTAAGACGGTTAGAAGTGAGGTATGTAACCAGAATGTACACGATATAACAATGGGGCTTTAATCACATAATCAACTCCTACTCTCCCACCCCTAAATAATACCGATGGATCCAATCATGACACGCTACGAACACAAAAAATAACTACTGAACACGAGCAGTGGGTGTACATGAATATCATAACCACCGAATATGAGTGGTGGGTGTACACGAATAAGCACACTGAACATGAGCAGTGTGTGAACACGAAGTATCATTAATACCCAATATACACGATGAGATACAATGTACACGAGTACCCGCTGAACACGGTAGGGGATAACATCTCCTGAAGGGATCCATATAGTACCAGTCCGTGAAATCACTATATCAGAATCAATGTATACAATTCTAGAATATGCATATATACAATATTATGAATTAAAAACTATCAGAGAAATATACTCGTCTGAAGTCCTGAGCATAGTGTGTCTCTCGATGCCCAAGCTGGTGTCACACAACCTATATATGGTACGTTGCATCAATACAAGGTTCAAGAATGAAAATAAGTGAAGTTGATGCAATTCTAGGACGATACGCCATTTCTAAGTCCAACCAAAAAATCTAGGTTGCAAGCTAATACTAAATCACTAAGTCGATACACTATGAGACTATGCTATACTAGTTAAGCTAAGAAACAACAAGGCACTCAAAGAGCCGTATCCTAAGATACACAAGTTTTCGAATATGAAAATAGCATTTTATTTATATATTCAAGCCAGCTATTATAATACTACAACAAATCAATTGAAATATGATACCTTGGCCTTGCACCAATGCATATCGCACCTATCTCGGTACTCAAACTCAATACCTTGGGTATCGACCCAATACATTGGTAATACCTTGGTATCCCAAGGTAACCCAACTCTAAAATATAACCAATACATATATATAAACCATAAACTAACTACTATAAAATAACAACTAATACAATTATGTATATTTATATGTAGCTAACTAGCTACTAGAATACTAACATATATATGCCTACACTAATATACTTAGATACATATTAATTTACATAATAACTACTAGGCTAACTATTAAACTAATAAGGTATTCATAACTAGCTAGCTAAAATACTAAATGCTAATATGAATACTAACTAGTTCTAATATCTTAAAATGTTAACAAAAAATAGCTAACTACCCAAACACGATTAAACAACTAACTGACACTACACTGAAATTGGACTGAACTGCACAGTGAAACTGTCACGCCCCAGTCCCAAAATACGTAGGACTAGGAATACGTAAGCATGCTAGCCGTATCTATATGGAGACTCCAATATATGGAAACCATAACACATACGTACTGTCACCACCCCATTTCCAGAGCCGAGTATTTTTTTTATTTTAATATTAGTTAATTGTCTATTATTAATAATTAATTATATTTATATTTAATTAGTGATTGTATTATTTTATTTGATTGTTTTAGGGTTTTGGCTAGCCTAGACCCATGTCAGACCCTAGTGGACCCATGTCCGACCCAACCCACACCCTTGTGAGACCTATTTTTAGGTTTATAATATTTATTATATTTTTAGTGGGTTAGTTGGAGAGATTTGGAGTTAGTTTGAGTACTTTTGGAACCCGAAACCCAAAACCAAGTTAGGAGTGGGCATTTTGGGTATTTTGGAGACTTGTAAACCCTTTATTATGCTAGACCCGACCCTATTTCCCCCCATTCACAGCCGACAACAGCTCCCCCTCCCCATTTCCTTATTCTTCTTCTTCTTCACTTCTTCTTCTTCTTCTCCACTTCTTCCTTCTTCTTCCTTCCTTCCTCCAAGTAAGTTTGTTCATTTTTCTTCCTTCCTCCTTCCATTTCTTCTACTTATGTGAACCCTAACCCTACATTCATCCCTAACCTAGGTGGGTAGAGCTTAGATTTGGTGTTGGAGCTTGGATTGGAAGCTTGGAAGCATGGTTTGGTGGATTTGGAGGTTTTTGAAGACTTTGGCTTAGGATTCCAACTCCCAAGAGGTAAACCCTGATTTTCCCCCTTCTAATTACTCTTATATAGTGTAATTAATAGTTTAGAACCTTCATAGACCTTAGGGCTACCCGTGGGAGAAAGTTGAAACTAGTTTGGTTGTGTTTGGAGACTTTAACACTAGGTTTTTTGTCAATTTCAGGTGGAATCCAAAATTGGCCCAATTTTGGGTGATGCTCTAGGTTAGACGGACCTAGGTAGACGTGCTCGGGTGTCTTGAGGGTTAGTGCGTGTCTCTGTTCGGATACGGGAAGTCGTGTCACAGAGAAACGGGCGTTTCGGGCATTTTTGGGGTTTTCGTCATCGTCGGTTCTATGTGCGTGCACGTTTTTGTCACGAACCTAGAATCGACGCGGTAGCATTTTTTCTAGGATCTAGGCATCGTTTAGAACCTATGGGTAAATTTTGGGCCAATTTTGAGTTGGTTTGGTGTGCGTTTCAGGAGGTTTTCTGAACCGCACACCGCGTGTTCGTCAAAATGACCGAACGTCCATTTCGACGTGGTTTCTTAGTTTCGGACTTGTGCGCGCGTTGGGTTAGCTTCGGGGAGTGTGTGCTAGAATTCTCAGGTTATATTTTATATATTTATAGGTGTTAGTGTGCGTAGGGGTCGTTGGGCGCGCGTTGGTGGGCGTTGTCTGCGTTGTTGTGCATTGTGTTGTATTTTGTATATAGGTGTATATGTGTTTATATATATTTATATATATGTATGTGTGTCTCTCTATATATATATATTTGTAAATATGTGTTGATATATATATGTGTGTATGTACATATATTTGTGTAGGGGTTTGTGTATTAGTGTGGGTGCTTGTGTGTGTGTATATATATATATATATATATATATATATATATATATATATATATATATATATATATATATATATATATATATGTATATGTATGAGTGTTTTTGTGTGTGCTTCTATATATATGTATGTGTGTATGTGTATATATATATATATATATATATATATATATATATATATATATATATATATATATATATATATATATATATATTTGTGTGTGTGGTTGTGTGTTTGTGAGAGTGTGTGTTAGTGTGTGTGAGAGTGAGTGTGTGAGGGTGTGTGAGAGTGAGTGTGTGTGAGTGCATGTATATATATATATATATATATATATATATATATATATATATATATGTTTGAGTGTGTTTGTGTATATGTATATATATATATATATATATATATATATATATATATATATAGATAGATAGATAGATATATGTGTGTGTATATATATATATAGATATGTGTTTATATATATATATATAGCTATGTGTGTATTTATATACATAAGTGTTTGTGAGTGTTTTTTAGTGTGTATTTATATATGTTAGTGTGTGTTGGTATATAGATATTAGTATATATGTATTAGTATGTCTATATATATATAGAGTTATATATATATATATATATATATATATATATGTATATATATGTGTGTCTGTGTTTATGTGTGTGTGCGTGCTCGTGTGTGTGTATGGGGGGCAGCAGCCACCACAGCAGCTAAGCAGCAGCAGCAACTAAGCAGCAAGCAGCAGCAGCACAGTAAAGGCAGCAGCACAACAACAGTTTAAGGCAGCAGCAACAAGCAGTTTAAGCAGCAGCAGCAGCAGGGTAAGCAGCAGTAGCTAGGAAGAGTGAGGGTGATGTATAAATAGATAAGATAGATAGATAGGTAGATGGATAGATAGATATATCTATAGATACATAGGTAGATAAATAGATAAGGTAGATAAATAGATAGATAGATATCTAGGTAAATAGATATCTAGATAGGTAAATACATAAATAGATAGATATATAGTTAGATAGATTGATGGATATGTGGATATATATAGATACTTATAAAGATAGCTAGATAGATAGTCGGATATATAGATAACTAGATAGCCGTATATATAGATAACTAGATAGATAGATATATAGATATATATATCTATAGTTAGATAAATAGATAAGATATAGATTGATAGATATGTATATCTATATAGATAGATTAATAGATAGATAGATTGATAGGCAAATAAATACTAGATATAGATAACTAGTTAGATAGATAGATAGATAGATAGATAACTAGATAGTTAGATATCTAGATATAGATATATTTATATATTTGAGAGTAAGGTAAGGTATGTATAATTGTGTATGTGTGTGTGAGAGATATATATGTAGATACCTAGGTATATGCATATATGTATTAGATATATATATATTTTAGCCTAGTTATAGCTAGATATATATGTTTATGCATAGTTAGTTAGCTAGAGGGGTAGTAGGGTTGAGTTTAGAGAGGTATCTCAATACCTTGAGATACCAAGGTATCTCAATACCTTTAGATATCCAAGGTATTGAGTTTCGAGCGGGGTTTTTGAGCAATTGCCTAGGTTTGAGTTTAGAGATAGGTTTTTATGTATATGTGTATATATTTACGCGTGCTAGCATAGGTTTTAGAGGGTATAGGCGGGGCGTATAGCCTAGGTTGAGGTATCGGATACCGAGGGTATCCCGGTATCTCAAGGAGGCGAGTTTGAGGGTTTATTAGCTTAATGACCTAGTTTTGACCTAGAATTTCAGGGGCACCCTTGTTTGACCTATAGTTGATCGTAGTTGACTCGGTTGACCGCCAAAGTCAACGTTTGACCTTGTTTTGACCTAGGGTTGACTTTTTGGATCCTGAGTTGACTTTTGACCCAGATTTCACCGGTTTGATCAGTTTGACCTAGAACGACCCTAGAAGCCTATTTTTAGTTATTTTATATCTGTTTAACTCATTAGAAACCTGTTTAACCTTGCTTTTCGTAATAGGTCCTTGCGACACCAGTTCGGATCGCCAGTTGCTCAGGACGTCAGGCGAGTACATTCTCTGATAGTTTTTATTATCAGATAATTATTATGATTCAGCTTCTAGTATGTATCATCTGATTTTTCTGGCACAACACGGGACATGGACTGGTATTTCTGGATTTATTTACTTGCGATACATATTTTTCATGTTTCTGGCCTCTATTCTGGAATCACCTACTGGCATCACCTACAGGCATCACTACAGGCATCACTCATGTTTCAGGCTGGACTCATCTTGATTTACTTGTCGAGTCTTGGATTCACTTGTACTAGTCGAGGCGGGAAAATACTTGAGTAGACATATAAATATTCCCATCTGGAATCATCAGGAATCATCCCCTCTGGTCTAATCTGGAATGATAGAAGCCGCGCACCCAGTGCGCGATGAGCCGTACTTACCCCTAGCCGTTTACATGTCGAAACAAGTATTTCAAAGACACCAAGTTCATTCTTTCTAGTCTGGACACACTTGCATTTCTTGCTGGTCTCACTTACATGTTTTTGGACTTGACTCACTACATATATTTCATGCTGGACTCACTACACGTTCATGTGCACAGACTTACTCTTAGTGTAGATTTCTTGTATCTTGCAGTCAGTACTATCTTGTTTCTGATATTCCTGCATCTTTACACCAGTGATATATATATATATTTCTTATCTCATACTTTGTTTCATTCTTCTTGCTACTTGCTACAACTGTTTTATAGTTTTTATCATTTAAATGGAACTGCTATTAGAGATGTACTTGCTCCAGTCCTGACTGGACATATTTTTTCCAGAGTATCCGGAGAAGTGGTGTCCAACGTTTTATGGACCTGAGCCTGTCAATGGTGCAGACAGGGACCCTCTAGTTTAGTAGTGATTTTCGGGTTGGTAGCCGGGATCACTAGGACCTTGTTGTTATTTTATTAGCTTTAGCACCGAATTTGTCTCTTGGATTGAGACCTTGTATTGTATATTATTTTGGATGTTGTATTATTATTATTGATGTTGTGGTGGTTTTAGTAAAAGTTGTTTAGACTTTCTAGTTGTTAGTCTTCTTGTTATCTTATCGTGCTTAGATTCGTGATTGAGTACATTGTGATTATCATTATGATATTGTTCCTCCGTTTGCAGTTGAGTTCTTGACATGTTTATATATTGATTGTGTGAGATTGTTATCTAGATAGTTGACCTAGACAGCGTTATACCGCCGATGCTGCGGCGTAGGCTGGACGTACCCATGACTCATGCCAGATTTTTCGGGTGTGGGTCGTGACATATTTTTGGTGGTGGCCCATGCAGGTCTCGATTCGCAATTAGTGCGATGTCGTAGTGGTACAATAATTTAGTTGTACAGCTGTGAGCCTGCTATAGGATATAGGATCTAGGATGAGAGTGTACTCAATCACGACTAGGAACAATTCTAATCTAATTATTCTGAATTTGCTTCTTTTGAAATATTACTGTCCTTCTTTGATGATATCGTATCTTGCACCTATTGACTTCTTTTGATCTGTGTTCAGGATGCCTCCAAAGACACGATCTCATCGTACCGCCCCAGCAGCTGCTACCGCTCCACTCACCATTCCTGCGGTTGAGGGAGCATCTGTTTCTCTCGGGGATCCTCCTCCACATGTCGATCTGAGGACTACCCCAGTCGTTCTGGTGGTTCCTCCACCACTTCCTGCTCCAGTAGATGCCGCGCAGTTGTTTGCGTTCTTCAGGGAGATGATGGACGCGCAGCACCGTCAGGTGGATGTGATGATGCTGGGGATTGAGAACGCCCACCAGGGGGCCATGACGGCAGTGAACAGAGTGGCACAGATTCAGCCACAGGCAGATCAGATTCAGCGTCCGAGGCCGGGCAGCATCATTGACTTCCAGAGGATGCGGCCCAAGGAGTTTTAGGGTATAGAAGGGATCATGTACCCGGATGACTGGATAGAGCAGATCGAGGGGATCTTCAGGCTGGCGCAGATTCCAGATAGCATGCAAATAGAGGCAGCGGGCAGTCAGATGTTCGACCTTGCTTTGATGTGGTATCGTACAGATACGAGGATCACAGCACCAGGGCTTACTTGGGAGGCTTTCAAGAGATTTTTTAAGGAGAAGTTTTTCCCAGATGTGGCGCTCAGTGCTTTGGAGAGCCAGTTTGAGGCACTCGTCCAAGGAAGCATGACGGTGGACAAGTACGCAGCGGAGTTCTGCCGTTTGGGCAGATTTGTATATGGCTTGAGTGAGGCAGCAAAGGCGTAAAAGTTTCACAAGGGCTTGTTCATGGCGGTCAAGTGTTTAGCTAGGAGCGACAGCAAAGCAACTTTCGAGCAGATAGTAGGAGATGCTCAAAGAGCGGAGGATGAATTGGAGCTCAAGTCCAAGAGAGACAGAGATGATTCAGGCAGTACGAGTGGCAGTACGGGACCGGCTAAGCGTCCCTATGTACAAAAGGCAGCGCAGCAGGGTCAGGATCAGATGGTGCCCACTTGTGCCTACTGTAGGAAGGCAGGACACACTTGGGATGTTAGTAGGAGGAGGATGAAGGTGTGTTTGTTCTGTGGATCCGCTGCTCACCAGATGCGAGATTGTCCCACTGCACCTCCATTGGGTGGAGCACAAGATCGGAGAGTTGGAGCTAGGCCACTTGTGGCACAGCATCATGCCCCACACCATCATAGGGATACACCCCAGCAGGGCAGGGCTTATGCGTTGACGGTCGAGGAGGCCGATGCTACGGGTTTCGGGTTAGCAGGTCTGTCTCTTTGTTCTTCTTCCTGTCCTTTTCTATTCCTTGTGGTGTGCTTCATTAGTACCTGTTAGATTTTTTTTGTGCTGTGGTAGATAGTATAGTAACCCTGATTGAGACTGTGATAACACGACCAGTAGGACCATGATCTTGTATGTTGTTTAGGTAGAAATTCTTGACTGTGATTGTTGGGGGCTTGACCTAGAGGGAGTGTGATTGACTTTAAATTTTGAGGACAAAATTTTCTAAGGAGGATAGGCTTGTCACCACCCCATTTCCAGAGCCGGGTATTTTTTTATTTTAATATTAGTTAATTGTGTATTATTTATAAATAATTGTATTTATATTTAATTAGTGATTGTATTATTTTTATTTGATTTTTTTAGGGTTTTGGCTAGCCTGGACCCATGTCAGACCCTAGTGGACCCATGTCTGACCTAACCCACACCCTTGTGAGACCTATTTTTGGGTTTAAAATATTTATTATATTTTTAGTGGGTTAGTTGGAGAGATTTGGAGTTAGTTTGAGTGCTTTTGGAACCCGAAACCCAAAACCAAGTTAGGAGTGGACATTTTGGGTATTTTGGAGACATGTAAACCCTTTATTATGCTAGACCCGACCCTATTTCCCCCCATTCATAGCCGACAGCAGCTCCCCCTCCCCATTTCCTTCTTCTTCTTCACTTCTTCTTCTCCACTTCTTCCTTCTTCTTCCTTCCTTCCTCCAAGTAAGTTTAATCATTTTTCTTCCTTCCTCCTTCCATTTCTTCTACTTATGTGAACCCTAACCCTACATTCTTCCCCAACCTAGGTGGGTAGAGCTTAGATTTGGTTTTAGAGCTTGGATTGGAAGCTTGGTTTGGTGGATTTAGAGCTTTTTGGAGACTTTAGCTTGGGATTCCAACTCCCAAGAGGTAAACCATGATTTCCCCCTTCTAATTACTCTTATATAGTGTAATTAATAGTTTAGAACCTTCCTAGACCTTAGGGCTACCTGTGGGAGAAAGTTGGAACTAGTTTGGTTGTGTTTGGAGACTTTAACACTAGGTTTTGTGTCAATTTCGGGTGGAATCTGAAATTGGCCCAATTTTTGGTGATGCCCTAGGTTAGACTGACCTAGGTAGACGTACTCGGGTGTCTTGAGGGTTAGTGCGTGTCTCCGTTCGGACACGGGAAGTCGTGTCGCAGAGAAACGGACGTTTTCGGAGTCGCCGGTTCTATGTGAGTGCACGTTTTTGCCACGGACCTAGAATCGACGCGGTAGCATTTTTTCTAGGATCTAGGCATCGTTTGGAACCCATGGGTAAATTTTGGGCCGATTCTGAGTTGGTTTGGTATGTGTTTCAGGAGATTTTCCGAACTGCACACCGCGTGTTCGTCGAAATGACCGAACGGCCATTTCGGCGTGGTTTTTAGTTTCGTGCTTGTGCACACATTGGATTAGCTTCAGGATGTATGTGCTAGAATTCTCGGATTATATTTTATATATTTATAGGTGTTAGTGTGTGTAGGGGTCATTGGGCGCACGTTGGTGGGCGTTGTGTGCGTTGTTGTGCGTTGTGTTATGTTTTGTATATAGGTATATATTTGTTTATATATATATATATATATATATATATATATATATATATATATATATGTATGTGTGTCTCTCTCTATATATATATTTGTAAATATGTGTTGATATATATATGTGTGTATGTACATATATTTGTGTAGGGGTTTGTGTATTAGTGTGGGTGCTTGTGTGTATATATATATATATATATGTATATGTATGAGTGTTTGTGTGTGTGCTTCTATATATATGTATGTGTGTATGTATATATATATATATATATATATATATATATATATATATATATATATATATATATATAAATGTATATTTGTGTGTGTGGTTGTGTGTTTGTGAGAGTGTGTGTTAGTGTGTGTGAGAGTGAGTGAGTGAGGGTGTGTGAGAGTGAGTGTGTGTGAGTGCGTGTATATATATATATATATATATATATATATATATATATGTTTGAGTGTGTGTGTGTGTGTATGTATATATATATTAGTGTGCATATATATATATATAGATATATGTGTGTGTATATATATATATATATGTGTGTTTATATATATATATAGCTATGTGTGTATTTATATACATAAGTGTTTATGAGTGTTTGTTAGTGTGTATTTATATATGTTAGTTGTGTGTTGGTATATAGATATTAGTATATATGTATTAGTGTGTCTATATATATATATATATATATATATATATATATATATATATATATATATATATATATGTATTAGTGTGTCTATATATATATATATATATATATATATATATATATATATATATATATGTATATATATGTGTGTCTGTGTTTATGTGTGTGTGCATGCTCGTATGTGTGTGTGGTGGGTAGCAGCCACCACAGCAGCTAAACAGCAGCAGCAAGCAGCAGCAACAGCTAAGCAGCAAGCCGCAACAGCACAGTAAAGGTAGCAGCACAACAGCAGTTTAAGGCAGCAGCAGCAAGCAGTTTAAGCAGCAGCAGCAGCAGCAGCAGGGTAAGCAGCAGTAGCTAGGGGGAGTGAGGGTTATGCATAAATAGATAAGATAGATGGATAGATAGGTAGATGGATAGATAGATATATCTATAGATACATAGGTAGATAAATAGATAGATATATATCTAGGTAAATAGATATCTAGATAGGTAAATACATAAATAGATAGATATATAGTTAGATAGATTGATGGATATGTGGATATATATAGATACTTATATAGATAGCTAGATAGATGGATAGCTAGATAGATAGTCGGAAATATAGATAACTAGATAGATGTATATATAGATAACTAGATAGATAGATATATAAATATATATATCTATAGTTAGATAGATAGATAAGATATAGATTGATAGATATGTATATCTATATAGATAGATTAATAGATAGATTGATTGATAGGTAAATAATACTAGATATAGATAACTAGTTAGTTAGATAGATAGATAACTAGATAGTTATATAGATAGATAGATAGTTAGATATAGTTAGATATCTATATCTATATGCATAGATATATATATATACCTATAGCTAGATAGATAGTTAGATATCTAGATATAGATATATTTATATATTTGAGAGTAAGGTAAGGTATGTATAATTATGTATGTGTGCGTGTGAGATATATATGTAGATACCTAGCTATATGCATATATGTATTTGATATATATATTTTAGCCTAGATTATAGCTAGATATATATGTTTATGCATAGTTAGTTAGCTAGAGGAGTAGTAGGATTGAGTTTAGAGAGGTATCTCAATACCTTGAGATATCCAAGGTATTGAGTTTCGAGCGGGTTTTTTGAGCAATTGCCTAGGTTTGAGTTTAGAGATAGATTTTTATGTATATGTGTATATATTTACGCTTGCTAGCATAGGTTTTAGAGGGTATAGGCGGGGCGTATAGCCTAGGTTGAGGTATCGGATACCGAGGGTATCCCGGTATCTCAAGAAGGCGAGTTTGAGGGTTTATTAGCTTAATGACCTAGTTTTGACCTAAAATTTCAGGGGCACCCTAGTTTGACCTAGAGTTGACCGTAGTTGACTCGGTTGACTGCCAAAGTCAACTTTTGACCTAGTTTTGACCTAGGGTTGACTTTTTGGATCCAGAGTTGACTTTTTGACCCAGATTTTACCGGTTTGACCCGTTTGACCAAGAACGACCCTAGAAGCCTATTTTTAGTTATTTTATATCTGTTTAACTCATTAAAAACCTGTTTAACCTTGCTTTTCGCAATAGGTCCTTGCGACACCAGTTCGGATCGCTATTTGCTCAGGACGTCAAGCGAGTACATTCTCTGATAGTTTTTATTATATGATGATTATTATGATTCAGCTTCTAGTATAGTATCATCTGATTTTTCTGGCACAGCACGGGACATGGATTGGTATTTCTGGATTCATTTACTTGCGATACATATTTTTTATGTTTCTGGCCTCTATTCTGGAATCACCTACTGGCATCACCTACAGGCATCACTACAGGCATCACTCATATTTCAGGCTGGACTCATCTTGATTTACGTGTCGGGTCTTAGATTTACTTGTACTAGTCGGGGCGGGGAAATACTCGAGTAGACATGTAAACATTTCCATCTGGAATCATCAGGAATCACTCCCTCTGGTCTAATCTGGAATGATAGCAGCCGCGCACCCAGTGCACGGTGAGCCGTACTTACCCCTAGCCGTTTACATGTTGAAACAAGTATTTCAAAGATACCGAGTTCATTCTTTCTAGTCTGGACTCACTTGTATTTCTTGCTGGTCTCACTTACATGTTTCTGGACTTGACTCACTACATGTATTTCATGCTGGACTCACTACACGTTCATGTGTACAGACTTACTCTTAGTATAGATTTCTTGTATCTTGCAGTCATTACTATCTTGTTTCTGATATTCCTGCATCTTTACCTTTATGCACCAGTGATATATATATATTTCTTGTCTCATACTTTATTTCATTCTTCTTGCTACTTGCTACAACTGTTTTATAGTTTTTATCATTTAAATGGAACTGTTGTTAGAGATGTACTTGCTCCAGTCCTGACTGGACATATTTTTTCCAGAGTATCCAGAGGAGTGGTGTCCAACATTTTATGGACCTGAGCCTGTCGATGGTGCAGACAGGGACCGTCTAGTTTAGGAGTGATTTTCGGGTTGGTAGCCGGAATAACTAGGACCTTGTTGTTGTTTTATTAGCTTTAGCACCGGATTTGTCTTCGGTTTTGGATTAAGACCTTGTATTGTATATTATTTTGGATGTTGTATTATTATTATTATTGATGTTGTGGTGGTTTTAGTAGAAGTTGTTTAGACTTTCTAGTTGTTAGTCTTCTTGTTATCTTATCATGCTTAGATTCGTGATTGAGTACATTGTGATTATCATTATGATATTGCTCCTCTGTTTGGAGTTGAGTTCTTAACAGGTTTGTATATTGATTGCGTGAGATTGTTATCTAAATAGTTGACCTAGACAGCGTTCTATCACCGATGATGCGGCATAGGCTGGACGTACCCACGACTTATGCCCGATTTTTCGAGTGTGGGTCGTGACACGTACGCTGTATTATGAACAATAATTCATAAGTGGTATATAATTGTCATAAGTCACAGGGCATAACTAAATCTCATCCACAAAAATAATCATAAAGAAATGAATAACCAATCAACTATATACTGAATCAAGTATGAGATGCTTGATAAGAATAAGTAGTTGGGTGGAGACAAATTCACTACAAAACTAGAATATAAGAGAAACAAAATAAGTACATCATCTAATGAACAATGAGACTCGAAGAGAAGACCTCCTCGAAAGATAACGAAGTAGCAAGTCCTGATCCGTGCTCCTGAAAATAGCCATGATCGTCTACACCTAGAAAGGGACCAGGTCCTCAGAGGGACATAACAAGATACATAGAAGCATGCCAACAAAGTACTAAAAAATAAATATCCAATAGGTCGCCTAACCATCTATGTGAATGTATTTTGAGAACAACTTTCCAACAAATGGGCTATCTGGCTAAAATAAGATTAGCATGATTCTCTCAGAGAATCATGGGCCTACAAAGCATGTCATCTTTTGAACGCCAGAGGCTGCCTGATAATATATAGGGGTCATCATGACCGCGCATCTCCGGCGGAGCGTACGGGTTACACAAGGAAAGTGCAAAGGAGCCCATGCATCTTACTCATTGTCCTCCCCACCCCATGCTCTAAGCATGTCATATCCATGATACGATGATACCTCTAATAACTGCCAAGTCTTCTAGCATGCAAATTCTATCAGCAGTTATTCCCTATCGCACGTCCCATACTTACAGGAGGCCAGCCTGTCACGTAAGTCCTTGTCCTACATGAGACTCACACTCATATAACAGATGTGTCACAGCCAATAAAACCTAATGATGACACCAAATCATGTGGTGGTCTTGTAAAACTAGGTCGATATGCATAATATATAATAAAGATAAAATACGACGCCACCGTCGTTGTACCCAGGTTATTCTTGGACGCGTAGTTTATATAGCAGTTAAAATATATGAACTAAATGATAGAAATAAAATATATGAATCATATGGAATATAAATCATAGTACAATGACAAGGTTTACTTGCCTGGTAAGAAAGTTGCGTAATATAAACGTTCATGTGTCAAGTACAGAGGATCAAAAACTATGGCCTCTGAATAAACATATCCGGATGCTGAAATAAATATCACCAACTTTCCCAGAATAAGTGAGATAGTCAAAAAAGCTTACCCTTTCGTCCAATTTGGATATAGGGGCAAAACGGTAATTTTGGGTCAAAGCGGGTCCAAATTTGGGCCATCTTGCACCGAAAAGCGTGCTAGAGGTAAATGTCTTTAAATGGGATAAATTATAGGTCAAAAAAATTTTAAATATCAGTACGAACTCAACGATATGTCCAACTTTGGATTTCGGTGAGCCAAACACAAATTTGCCCTAAAAGTCAACTTATTAAAATAATTTTTGGGACCATCCTATATTATTAAGGTCCAAACCATGGAGAAGTATCCAAATTAAATTATTGGATTTTAATTAATTTGAAAATAATTTAAAATAAATACAAAAAATACAAAATACATACAAGTTACCTATTTTTGGATTAGGGGGTTTACAATCTACCCAACTTAAAAGAATTTCGTCCTCGAAATTAAAATAAGGCATCATTTGCTAAATCCTCACATTCGTATATAAGGCAAGTCAATCGCAATATCTTCTAAAAATTTAAATAACAAAATCTATTCAAATCCATCGCAATCACTTCAAAATTAAAATAACTACAATTTAAATCAAAATTTAACCTATCGTAATCTCTTCTCGCTTTTGAAATCATCAACATCCAAATTTAAGTCAACCTATATGACATCTTCAAGATTTAAATCACCCACATTAAATTTTACATCACGATCTCCAACTATCATAATCTCCTCTAGAAAATAATTCTAATCAAATCGTATTCCTATTTTCAACTTATAAATTTTGTACTCTTCAATTTTGAACTCAATTTCCATCCTCAATATTTCAAATAGATGATCCAACAATCAAATTTAACTTTTAATTCAAATCATCAAATTATAAAATTTTGAATTCAATCCATCAATGTTCATGTCTAAAGTCCTATATTTATCCTCAAAATTTAAATCGATGATTCAACATTCAATATTCAAAATTTAAATCATGTTCTCAAAGTATAAATATTTGGTCCGCAATATCAAGATTTCAAAATTCATTAAATCCTCATCGTCTTAATCATTCTTCTAAAATTCTTAACATTTTAAAATGACTTAAATCTCTTAATCTAATCTTACTTGATCACAATCTAAAAGAAATTACCTCAAGTTGACAATGCAATCTTCTACCCAACTTAGAATTTATCCATCTATCACATAAGGCTATACATTTAAGAAAAATATTCCTCAAATTATTTAATCGTGTTATTCAATCCTCAAAAGTTTTTAACACCAAATATATCACATATGATATGCCCTTAATTACAAAATATAGTCACAAAATAATATGATTGGCCTATGGGGTATATCTAGTACTCTTCGTGTATCAAACTTATACCAAGCACGAGCGTTCGTCTTTCCAAAATAGGGGAAGACGAAAAACAACAATAAAGAATTCAAGGAGGAGGTGATAGAATACAAGTATGGGGTTAAAGGCGATTAAAGAATTCAAAAAATTTTTTTTAAGGCAGTTGTGGATTAAAATCTTATTTTGGTAAATTTGTATTCGCATGCTCATATCAGTACATTTATGTAACCGATGAGGCATGCTCGAAGATATCTAAGGGCAAGTATATTCTTCTAACAAGTTGAGTCAACTATATATCTCAATCCATGTAAGGTAGTTATACAAAGAGTGAACCAAGCGTACTAAGGTTGATCAGACCATAATACACTGATTCTAAATAGACAATTGTATTAGTGTATGCATCCAATAATACATATGACATGAACAAGCTCGATAAAAGAATAAGCTTGCAAAACTAGGCTATAATAGTAGCAAAAGTCGAGGTAGTCCAGAAAATATAAGTACATTAGATTAAGATGAGAGAAGATATAAAATAATTCAAGTTCACCAAGAAGATGAGACTCGTCTGGTGTTGTGCCTCTACCGTTGCCATACTAACTCCTTATCTAAGTCTCTAGTCGACCAGATGGGGGTATGTGCCTCTAAGTTCTACAGTCTGGATAAACACTATCTTCTTATGCTAGCCTATAGTTGGTGTCATTCAATTACACTTCATTAGTAGGTCAAAGGACTATATGATACTAGGTTGTGAGGCATACTACCCAACTTAAAAGAATAAACTAATACTGTAACTTCCTTAAAGATAAAGTAGAAACTCTTGTTAGTGTATACGAGGAAAGATCTTGGTACTTATAAGGGTATCCTATTGCTTTATAAAACTCCATAGGTAATGGTCATCTTAAGTCTTAATCATTCTGCTTATAGAACAAGGTGTTAACCTTAATAATGGAAAAGTTACTGGCCCTCAAGTGAAAGAGGATATAACTTATATGGAGATATATGGAACAAATTACTTGATTTGAAACTAAAGGATAATCATAAAATCATAATCTAAATAAGCAACCCACACTGTCAAGTTCTAACTACTAAGCACATAATTTTAAAATTCAAGATTACAATTATAATCCTAGTAAACTATATATCCTAACATAAAAGAAATCACTTAGCCTACAATCAGAAGGGTTAGGTGGCATAATTAGAAAGATGAATAAAAAATGTTTTATTCATTCTTTTTGGCTTCCTAAGGTACGGTTCTGCTAATGTCACTACCACATTTTCAGATTAGGACATTATTGTAATTTCCCTGTTTAATTTATTGTGTAATAAATATGTGTGATAGGTTTATTAAATAATTTGTAGGGTGTTCCTTCATGCATAGTTTATGGGCTTGACCTAAAAACCCATTAGGTTTAACCCTTGTGATCAAACCCTAATTGGTATTTTAGTTTTTAGTGAAACCCTAGGTGAATGACTAAACCCTAATTAATTTAAGTTCTTTATGACTAATCATGAAGGGCTAATTAAAATACTTGGCATTAGAAACCCTAACCCTAGTCCTATATAATGAGGGGAAGCCGCCCTCAAGCTTCTTCATTCATGAAGAAATCCCTAAACCTAGCCTCCACCTAGAAAACCCTTCCTTCCCCATAAATTTCAGAATTTATAAGCCCTAGAAACCCATTTCCTCCTCCATCAAGAGAAATCTAGGAGCTTGGACCAAGAAGACTTGAAGAAAGAGGTCCTACATTGGGAAACCATCTCCCAATAGGTGAGAATCTGAATTTAACCCCATTTAATTCTATTTTTTTCATTGTTGTTTGGCCATTAGGAGCCCACCCGTTGTTTTAGATTTGGTTCTATGGGTTTTCCATGAAGACCTAGGTGATTCTAGGGTTTAGGTGTTCTAACGTTGGTTTTCCCCAATTTTGTGAACCCTAATCAAGGGGGTATGCACCTACACCTGATTACATCTCATACATATAGGTTCGATCATGATTTTAGGGTTTTGGTTTGGGTATTCATGAGTTTTCATGAGGAATCGATTTCAGCCCCTAGGTATTTGTAGAAATGCACCATGGGGAGGTTACTATACAGTCGGGTTCATGTGCTAGGGTTCAGTGTATCAGTATTTTGGGGGTTTTATTATTGTGAATATTGTATCATGTCTGTGGGGAATTCACTGTACAGAGTCAGTTTCTTGAGTTCCTGTGTGTATCAGTGATTGGGGATAAGAGGGCAAGGTTCTGTATCAGTGTGTTCTTCTGAGTTCAGTTTTTCAGTGAGTCTTGTGTGTAGTCGGGTTCTAGGATGTGTGTTAGGGTTCTATGCATCAGTAGGTATTGGGGGGTGAGTTCCTGATACTGTGTATCAGTACCAGTGTTTGGGAAAAACATTATTTGAGTTCAGGTATACCACAGTACCAAAGCAATTGAGATAACTGTGTGACTGTGAGCTTAGTTCTCAGTGAGCCCTAGAATTGTGTGATAGGTATATTAGTGAACTAAATTCCTGTATGTGCCTCAGTGAGGGAAAGGTATAGGGTAAGCAGTCGAGTCCAGTATTGAGTTCTTAGTGTGTGTGCATCAGTAGGTTAGGTGTTAGTCGTGTGTCTCAGTGAGAAACTGAGTAGTGAGTCTCAGTGAGATAAAATGGTGTCTGTTCAGTTTGATCACTGTGTGGTGTCTGAGAAATTCTTCAGTGAGCAGTGTGTATGTGTGTGCCGTTAGAATATCCGTGTCACTGTGTCTGTGCTTTGTGCACACAGTGTCAATTCAGTCTTATAGGGTTATGTGTCAGTATGTGGGGGATTTGGTTGTGTAATATTATTTAGTACCAGTTAGAGTGCCCAGGTTTTTGAGTATTAACTTCTCCTTGAGTATCAATTCCATCTTCACTATGAAGTATCATTCCTTTACTGGCAGGTGTAATGTTCCAGATAGAGGGAAATTAGGTAGTGTCTTAGTTAATGGTGTATCAGATATTGGTAATGAATGCTGGTGATGTGTTTAAATACCAAGCAGGGAACGTATCCTGAACTGCATTCAGAGCATAATGGATGTGCTGCTGTTACTGAATTGTGCAGTGCATTGCTAGCACCACACAGCAGATCCTGTATTCAAGCATGGAAGGTGCAGTGAACTCTTGTGCACTGCAGAGATGTTCTGCAGGTATTCTAACTGGGTTCAGTTGTGGCTTCCTGTATGTAGTGAAGTAATATAGGAACTGTGTACTGCAGTAGGTTATTAGGGGAGAGCCTTACAAATGGGGGGGAAGGGTGTACCCAGACCACAGCAGTAGCTGTACCCCCAGCAAGTTGTGTGGAGTAGGTTTGGGTGTCAGCCTTTCAGAGTATCAGGGGAATTCAAGTGAGGAACTGTGAATGTATACACAGTAACAGTTTCCATTCCAAGAACTGAACTGTGGCTATACTTTTGAGCTCTGATACTCTTTCGGTATCTTGATCCCTATGGCCTATCAGTTATTCAACAACTGTCTTGTGTATTAGAACCGGTCCTTGCTAGATGATTAGCTTAGAATTTGGACTTGTATAGATTAGTGAGCATGATGTACACAGTGGCACACTTGTAGAAGTTGAATGCTGCATAAGGGACTGAAGTAGTTATGATTTTGAGCAGGTGTTGTGCATCAGTAGTTGGGGGTAAGTGTTGACACTATGGTTGAAGGTATCAGTGTCAATGCTAGAGTATCAGAGTATTAGGATGTTTATGTGGTGTGTGTTTGTTAGTGCTAAAATTGTGTATCAGTTAGCAGTTAGGAAATGATATGGGGCATTGTTGAGGGTTAATATGTAGAGTTGAGTATAGGTATTAAAGTATCAAACTAAGAAAAATACTAGATGATAGATTAACTATTATATTATAAGATATATATATATATATATATTATCACTTAGTATTAGCTAGTTATACTTGTAATCACCCTAGTATTTATAACTAGGGATGACTCAAATAGCCAGTAGTGACCAGTAGGCTTTATAGTTGACCTAGAGGCCTCGCATTTAATTAGTTAAACAAGTTTATTCCCTTAATTCAGTATTTTGACATTGATATTCCATAATTAGGTCGTTGTGATCTCGCCTTGGACATTGATCCTCGCACCTTCCTCGGGACCACAGGCGAGTACATTCTCTGACAGTTTTCGTGTTGTTGATTAATTCTATAATTCTAGTTGTATTATATACTTGATTCTGACACTGTGGATACACGGGTTAGCACCCTAGATACCTGTCATGAGGAGTCGTGATTGGAATCTATCGTGCTAGCTGGGGATGGGGAAATATTAGCAGATTATGTGATCATACCCCACCTTACATGCATCATAGCTCACCCCACACATCACGTCGGGTGCAGCCTGACCATTTATATGCCTCATAGCCTGATATATATGATTAGCCTGACTATTGCTCGCATCATAGCTAACCAGATAGTTAGCCTGACCTCACATGTATCATAGCCAATCATATATATATCAAGCCTGATCTCGTCCCAAGCCGATCACATAATAAACTGATATTTCAAACACATAGCCAGATATTTTTTTTTTATTCCAGTTCACTTGTTCTAGCATTTACTTATATTTTACTCATTGCCAGATGTTATATTGCTTACTTCATATTCTCTAGTATTCTATATTTCCAGTATTTTTCCATCTTGTATTCCTTACACTGTTTTATAATTTTTATCAACATAAATGAAACTATTGTTTAGTGTCTGTGCTTCGCTCCAATCTTGACTGGATAACATTTTCAGAGGACTTGGAGGATTTCTGTCCTACCCACTACGGCCCGGGAGCAGAGGGAGATTTCATACCAGAAATTCTAGAGGAGTTATCCATCTTAGAGGAGATTCTACCCACAGGCATTTAGACTGTCCTATTTATGTATTATTGTTCTAGAGCTGAGATCCGGGTTGTATTATTGTTGTGACTTTTGAGGACATCTAGACTCTAGACTTGTGATGTATTTATATTTGTGTATGACTTATGTCAGAACTCTTTATCCTTATTTTTCACCGTGCCATTTACTTTCAAATAGCCTTGTGATTGAGTATATTATAAACTATGGATTCATGTATTATCATTGTCCTCCTTATGGAGTTGAGACCATTGACAGGATGAGTTATGTTTGAGACCTAGACAACGTTTTACCGCCGATGCTGCGGCGTAGGCTGGACATACCCACGGCTCATGCCTAATTTCTGGGTGCGAGTCGTGACACGTTTTTAGTGGTGGTCCATGCAGGTCTAGATTCGTACTTAGAGCGATATCGTAGTGGTGCTCGCTTAGATTATTACTACGAGCCTGTTTTAGGAAATAGGATTAGGCCGAGAATATGCTTAATCACAATTAGGAAATATCTGATCCTTATAATGCTATTCTTAATGATTACTTCCTTTAGAATTTACTGTCCTTCCTTGATGATATCGTGTCTATTATCTTAATTGATTCTTTTCAATCTGTGTTCAGGATGCCATCGAAGACCAGGTCCTTGAGACTTGGAGCAGCAGCTTCAGAGAGGTCTGCCACCTCTCGCCCTGATGGATAGACATCCGCAGTACCTCCTACATCTTCTGTGCATGTGGGAGTATCTGCACATTTCGGGGGTCCTCCTCCCCCACCTGTTCAGAGGGTTCCCACAGCTGTGACGGAGCCTCTTTCACCACTACCGACTCCGTTTCCAGGAGGTGTGCCCGTTGATGGGGCACAGATATTCGCGCTGATCCAGGACATGGTTGATGCCCAGAGGACGTCAGCAGAGGCTCAGAGGATGCAGGCAGAGGTACACCAGGCCCAGACCGAGATGATGAGGGTGAGCATGGAGAATGCTCATCAGGTGGCTCTCCAGGCTGTGGAGAGAGTTGAGCAGCAGCATCCTGGCCAGCACCACCAGAGGCCGGGCACTATCGTGGACTTCAAGAGGATGATGCCTCGGGAGTTCAAGGGTACCGAGGGGATACTCTACACCGATGATTGGCTAGAGGATATAGAGAAAAACTTGCGCTTGGCGCAGCTTTCAGAGACTCTTCAGATCGAGGCCGCTGGCAGCCAGATGTTTGACATTGCGTTGACGTAGTTTCGTACTGAGCCGAGATCCATTGTTGGGGGACTTACTTGGGAGGCCTTCAGGGAGCTCTTCAAGGAGAAGTTCTTTCCTGATGTTGCCCTGGGAGCCTTGGAAAGTCAGTTCCATGACTTGGTCCAAGGGAGCATGTCCGTTGATGAGTACACCGTAGAGTTTTGCCGCCTGAGCCGTTTTATGCCATCGATGATTAGAGACCCAAGAGACAGGGCCCGGAAGTTCAGAAAGGGGCTAGCAAGGGAGATCAAGTCTCGCACGTCGGGACATCGCACTGCTACCTTCGAGGGTATTTTGATGGATGCCCAGATAGCTGAGGATGACTTGGACCTCAGGCCCAAGAGGGGATGCGACACTTCAGGAGGAGCAAACAGTGGTGCTGGACTGGGTAAGCATCCACACTTCCAGCAGCAACGGCCATATCAGCATCAGCAGCACCAGGCACCAGCCCGAGGACACGCCCAGAAGCAGCAGCAGAGACAGACTCAGCCCGCCATCCAGTGTGCGTACTGCGGGAAGGCAGGACACACTAGAGAGATCTGCAGGAAGAGGTTGGGCACATGTTTGTCTTACGGATCGACAGCACATCAGCTGAGGGATTGCCCTACCATTCAGACTAGTCCAGGTCAGGGTGGAGTAGCCGCCCAGAGGGGACCAGCCAGGGTACCTACTGTACCAGGAGGCCAGCAGAGGGGACCTCCACTTCCACCGCAGTAACAGAGGTTTGCTCAGCACCAGCAGCAGAGAGGTGTACCTCAGGGGCGAGCATACGCCATGGCGGTCGAGGAGGTCGAGCCAGCAGAAGACGTGATTACAGGTTCAGTTCTTCTCGATTGTATTCCAGCATTTGCATTATTCGACTGTGGCGCTTCCCATAGTTTCATGTCTGTATCTTATGCTCTTCAATATCATTTAGAGACAGAACCATTAGATAGGACTTACAAGATCACGACTGGCGGAGGTATTATCCTAGTTCGTGATTGTTGCAAGGACCGGAGAGTATCATTGGGAGGCCAAGAGTTGAGCGTGTGCTTACTCGTCATGCCACTTTCGGGATACGATATTGTACTCGAAATGGACTGGTTGAGTAGGCATCATGCTACTATTGATTGTCATGGAGCAGAGTCTTATTTCGACCACCAGGAGAGCCAGAGTTCGAGGTTGCCAGAGGAGCAGCGGAGCAGAGCAGAAGCATATTTTGCGGATCCAGGATGGAAGAAGAGGAGTTGCCACATCCTCTGATAGCGGAGTTCCTGGATGTATTTCCAGAGGAGTTGCCAGGCTTGCCGCCAGACAGAGATATTGATTTCTCTATAGACTTGGTGCCAGGAGCGGAGCCCATTTCACAATATGTCTATAGAGTTAACAACAGCGAGCTGGCATAACTGAAGAAGCAAGTTGAGAAGCTGCCGGACAAAGGCTTCATCAAATCCAGTTCATCACCATGGGGAGCTCAAGTATTGTTCGTACCGAAGAAGGATGGCACGATGCACATGTGCATCAATTATAGAGCTCTGAACAACCTCACTATCAAGAACAAATACCCGCTGCCGAGGATAGATGATCTTTTCGATCAGTTGAGCGGGGTAAAGGTGTTTTCAAAGATAGACTTGAGGTCAGGCTATCACCAGGTGAAGGTGAAGAGAGAAGACACGCCGAAGACAGCCTTTCGGACCAGATATGGCCAGTTTGAGTTCATGGTAATGCTATTTGGTTTAACCAATGCACCGGCTGTATTCATGAACTTGATGAACAAGGTGTTCCACCAGTACTTTGACAAGTTTGTGGTGGTGTTCATCGATGATATTCTTGTGTACTCTAAGACCCCGGAGGAGCACGAAGAGCACCTGAGGTTGGTCTTAGAGACTCTCAGGAAGGAGGAGCTATACGGGAAACTGTCAAAGTGTGAATTCTTCCTTGACATGGTTGAATTTCTTGGGCATATGGTGACGGGTGACGGAATCTCAGTTAACCCGAAGAAGATCGAGGCAGTGGAGTCGTGGGCTACCCCCAGTTAAGTAGCTGAGATCAGGAGTTTTCTCGGGCTAGCAGGATACTACAGGAGGTTTGTACAAGGCTTCCCCAGGATTGCAGCGTCGATGACTAGGTTGACCAGGAAAGATATGGATTTTGTCTGGACGGAGGATTGTCAGGCCGCATTTGATGAGCTAAAGAAGAGATTGACGACAGCTCCAGTTTTGACATTGCCAGCGGGGACAGGTGGATTCACTATCTACAGTGATGCTTCAGGGAAGGGTTTGGGTTGCGTTCTTCAGCAGCACGGGAAGGTGATTGCCTATGCTTCCAGGCAGTTACGTCCTCATGAAAAGAACTACCCCACCCACGATTTGGAGTTGGCAGCGGTTATCTTCGCTCTAAAACTGTGGAAACATTACCTGTACGGAGAGCGTGTGGAGATTTTTACAGACTACTAGAGCTTGAAGTACGTGTTCACACAGATGGAGCTGAACATGAGGCAGAGGAGGTGGTTGGAGTTGATGAAGGACTTCGATATCTCATTGCAGTACCACCCAGGAAAGGCCAACGTAGTCACCGATGCCTTGAGCAGGTATCCGATGGCTATGTACTTGACGACAGATAAACATTTGTTGGCTGATCTGGAAAGCTTAGGAATTGAGGTGCTAGTTCCCGGTATTGAGATTCAGATGTGGGGATTGCATATACAGTCCGAGCTGATGGACAGAATCAGAGCTGCGCAGTATGATGATGAGGTTCTGAGGAGTATTAGGGCATAGGTTCGGACAGGATTGTCAGACGACTTTACTATCGCAGATGATGGGTCTTTACAGCACGGCACAAGGATGTGTGTGCCGAGCGGGGAGCTACGCGAGGAGGTTTTGCAGGAGGCACATGTTTGTGGTAGAAAACGAAAAGAATGAAAGATGTATTCAAGACGGGGTTTATACAAGACCCATGTTCTTTTGTTTACAAACAAACTTGTACAATGTAATCCTATACAAGGATGTGGGAGTACAATTTATTTAATCTGGGTATAAATTGCTATAGGTGTCTGATCTGCAGTCGATCACTTTAGCCCTTGGACCACACGATGGTGAAGAAGTATCGTAGAAGACAGGAGGTAGCTTCGAAGGTTGCAAAAGAGGGTGGATGCACGATGCCAAGGTCGTCGATCCCCACCCCTTGCCTGAGCTTCGGGTTCCTCTCTCTCTCTCTCTCTCTCTCTCTCTCTCTCGATCTCTTCTCTCTCCTTATTTTTCTTGACCCTGTCCGATCTTATTTTTAGAAGTCTGATCGTTGATCAATTTCTCCCCCTCGTTCCTCTGTAGATAGAAGTCTCTATTTATAGAGTTTTAGTGACAATGACCACTCAGTTGGTGTAAAAACTGAGGAGTGGAATCACAACACCCTTTTATACGACGGTTAAAATAACCAATGCCTGCGTATAGATGATCCTTTGAATGAGCGTATAACGCGGGTCCAACTAAGGGACACAACGCGTATTGTTGCTACGAAGATCACGGCATAAAAGCCACGTAGGTAGGTATCCTCCGTGTAAAAGAGGTAGGCATAAAAGCCAATGTCTGTCACCATGGCATAGAAGCCAAAATAGGCATAGAAGCCAGGTAGGCATAGAAGCCTGATGGCATAGAAGCCGAGTGAGCATAGAAGCTGAGGAGGCGTAGAAGCCGAGAGAGCATAGAAGCTGAGGAGGCGTAGAAGCCCTGAGAGCATAACAGCTGAGGAGGCGTAGAAGCCCTGAGAGCATAACAGCTGAGGAGGCGTAGAAGCCGAGAGAGCATAGAAGCTGAGGAGGCGTAGAAGCCCTGAGAGCATAACAGCTGAGGAGGCGTAGAAGCCACTGCACAATGTTGAGTGCTGACGTGGACGTCTTTAGCCGGAATTACGGCTTTTGAAGATACAATCAAATCTCTCGCATTAAATGCGAAGATTTGCCACCATCTTGTGCATTATTCGCAAAGGCGTGTTCTGAAGGCCTGCCCCGTTCTTAGCATCAGGCGCAGAGACGTGCCTCGAGCCTTGTATAAAGTGCAGCTTTTGACGTGGCAGTCTGTTTGTCTTCCGTGGTGTGTAGACGGTTCACGTTTGCCTATGTAGAACAAGGCAGCGTATCCCTTTGTTTGCGAAAAAATAGTTTACGCAAGGGGGTGTCACCACATGATGGTTCGGTGATTCTTAATCAAATCTCCTGCATTAAATGCAGAGATCCGCCATCATTCTGCGCATTAAATACGGAGGCGTGTTTTTGAAGGTCTGCAGCTCTTCTGTGCATTTGTCGCAGAGATGTGCCTCGAGAAGACTGTCATCTTCTTGTGCACCAATCGCAGAGACGTGCCTCGAGCCCTGTACAAAGTGCCGCTTTTGACGTGGCAGGTGGTTTGTCTACTGCGGAGTGTAAACAGCTCATGTCTGCCTGTGTAAAACAAGGCAGCATATCCCCTCATTCATGTAAAAGCAGTTTACAAGAGGGAGATGGCGGTAACTGATAGCCTGGGTCGCAGTGCCGTGCTATCATTTATAGCCGTTGTCTGGGTAGCCGAGCCGTATCCTTTTGTCAGAAGTTCAGACGTCAGGTTCATTGCAGGGTCTGACAGGTTCACTTTGGATATCATGAAGCGTTCCTCGTACGTTTTAATGCTGCTTTTGAAAGCGGGTGCATTTTATGCCATATAGGCGACGAGGCCTTCTGCTTTACGCTCTGAGGCGGCCTGGACATACTGCACTTACGCGGATTGTCCTGAGAAGCTCTTGTCTTGCCTGCTTGATGGCTCTGAGGTTATCTCTTTACGCTGCCCCGCACCAATAAGTTGCGTATAGTCATCCGGTATATTTTTTATGCTTCTACAAGACCCCCTTCAAAGCTTTTAAATTCCTCGGAATTTGAAATGCTTTGAATGAAGCATGAACCGTCCCTCGTAAAATGCCTTCTGAATGGAGCCCGAAACGGTCAAGTTTGACACGTTCTTTCAGGCCGGTCTTTGCCATACGTTGCTGTTAAGTCTGAATATGTGCAGCTTCGATACGTCTGATTCTTTATGCCGACTCTGATAGAAAGAGTATTAGGTCCCGTCCTGTCTTTTACGCATAACTAGTGATGCGCAGCTGCTTTAGGAATGTAGGAACCGCGTAGAGTTTCTGAACTGTCTTCTGATGAACAAAAATTTTGTTCAGACTTCATCTTCAAGAATGACCTCTCAAAACTTCCTTGGAATAGGGTCGAGGTTTCGGCTGTCAAACCGAGTTGCCATAGACAAGATGTTCAGACTGGAGTCTGGATGAACCTCCAATTTTTTTGACCCGAGAAGAGTAATTTCTGAATGTTTGAACTCTGTATGCTCCGGGCACTTGGGATATTTCGAGGTCAAGGAGTATCTTCTGGGTGAACTCCTGTAATCGATCGCCCTTAGAACTGTTTCGGACATACGGAAAGTCAGAGATCCGTAGTGTAGATGGGCTGGAAATCCTGAGTTCGTAGCCTATTGAGCGTAGAAAGCCACCGAGCATGAGATCATAGGTTTGGTATCTGCTGAGCGTGAAGTCGTAGGTTTGTAGCCTCTCGAGCATAAAAGCTACCGAGCACAAAAGGCATCCGGGCATAAAACCATAGACTTATAGCTTGCGAGCGTAAAACCGTAGATCTGTAGCTGTCGAACATAGAAAGCTCCTTAGCGTAGAACTGTAAATTTGTAGCCTGTGAAAAAAAAATCTTCCGAGTATGAAATTGTGGATCTGTTGCCTCCGAGCGTAAACTAAACGCCACCGAGGATGAGACCATAGGTTTGGTATCTGCTGAGCGTGAAGTCATAGGTTTGTAGCCTCTCGAGCGTAAAAGCTACCGAGCACAAAGGCATCCGGGCGTAAAACCATAGACTTATAGCTTGTGAGCGTAAAACCTTAGATCTGTAGCTGCCGAGCGTAGAAAGCTCCTTGGCGTAGAACCACGAATCTGTTTTGCAGGAAAACTTTTCAAATTTGCTGACTATCCGCCTTCCCTGAGTAATAGGCTATCGTATTACGATACCGCGTTGGTTGAGGACATCCCACTGGGGGATCCTTGGTAGACCTTTTATTTGTTGCGCACATTGGAGTGCAAATAATAGGTTCGAAACAAGTCCCCAGCTAGTAAAGACATTATGCTGGGGATATTTTTGTGGACCCACTACTTTTTTGCGCACGTTAGTGCAATTAATGAGTTTGAGACAAGTCTATGACTCTGTGGGGATTAACAGAGACTGATTCTTTCTTCGCTGGGGATACTAAGGATATTTTAGAGGTGATATGGACATGAACTCTTCTTTTCCACTGTGGACTTATTACTTGTTGTGCACAGAAGTGCAAGTAATAAGTTTAAAACAAACTCTACCAGAGGTAATATGAACATAGCAGTTTTTTTTTGTGGACTTAACACCACTGGCGTACTTAGAGTTAAGTACGGGTGTTAAGTTGAGATGATAATCGATATCAGAGGTAATATGGACGTGATATACGATAGCCAAACCAGGAAGGTTTGTTCAGAGGTAATATGAACATAACAAACTCAGCTGGGGAGCGAGGTCAAGATGAACATGGCTGATTTTGTGGACCCAACACCACGGCGTACTTAGAGTTAAGTACGGGTGTTAAGTTGAGATGACAAACGATATCAGAGGTATCATTAACATGATAATCGATAGTCAGACCAGGATGGTTTGTTCAGAGGTAATATGAACATAACAAACTCAGCTGTGGAGTTACAGCTCAGAGGTCAAGATGAACATGGCTGATTTTGTGGACCCAACACCACTGGCGTACTTAGAGTTAAGTACGGGTGTTAAGTTGAGATGACAACCGATATCAGAGGTATCATTAACATGATAATCGATAGTCAGACCAGGATGGTTTGTTCAGAGGTCATATAAACATAACAAACTCAGCTGGGGAGTTACAGCTCAGAGGTCAAGATAAACATGGCTGATTTTGTGGACCCAACACCACTGGCGTACTTAGAGTTAAGTACGGATGTTAAGTTGAGATGACAAACGATATCAGAGGTATCATTAACATGATAATCGATAGTCAGACCAGGATGGTTTGTTCAGAGGTAATATGAACATAACAAACTCAGCTGGGGAGTTACAGCTCAGAGGTCAAGATGAACATGGCTGATTTTGTGGACCCAACACCACTGGCATACTTAGAGTTAAGTACGGGTGTTCAGTTAAGATGACAACCGATATCAGAGGTATCATTAACATGATAATCGATAGTCAGACCAGGATGGTTTGTTCAGAGGTCATATGAATATAACAAACTCAGCTGGGGAGTTACAACTCAGAGGTCAAGATGAACATGGCTGATTTTGTGGACCCAACACCACTGGCATACTTAGAGTTAAGTACGGGTGTTAAGTTGAGATGACAAACGATATCAGAGGTATCATTAACATGATAATTGATAGTCAGACCAGGATGGTTTGTTCAGAGGTAATATGAACATAACAAACTCAGCTGGGGAGTTACAGCTCAGAGGTAAGATAAACATGGCTGATTTTGTGGACCCAACACCACTGGCGTACTTAGAGTTAAGTACGGGTGTTAAGTTGAGATGACAAACAATATCGGAGGTATCATTAACATGATAATCGATAATCAGACCAGGATGGTTTGTTCAGAGGTAATATGAACATAACAAACTCAGCTGGGGAGTTACAGCTCAGAGGTCAAGATGAATATGGCTGAATTTGTGGACCCAACACCACTGGCGTACTTAGAGTTAAGTACGGGTGTTAAGTTGAGATGATAACTGATATCAGAGGTATCATTAACATGATAATCGATAGTCAGACCAGGATGGTTTGTTCAGAGGTAATATGAACATAACAAACTCAGCTAGAGATTTTATCTTAGAGGTAATATAAACATGGCTGATTTTGTGGATCCGTCACTTTTTGTGCACCTAAGTGCAAGCGATAGGTTTGAGACAAGCCCTACTAGAGGTAATATGGACGTAGCAGTTTTTGTGGACTTAACACTACTAGCGTACTTAGAATTAAGTACGGGTGTTAAGTTGAGATGACAACCGATATCAGAGGTATCATTAACATGATAATCGATAGTCAGACCAGGATAGTTTTTTCCTCTGGGAAGATGCAAATTGCTATATTTGAAGTGAGATCAATTTGCAGTGGCCGTCATCTTGTTTATAAATGCAAAGTGATGACTTTGGCGTCGATCAACTCCTGGATCTTCCTTTTCAGTATGTGATACGCCTTGGTAGGGTGATGAACATACCGATGAAAGAGACAATATTCTGGATGGTCAACCTTGCCAGCCCTTTCAGGGTATCTGATATTGGGTAGCTGGAGCTTGTTTTTCTTCATCAACATATTGAAGATTTCAATGATATCATCTTCATTGAAGGATAAAGTGCCCTTCGGACCTCTGGCTTTTAATGCCTGAGTTTTACGGTGTTCAGGGAAGATAGCCATAGTTGCATCATCTTCGGACACAGAGGGAACTCTACCCCCAGCTTTGGATGCTGCTCTGTCTTGTTGAGGGAGTCTACCCCCAGATTGGATCTTATTTATGCTGCGGGGCCTCTCCTGGCATAATTTGGAGCTCTGTCCAGGCTGGCGTAAAGCTGAGGAGGTCCTCAGTCGGCCATCCGCTTCTCGCATAATTTGAAGGGCGGGCAGATTGTTCCCTCGCTGGTGTAAAGGCCGAGAAGTTGAGTAGTCCGCCGCTTGCTTTCCCTTGCGTAGAATGCAGGGATCATCTGTTTCTCTGCGGAGGGCAGATGCATTTTTATACGCGGAGCGTGTTTGGACCTTCTGATTTGGCGCTAAGGCATTGTCAGAAGTTTCGTCTATTCCGCCGAAGACGGGAGACTGAATTTCACGCGCAGGGCGCGGGTGATACCTCTGGGTTGGCACTAAGGCCTTACCAGAAGTTTTGTCTATTCCGCCAGGGACGGGAGACTGAATTTTACGTGCAGGGCATGGGTGATACCTCTGGGTTGGCACTAAGGCCTTAGCAGAAGTTTTGTCTATTCCGCCAGGGATGGGAGACTGAATTTTACGTGCAGGGCACGGGTGATACCTTTGGGTTGGCACTAAGGCCTTACCAGAAGTTTTGTCTATTCCGCCGGGGATGGGAGACTGAATTTTACGTGCAGGGCACGGAGGGAGCCATGCTACAACCTCATTGGTCGGAGAGATCGGAGAGTCCACAGGAATGGTAGAGGATGTCTTGGGCATCCAGACCTTGTGCAGCCTCCTGTTGTCTTAGACGGAGAGAGGGTGAGAGCTACCCCCTGTCCGAAGTATGTCTTCTTAGGCAGACTGGTCGAACTGGATGACCAGTGTCTTCTTTACGGATCCTACGGATACCGCGTGTTGAGCAATTGCTTCCTCGTCAGAAGAGAAAGATGTCTCCAGCAGAGTCGCCATCTTGTTTGTGGTAGAAAACAAAAAGAATGAAAGATGTATTCAAGACGGGGTTTATACAAGACCCGTGTTCTTTTGTTTACAAACAAACTTGTACAATATAATCCTATACGAGGATGTGGGAGTATAATTTATTTAATCTGGATATAAATTGCTATAGGTGTCTGATCTGCAGTCGATCACTTTAGCCCTTGGACCACACGATGGTGAAGAAGTGCCGTAGAAGACAGGAGGTAGCTTCGAAGGTTGCAAAAGAGGGTGGATGCACGATGCCAAGGTCGTCGATCCCCACCCCTTGCCTGAGCTCCGGGTTCCTCTCTCTCTCTCTCTCTCTCTCTCGATCTCTTCTCTCTCCTTGTTTTTCTTGACCCTGTCCGATCTCCTTTTCAGAAGTCTGATCGTTGATCAATTTCTCCCCCTCGTTCCTCTGTAGATAGAGGTCTCTATTTATAGAGTTTTAGTGACAGTGACCACTCAGTTGGTATAAAAATTGAGGAGTGGAATCACAGCACCCTTTTACACGATGGTTAAAATAACCAATGCCTGCGTATAGATGATCCTTTGAATGAGCGTATAACGCGGGTCCAACTAAGGGACACAATGCGTATTGTTGCTACGAAGATCACGGCGTAAAAGCCACGTAGGTAGGTATCCTCCGTGTAGAAGAGGTGGGCTTAAAAGCCAATGTCTGTCACCATGGCATAGAAGCCAAAATAGGCATAGAAGCCATGTAGGCATAGAAGCTTGATAGCATAGAAGCCGAGTGAGCATAGAAGCTGAGGAGGCATAGAAGCCGAGAGAGCATAGAAGCTGGGGAGGCGTAGAAGCCCTGAGAGCATAACAGCTGAAGAGGCGTAGAAGCCCTGAGAGCATAACAGCTGAGGAGGCGTAGAAGCCACTGCGCAATTTTGAGTGCTGACGTGGACATCTTTAGCCGGAATCATGGCTTTTGAAGATGTAATCAAATCTCTCGCATTAAATGCGGAGATCTGCTACCATCCTGTGCATTAATCGCGAAGACGTGTTCTGAAGGCCTACCCCCGTTCTGAGCATCAGGCGAAGAGACGTGCCTCGAGCCTTGTACAAAGCGCAGCTTTTGACGTGGCAGTCTGTTTGTCTTCCGCGGTGTGTAGACGGTTCACATTTGCCTGTGTAGAACAAGGCAGCATATCCCTTTGTATGCGAAAAAGTAGTTTACGCAAGGGGGTGTCACCACACGATGGTTCGATGATTCTTAATCGAATCCCCTGCATTAAATGCAGAGATCCGCCATCATTCTGCGCATTAAATGCGGAGGCGTGTTTTTGAAGGTCTGCAGCTCTTCTGTGCATTCGTCGCAGAGACGTGCCTCGAGAAGACTGTCACCGTCTTGTGCACCAATCACCGAGACTTGCCTCGAGCCCTGTACAAAGTGCCGCTTTTGACGTGGCAGGCGGTTTGTCTACTGCGGAGTGTAAACAGCTCATGTCTGCCAGTGTAAAACAAGGCAGCATATCCCCTCGTTCATGTAAAAGCAGTTTACGCGAGGGAGATGGCGGTAACTGACAGCCTGGGTCGCAGTGCCGTGCTATCATTTATAGCCGTTGTCTGGGTAGCTGAGCCGTATCCTTTTGTCAGAAGTTCAGACGTCAGGTTCATTGCAGGGTCTGACAGGTTCACTTTGGAGATCACGAAGCGTTCCTCATACGTTTTAATGCTGCTTTTGAAAGCGGGTGCGTTTTATGCCATATAGGCGACGAGGCCTTCTGCTTTACGCTCTGAGACGGCCTGGACATACTGCACTTATGCGGATGGTCCTGAGAAGCTCTTATCTTGCCTGCTTGATGGCTCTGAGGTCATCTCTTTACGCTGCCCCGCACCAATAAGTTGCGTATAGTCATCCGGCGTATTTTTTATGCTTCTACAGCACACCGCTCTCAGTACTCGATGCATCCCGGTGCCAACAAGACATATCGAGACTTGAGGGAACACGTATAGTGGTATGGAATAAAGTGCGAGGTAGCACGCTTCGTATCCCGGTGTCTAGTGTGCCAGCAGGTAAAGGCGGATCGGCAGAGGCCAGGTGGATTGCTTCAACCTTTACCTATCCCAGAGTAGAAGTGGGAGCACGTGACCATGGATTTCGTTTCAGGGCTTCCGCGTTCTCCAGGAGGGAAGGACGCAATTTGGGTCATCGTGGATAGGTTGACCAAATCAGCCCACTTCTTACCTTTCAAGGTGGGCACGTCGACAGAGAGGCTAGCAGAGATGTACGTACGGCAGATTCTTAGACTTCATGGAGTTCCTGTGAGCATCGTCTCGGATCAGGATAGTCATTTTACTTTCCACTTCTGGAGGAGTCTGCAGGCTAGCTTGGGCACTCAGCTAAAGTTCAGTACCACATAACACCCCCAGACAGACGGGCAGTCTGAAAGGACTATTCAGACTCTCAAGGATATGCTACACACTTGCGTTCTAGATCTTAGAGGTTCTTGGGAGGATCATCAACACCTGGTAGAGTTTGCTTATAACAACAGCTACCAGGCCAGCATCAAGATGTCTCCATTCGAGGCTCTTTATGGACGAAGGTGTCGTACACTGTTTCTTGGGATGACATCGGAGAGAGAGCCTTCCTAGGACCAGAAATGGTCGTGGATGCAGCAGAAAAAGTGAAACTCATCAGAGACAGACTGCGAGTGGCATAGGACAAATAGCGGCATTGGGCCGACAGCCACCGTCGATCCCTTGAGTTTCAGGTATTGGTTGTTATTTTTCTGGCTTGTGATTGTTTTATTTTAGACTGTGTGTTGAGCCTGTTTTGTTCTAGGTTGGCGATCTAGTGTTCCTACGGATTTCTCTGACGCGGGGCACGATTCGTTTTGGTGGAGGCGGGAAGCATAGTCCACGCTATATCGGACCTTTCGGTATTCTTGCGAGGGTCGGTGCAGTGGCGTATAGACTAGACTTGCCACCTGCACTAGAGGGAGTGCATGACGTGTTCCACGTGTCGCAGCTGAGGTGGTACGTGGCAGACCCGAGTTAAGTACTAGATCACTCGGAGATCGAGGTTGGTCCGACTCTCAGCTACCCTGAGCAGCCCGTAGAAATCTTGGATCGCAGAGAGAAGGTGTTGCAGAACCAGACTATTCCTTTGGTTCGTGTTGCATGGAGACATCACTCTCCAAGCGAGTCGACCTGGGAGAGAGAGGACGAAATGCGCGAGCAATACCCATATCTCTTCGAGACTAGAGGTATAATTCCTTATCTGATATCGTACTTGATCTAGTTCAATCCAATTTCGAGGACAATTTTTTTTTAGGAGGGTAGACTTGTCACTACCACATTTCCAGATTAGGACATTATTGTAATTTCCTTGTTTAATTTATTGTGTAATAAATATGTGTGATGGGTTTATTAAATAATTTTAGGGTATTCCTTCATGCATAGTTTATGGGCTTGACCTAAAAACCCATTAGGTTTAACCCTTGTGACCAAACCCTAATTGGTATTTTAGTTTTTAGTAAAACCCTAGGTGAATGACTAAACCCTAATTAATTTAAGTTCTTCATGACTAATCATGAAGGGCTAATTAAAATACTTGGCATTATAAACCCTAACCCTAGTCCTATATAATGAGGGGAAGCCTCCCTCAAGCTTCTTCATTCATGAAGAAAGCCCTAAACCTAGCCTCCACCTAGAAAACCCTTCATTCCCCATAAATTTTAGAATTTATAAGCCCTAGAGACCCATTTCCTCCTCCATCAAGAGAAATCTAGGAGCTTGGACCAAGAAGACTTGAAGAAAGAGGACCTACATTGGGAAACCATCTCCCAATAGGTGAGAATCCAAATTTAACCCTATTTAATTCTGTTTTTTTCATTGTTGTTTGGCCATTAGGAGTCCACCCTTTGTTTTAGATTTGGTTCTATGGGTTTTCCATGAAGACCTAGGTGATTCTAGTTCCCTAATTTTGTGAACCCTAATCATGGGGGTATGCACCTACACCTGATTATATCTCATATATATAGGTTCGATCTCCATTTTAGGGTTTTGGTTTGGGTATTCATGAGTTTTCATGAGGAATCTGATTTCAGCCCCTAGGTGTTTGTAGAAATGCACCCTTGAGAGGTTACTGTACAGTCGGGTTCATGTGCTAGGGTTCAGTGTATAAGTATTTTGGGGGTTTTATTACTGTGAGTGTTGTGTCGTGTCTGTGGGGAGTTCACTATGCAGAGTCGGGTTCTTGAGTTCCTGTGTGTATCAGTGACTGGGGATAAGACGGCCAGGTTCTGTATCAATGTGTTCTTCTGAGTTCAGTTTTTGAGTGAGTCCTGTGTGTAGTCGGGTTTTAAGATGTGTGTTAGGGTTCTATGCATCAGTAGGTATTGGGGGGGGTAGTTCCTGATACTGTGAATCAGTACCAGTGTTTGGTAAAAACATTGTTTGAGTTCAGGTATACCACAGTACCAAAGCAGTGGTTGAGATGACTGTGTGACTGTGAGCTTAGTTCTCAATGAGCCCTAGAATTGTGTGATAGGTATATTAGTGAACTAAATTCCTGTATGTGCCTTAGTGAGGGAGAGGTGAAGGGTGAGCAGTCAAGTTCAGTGTTGAGTTCTTAGTGTGTGTGCATTAGTAGGTTAGGTGTTAGTCGTGTGTCTCAGTGAGAAACTGAGTAGTGAGTCTCAGTGAGATAAAATGGTGTCTGTGTAGTTTGATCACTGTGTGGTGTCTGAGAAATTCTTTAGTGAGCAGTGTGTGTGTGTGTGCCGTTAGAATATCAGTGTCGCTGTGTCTGAGCTTTGTGCACACAGTGTCAATTCAGTCTTATAGGGTTATGTGTCAGTATGTGGGGGATTTGGTTGTGTAATAGTGTTCAGTACCAGTTAGAGTGCCCAGGTTTTTGAGTATTAACTTCTCCTTGAGTATCAATTCCATCTTCACTATGAAGTGTCATTCCTTTACTGGCAGGTGTAATATTCCAGATAGAGGGAAATTAGGTAGTGTCTTAGTTAATAGTGTATCAGGTATTGGTAATGAATGCTGGTGATGTGTTTAAATACCAAGCAGGGAACGTATCATGAACTGCATTCAGAGTACAATGGATGTGCTGTTGTTATTGAATTGTGCAGTGCATTGCTAGCACCACACAGCAGATCCTGTGTTCAAGCATGGAAGGTGCAGTACACTCTTGTGCACTGCAGAGATGTTCTGCAGGTATTCTAACTGGGTTCAGTTGTGGCTTCTTGTATGTAGTGAAGTAATATAGGAACTGTGTACTGCAGTAGGTTATTAGGGGAGAGCCTTGCAAAGGGGGGGGGAAGGGTGTACCCAGACCACAGCAATAGTTGTACCCCCAGCAAGTTGTGAGGAGTGGGTTTGGGTGTCAGCCTTTCAGAGTATCAGGGGAATTCAAGTGAGGAACTGTGAATGTATACACAGTAACAGTTTCCATTCCAAGAACTGAACTGTGGCTATACTTTTGAGCTCTGATACTCTTTAGGTATCTTGATCCCTATGGCCTATCAGTTATTCAACAACTGTCTTGTGTATCAGAACAGGTCCTTGCTAGATGATTAGCTTAGAATTTGGACTTGTATAGATTAGTGAGCATGATCTACACAGTGGCACACTTGTAGAAGTTGAATGTTGCATAAGGGACTGAAGTAGTTGTGATTTTGAGCAGGTGTTGTGCATCAGTAGCTGGGGGTAAGTGTTGACATTGTGGTTGAAGGTATCAATGTCAATGCTAAAGTATCAAAGTATTAGGATGTTTATGTGGTGTATGTTTGTTAGTGCTAAAATTGTGTATCAGTTAGCAGTTAGGAAATGATATGGGGCATTAGTGAGGGTTAATATGTCGAGTTGAGTATAGGTATTAAAGTATCAAACTAAGAAAAATACTAGATGATAGATTAACTATTATATTATAAGATATATATATATATATATATATATATATATATATATATATATATATATATATATATTATCACTTAGTATTAGCTAGTTATACTTGTAATCACCCTAGTATTTATAACTGGGGATGACACAAATAGCCAGTAGTGACCAGTAGGCTTTAGAGTTGACCTAGAGGCCTCGCATTTAATTAGTTAAACATGTTTATTCCCTTAATTCAGTATTTTGACATTGATATTCCATAATTAGGTTGTTGTGATCTCGCCTTGGACATTGATCCTCGCACCTTCCTCGGGGCCACAAGCGAGTACATTCTCTGACAGTTTTCGTGTTGTTGATTAATTCTATAATTTTAGTTGTATTATATACTTGATTCTGACACTGTGAATACACGGGTTAGCACCCTAGATACCTGTCATGAGGAGTCGTGATTGGAATCCATCGTGCTAGCTGGGGATGGGGAAATATTAACAAATTATGTGATCATACCCCACCTTACATGCATCATAGCTCACCCCACACATCACGTCGGGTGCAGCCTGACCATTTACATGTCTCATAGCCAGATGGTTAGCCTGACCTCACATGTATCATAGCCAATCATATATATATCAAGCCTGATCTCGTCCCAAGCCGATCACATAATAAACTGATATTTTAAACACATAGCTAGATATTTATTTCTTTATTCCAGTTCACTTGTTCTAGCATTTACTTATATTTTTACTCATTGCCAGATGTTCTATTGCTTACTTCATATTCTCTAGTATTCTATATTTCCAGTATTTCTTCCATATTGTATTCCTTATAATGTTTTATAGTTTTTGTCAACATAAATGAAACTGCTGTTTAGTGTCTGTGCTTCGCTCCAATCCTGACTGGATAACATTTTCAAAGGACTTGGAGGATTTTTGTCCTATCCACTATGGCCCGAGAGCAGAGGGAGATTTCTTACCAGAAATTCCAGAGGAGTTACCCATCTTAGAGGAGATTCTACCCACAGGCATTTAGACTGTCCTATTTATTTATTATTGTTCTAGAACTGAGATATGGGTTGTATTATTGTTGTGACTTTTGAGGACATCTAGACTCTAGACTTGTGATGTATTTATATTTGTGTATGACTTATGTCAGAACTCTTTATCCTTATTTCTCATCGTGCCATTTACTTTCAAATAGCCTTGTGATTGAGTATATTATAAACTGTGGATTCATGTATTATCATTGTCCTCCTTATGGAGTTGAGACCATTGACAGGATGAGTTATGTTTGAGACCTAGACAGCGTTCTACCGCCGATGCTGCGGCATAGGCTGGACGTACCCATGGCTCATGCCCAATTTTTGGGTGCGGGTTATGACAGCTAATACCAAGACAAGAATCTAAATTTATAGTTCTCTAATACTATCTCATTATGAAAGTTAGGTTTAGTCCTAATATTCAACCTTGGATTTCTATTGGTTCCTCAATACTAGGGTCAAACAATATGGTCAAATTTCTAACTAACCCTAGTAGTGTCTATATTACTCACAAGTCCTTCATAAATATATTAAGGGATAATGGTCAATTAATCTACAGGTAAGGGATGCTGGGGTTCATTAGGTATTCTAAACTTAGTGATGTGTTAGTATTCTAGTTGTATTCTTAGTAGGAATATTATCCTAATTATCATCCTAACAACAAGGATTCCTATATTCTAGCAGAAGGCTATACTCAAGGAACTATTAGGAAAGTACATGAATCAAGCAGGATATAATTATTTAAATATAATGGATTGGAAGGAAGGTGAGTCATAGTCAAATGTGGATGAGATCCTATATTCTAATCCTATTTGCAGGCTTGCTCGGTACAGTTACGTAACCAAGACAATATACTCTCGAGCTGCATGGGCCACCACTAAAAACATATCACGCCCTAGTCCCAAAATACGTAGGACTAGGAATACGTAAGCATGTCAGCCGTATGTATATGGAGATTCCAATATATGGAAACCATAACACATATGTACGCTGTATTATGAACAATAATTCATAAGTGGTATATAATTGTCATAAGTCACAGGGCATAACTAAATCTCATCCACAGAAATAATCATAAAGAAATGAATAACCAATCAACTATATACTGAATCAAGTATAAGATGCTTGATAAGATCAAGTAGTTGGGTGGAGACAAATCTACTACCAAAGTAGAATATAAGAGAAACAAAATAAGTACATCATCTAATGAATAATGAGACTCGAAGAGAAGACCTCCTCGAAAGATAATAAAGTAGCAAGTCCTGATCCGTGCTCCTGAAAATAGCCATGATCGTCTACACCTGAAAGGGGACTAGGTCCTCAGAGGGACATAACAAGATACATAGAAGCATGCCAATAAAGTACTGAAAAATAAACATCCAATGGGTCGCCTAACCATCTATGTGAATGTATTTTGAGAACAACTTTCCAACAAGTGAGCTATCTGGCTAAAATAGGATTGGCATGATTCTCTCAGAGAATTAGGGGCCTACAAAGCATGTCGTCTTTTGAACGCCAGAGGCCGCCTGATAATATATAGGGGTCATCATGACCGCGCATCTCCGGCGAAGCGTACGGGTTACACAAGGAAAGTGCAAAGGAGCCTAAACGCCTTACTCGTTGTCCTCCCCACCCCATGCTCTAAGTATGTCATATCCATGACACGATGATACCTCTAATAACTGCCAAATCTTCTAGCATGCAAATTCTATCTGCAATTATTCTCTATCACACGTCTCATACGTACAGGAGGCCAGCCTGTCACGTAAGTTCGTGTCCTACATGAAACTCACACTCGTGTAACAGATGTGTCACGGCCAATAAAACCTAATGATGCCTCCAAATTATGTGGTGGTATCGTAAAACTAGATTGATATGCATAATATATAATAAAAGTAAAATACGACGCCACCGTCGTTGCACCAAGTTATTCTTGGACGCGCAGTTTATATAGCAGTTAAAATATATGAACTAAATGACAGAAATAAAATACATGCATCATATGGAATATAAATCACAGTACAATGGCAAGGTATACTTGCCTGACAAGAAAGCTGCGTAATATAAACGTCCAGGTGTCAAGTACAAATGATCAAAAACTATGGCCTCCAAATAAACGTCTCCGGATGCTGAAATAAATATCACCAACATTCCCAGAATAAGCGAGATAGTCAGAAAAGCCTACTCTTTCGTCCAATTTGGACACAGGGGCAAAACGATAATTTTGGGTCAAAGCGGTCAACACCGAAAAGTATGCCAGAGGTAAATGTCTCTAAATAGGACAAATTATAGGTCAAATAAAATTTAAACGTCAGTACGAACTCAACGGTATGTCCAACTTTGGATTCCGGTGAGCCGAACAGAAATTTGCCCTAAAAGTCAACCGTGGGGCCCACAAATAGGCTGCTTGGTCAACTGTCTTGAAATTGCGTGAAACTTGGGTCACAGGACCAGCATGATACCATGAATCCAATGGCGCAAGTTTTGTCGCATTTCGACGAGCGTACACAAAATGGGGTGGTAGTTTGCAAAAATCGCGATACGAGGTCATTTTACGGATACGGGTTGATTCCGACGCGCACATACGTCCGAATCAGTTTCTGCGAAATTCCACACGTCAGGATATACCATACGCACCTTTTGGTATAATTGGTATGCGACGAGACGGTCTCGTTTGACAGGACGCGCTTCGTATCACAATTTTTCCAATTTTAAAAGTCAAGTTTTTGGTCAATTTGGAGGCCGAATAATTTTGTACATAGAACAAATTAACAAAAACTAAAAGAACAAAAAAATTCTCGGTTATATGGAGAAGAAAAACCCTTTTATTACTTTTTAAAAATATTAAACAGGTTGATGGAAAATTGGGTGTGAACATGGGATTTTGGATTCGAAATTCTGAACGGTTTGGTCAGTTTTTCGGTCATTTTTTGATCGAATTTTCGACCAATATAGAGCATGAAAACTCATCCCGCTTGAATGAAAATCCTAGAGGGTTAGGTTGTGAGCGTATACGAATAAACCGCATGCAAAAAGGATCACAGATGAAGAAGATATAATACCTAGAAGATGGGTGCTCAGAGCGGTATTTCTACACGTGCGCGATGCGCGGCTACGGGCGGTCCGGGCGCTGCTGTGGCGTTCCGGGCGCAGGGTCGGTCGCCGGAGGTCGGCGGTCGGTCGGCGGGGTCGAGGTCTAGGGTTAGGGTTTGAGTATTAGGGTTTTAAGTATTAGATTTTAATGTGTATAAGTATATATATATATATATATATATATATATATATATATATATATATATAGAGAGAGAGAGAGAGAGAGAGAGAGAGAGAGAGATGGACTTAGCCGCGGGGGGGGGGTGGTGTCTGCTGGTTTCTGTTGGTGGGGGTGGTTAGCTTAGGTTTGTTAGTTAGGTTTTTGTTTATTAGTATCTTTTCTTATTCTTTTCTTTTTCTTTTTCTTTTTTTCTGTTTTTGTTTTTGCTTTTGTTTTTGTTTTTGTTTTGTTTTGTTTTCTTATTATTATTATTATTATTATTATTATTATTATCACTAACATCATTATTATTATTATTATTATTATTATTATTATTATTATTATTAATATTATTATTACTATTACTATTATTAACATTATTATTACTATTACTATTAATATTATTATTATTATTATTTATAATAACCTTATATTTATTAACGTATATTCACATATATAAATAAGAAAAAATTCCAAAAATATTATTTGCACACCAAATAAATTCTAGCAAATTACTTTGTAAAGTTTTAATAAACTATCTCAAATATTTTATGAAAATATTTTTTATTAATAATTAGATATTTATCTATTTATAAATTAAATAATTATATTATCTAATTAACCAAGTAATTAATTAAATAGTTATCCATAAAATAGGTAATAGAAAATATTATGCAAATCTATAAAAAAAGAATTTACATACTTTGGCACGGAGAATTATAGGATGTTAATTGTAGAAAAATTGGAATTAAAAAATGACCACAATTAAGTTATATATAGATTATCTAAAAATTTAATAATTAATCTATGGTCTTTACACTATTGTCATACTAACACCAAGGGATCAAATTTCTGTGCCACAAAAAATCCTACAAGTAGTGTCTCCTGTGTAGGCTATTTCCTATGAAGGCGAAACAGATTTTTGGGGCCATCCTATATTATTAATGTCCAAACCATGGGGAAGTGTCCAAATTAAATTATCTGGTTTTAATTGATTTGAAAATAATCTAAAACAAATACAAAAAATATAAAATACACACAAGATACATATTTTTGGGTGAGGGAGTTTACAGAAACAAAATCTGAAACTTAAATATGTGAACTGATACTGTGCGTATCCTGCACAGTCGTTGAACTGGGTATTCCCTGAGGTAATCCACTGCTCGCAGCTACTGATCCTCTCCTCCATATGCTGAAAACTGCTATACATACTGCTCAGCTACTCTCTTCATAATTTCGTTGTTTTTGCCCTAGTGCACAGCACACTGGCTGTAGTGGGGACTGCACAGTGCCTGCTGGAGTCGTTCCTGCCTGAGTCCACAGCATACTGGCTATAGTGGGGACTGCACAGTGTCTGTTGGAGTCGTTCTTGCCCGAGTTCATAGCACACTGGCTGCAGGTAAATGCATCTACTGCACAGTCTGGTGTAGCAGCTCCCGAGCCCTTCCACGCTGATGGCTCCCCCCTCTCTTGCCACTGATACTCATGACACCTTAGTCACTACTCCCTGCACAGCTGTGCAAGCCCCTCTTACACAGTCACACCCTCATACACACAACCACAACACAACACAACACTACACCTATGTATATATATACACCTCTCACAACACATATAGATATATGTATATATGTATATATACACACATATAACAAAACACATAGATACATATATATAAGTACACATACATATATACATATGGGTATATATATCACTACATACTCTTACACACACACACACACACACACACACACACACACACACACACATATATATATATATATATATATATATATATATATATATAGATACACACATATACACAAACTCAAATACACTATTATATGCATATATATATCACTTAATTATCATATATACATATAATTATACATGTACGTATAGCAAGGAAGATAAAACATCAAACACGTGGAGTGCACCGCACCCGTATCACACTCATTCTATGATACACTTGCGATACGGCTCCAACACACAACCAAACACATCCCGGAGGATACAAACAAGTCTAATATTTTAATTATGAACAATACGTATAGTAATTAGAGTATCTACGTGTCCGTATCACTATACGATATGTACAAGGCCCCGTGTCGGAGGAAAATCTCCAAAATTAACCCGTTTCGTCAAATTGACGAGATACGGCCTACACGTATCCAATTATGGACACGACACTAGTCATAAGCAAGCAAACATATATAATCTAGATCTATTAGCCCCAATGATAACCACTATATGTGCCAATCTCGGAATTCTCCCAAAATTGGCACCAAAATGGACATAACTTTCACCGTAGGTCTCCGATGAACCTAAAACTAATTTCTATGGGTATCTTATGCATGTGAGTTAGTTTTTTATGGTTAAATCTCAGATCTAGAGTCTATTAGAAGAAAGAAAACTGAAATATACCTATTTGAAGATGGATTCCCAATGAAAAGTCCCCAAATGCAAAGTAGCTCCTCTCCTTGTAGATCTTGGCCTCCTCCTTCTTGCTCCTTGCTTCCTTCTTGTAGATCCTTGATGTAGAAGCCTCAATGAAGAATTTAGAAAGAGATTAGTGAAGAATTGGTGAGAATTGATGAAAAAATGGAGGGAATTGGAAGAGAAAAATTATAGATCTAAGAATTTAAGAATTAGAATGAAATGAGAGAGCACTCTCTCTCCTCATAGGTGGCCGGCTATGTAACCCCCTCTCCAAGCAATGTAAAATATCATAAATACCCCTTGGGGCCTCTCATGAAGAAATTAATTAAGGAAAAAGGTTCTAGTCTAATGATTACTCTAATTAATCCAACCTCCTAATTCATAGGCCTAATTCATGGGCTCAATCTAACTCAAACTAAAATGGTGGTTCATGAATTCTAATAAAATGGGTTAGGTCCATTACACAAGTCTAAAATAAATCTACAACTAGCAAATAATAAATAATAAAATAATTAATTAATCTTGCATGCAAAAATATTAAATACAATTAATTATCAAATAAATATTTTCCATTGTCAATTACAAAACTACCCTTAAGTGAAAAAGTGAGGGTGACAATCCTACCCACCTTGAAAAAAATTTGTCCTCAAAATTAAGGAAGAAACTAACTACCAAAAGCAAACAATACAATACAAGAAAGAATTATACCTCACGGCTATAACAGATATGGATATCGCTCGCGAATCTCGGTCTCTCGCTCCCAGGTACTCTCTTCTGGTGAGTGATACCTCCACGCGATGCGCACCAAAGGGATCGTCTGGTTCCTCAGCACATTCTCTCTCCAATCTAGAATCTCTACTGGCTGCTTTGGATAGCTAAGAGTAGGGCCCACCTCTATCTCTGAGTGATCCAACACATGACTGGGATCTGCCACATACCGTCTCAGCTGCGACACACGAAAACATTGTGCACTCCCTCCAGTGCAAGTGGTAAGTCTAGTCTGTAAGTGTAAACCACCCTAATTTTAAATATTATATTTAAATAATTAATTATTGAATTTATTTATATCATGTCTTAATTAATTAGAAAATATATTTTATTGATTCAAGTACCTAGATAATTACTCATTTAGAATTATTACATAATAAAACTATTATTTTTTATTAGAAATCCTCGTAGCAGAGTGATAGATTTTTAGAATTTATCTTTGGGTGCAAATGTTTTTTTATCTATACCTCATATATATATGTAAATAATATATAGTTATTAAATATAATTAAAATAATAAGTAATAATAATAATATTAGTAGTAATAATAATAATAATAATTTTAGTAATAATAATAGTAATAATAATAATAATAATATGGTTAATAGAAATAAAGAGTAAAAGAAAAAGGAAAACTAAAACCCTAATCTTAAATACCTAACTAATCCTTAAACTAACATTTAACCCTTAACTAATTTTTAACCTAACTAATTCTAAAACCCCTAAGCAACTAACCCCTCACCCACATCAATAGCCGCTATTAAACCCCAACCCTGCGAGCGGAGACCCGCGCGGCCCAGGTCCCCTTTCCCCCGCTTCCTCCTTCTCTATATATATACCATATGATTCGAAACCCTAACCCTAGCCTCTGACACCCCTAGTCCTGTACCGCCGACCTCGACTCCTGCGCCCCCGCGTCGCCGCCGGAGAGCCGCCGGCCCGGCCGCGGCAGCAAACTGCGCAAGCGCCCGCCGCACTCGCAGGCAGTGACGACGGCCTCTTCACGTGCCGTTTACCATCGCATCTCTCGCCCGATTTTGGATCCGACTTCGCCGGTATGATCACAACCTATCCCTCTCTAAACCCCGTTAATTAGTTTTAATCAAACAACGTTAAACACTAGGTTGAAATCGAAGCCAAGTTAAGAAAAAACTATATTTTTAAACTGCTATGAACGACCCCAACGACCTATGTTTCGAGGCCGATATCTTCCAACGTAGACATCCAAATCAAAATCTACTTTTTTCTATGTGAAGCCTATATAACCAAGATCATTCACTGTTAATTAGTTTATTTTATTATGTGTTAGAATCATAGATACATTAGGTAGAAAACTTAGAAAATTTTGTTTTCAAAACACTAAAAATTGTGATACGGAGTGCGCCCCGCCAAACGGGACCGCCTCGTCGTGTACCAATTATATCGAAAGGCGCGTATGGTATGTCCGGACATGTGGTCTTTCGTGAAAATTGATTCGGATGTGTGTGCGCGTCAAAATCAACCCGTATCCGTAAAAAGTCCCCATATCACAACTTTTGCAAAATACTACCTTATTTTGTGTACGCTCATCAGAATGCGACGAAACTTATGTCATTAGATTCGTGGTATCATGCTGGTCCTGTGACCCAAGTTTCACGCAATTCTGAGATAGTTGACCAAGCCACCTATTTGCGGGCCCTACGGTTGACTTTAAGGGCGAATTTGTGTTCGGCTCACCAGAATCCAAAATTGGATGTACCGTTGAGTGCGTATCATCGTTTAAAATTTATTTGACCTATAATTTGTCCCATTTAGAGACCTTTATCTTTGACACGTATTTTGGTGCAAAGTAAGCCACAGGTGGACCCTACTTTGACCCAAAATTACCGTTTTGCCCATGTGTCCAAATTGGACGAAAGGGTAGACTTTTTTGAGTATCTCGCTTATTCTGAGAATATTGGTGATATTTATTTCAGCATCCGGAGACGTTTATTCGGAGGTCATAGTTTCTGATCCTTTGTTCTTGACGTCTGGACGCTTACACCACACAGATTGCTTGCCAGGCAAGTATACCTTGCCAACATGCTTACAGTACTTCACATGCTTATTATAATTTCATATATTCATTACATGTGTGTTTTCTTTCAGTCATAATTTTATATTATATATGTTGACACACACTTGACACATAATATCATGGGAGAGGAGGACAATCAGTAGGTGTATGGGCTATAACCACTCTGGTAAACCGTAGTAACTAGCACGTACTACGGTAGTTGTGTTGCGATGGTCGCTACCCTCACAATATGTCAGCTTCTGGTGTCACGATGGTCGCTACCCTCGCGGTATAACGGCTTCTGATGTTCATGGAAGTGTGTGTGAGTTGTGAGATAGATAGAGTAGCCTACCCCTGCCAATACATCGCAAAGTTATCCTCATTATGCATATTCATATAGATTGTCCAGTACAGCGTACTTATATATTTTTTGTCTATTATGCATGTTTTACTGTAATCAATTGGCATGCTTTTACGTATCTTGTTACGTCCCTCTGAGGACCTGGTCCCTTGCCAGGTATAGACGATCAGGAGTACCCGCAGGAGTATGGGCCAGTACCTGACGCATTATTTTCTTACCTTCTGAGTATCTTTGATTATCTCTAGCGATGGATCCCTTAGCTGATACTCTTCTATCATCATCTTATTTTATATTGGAGATTTATCCTCCTCTCTCATTTTAGTATTGATATAGTCATTGGTAGTTGATTTGTCTCCACCCGACTATTATTTTTGGATTATTCAGACTCATTATTCTGGTTTTGTTATTTCTTTACTATGACTTGTTTTGTGGATGAGATTTGTATTTTCTGTGACTTGTGACAATATATATACCATATATGAGTTAATATTCATATTACAGCTTACGTGTGTATTATGGTATCGATATATTGGAGTTTCCATATACATACAGTTGGCATGCTTAAGTATTCCAAATCCTATATATTTTGGGACTGGGGCATGACAGTAAGCGACTGCATCGACCCTCTCAAGAATACTGAAAGGTTCGATGAATCGTGAACTAAGCTTGCCGCCTCCACCAAAATGAATCGTGCCACGTATCGGAGAAATTCTTAAGAAAATCAGACTGCCAAACTAACACGAAACACAACCTTAGCACTCTAACAACCAATACAAGCAAAACAACTAAAGCTATACCTCAAACTCCAAAGGTCTCCGGTGGCTATCGACCCAATATCGTTTCTTGTCCTGCGCCACTCGAAGTCTGTCTCTGATAAGCTTCACCTTCTTTACTGCATCCACTACCATCTCTGGTCCCAATAAAGCTCTGTCACCAATATCATTCCAGGACAATGGAGTGCGACATCTCTGTCCATACAATGCCTCGAATGGTGACATCTTAATGCTGGCTTGGTAGCTGTTGTTGTATGAAAACTCTACCAAGTGAAGGTGATCCTCCCAAGAACCTCCAAGATCCAAAACAAAAGTGCATAGCTGTCACACCCCAGTCCCAAAAATACGTAGGACTAGGACACGTATGCATGCCAGACGCATGGATATGTCAACTCCAATATATGGAAACCAAACCCATACGTACGCTGTAATATGAATATAAAATCCACAGTGGTATAATATATGTCACAAGTCACAGGATATAATCTAAATCTCATCCATAAAAATTAATTATAAATAAATAACCAATATCTATAAACTAGATCTAGACACAAAGTATCTGGAGATAATAGTTGGATGGAAACAAATCTACTACCAACTGGAATATAAGGACAAATATAATATGAGAAAAACACAACAAACACAATATAAGTTTACCAGCTAACAATCACGGGCTCGAAGAGAAGACATCCTCGAACATATGTAGCCATCCGAATCTGCACTCCTGCGAATACTCAATAACAGATACACCTGGAAGGGGCCAGGTCTTCAGAGGGACGTAACAAGATACATAAAACATATGCCAATAAAGTACTGAAATAAATATCCAATAGGGTCGCCTAACCATCTAAGTGAATGCAGTTAAGAACAACTTTCCCCACAAGTGAGCTATATGGCTGAAAACTAGAATTTGGCATGGTTACCTTTTGGGGATCTAGGGGCCTAAAAAAGCACGTCGTCTTTCGAATGTCGGAGACCCGCCTGATAATAATATAATATATAGTAGTCATCACTGTAGAAGCATGAAAAATACGCTGGAACGATCTACGCAGCATCTCGAAACAAAGCACGTAAGCAGAGGCCTTCGAAGCCATCCAACGTAAAACAGGGTTCTTCATCGCCTCCATGGCGTAAAATCCAGCCGCTCTCAAAGCAGCGTTAAAGCGTACGAGGAACGCTTCGTCTTCCCCGAAATGAACCTGTCAAGTCACGCGGTGAACCTAGCCTCTGACTCCTGACAAAAAGTACTGCACGGCTACCCAGACGACGGCTGGAAACGGTAGCAGACCCCTCGGGACGTGCTCCACAGTATGATGGCGGATCTCTGCATTTAATGCAGAGGATTTGGTTAAATATCACCAAGCCGTCGTCTACCAAAATTCCCCAGCGTAAACCGCTCTTTCGCGTACAAGGGAATACGCTGCCTTGTTTACACATACAAACATGAGCTGTTTCGCGCTCTGCAGTAAGGCAAAACCGCTGCCACGTCAAAAGCTGCACTTCGTACGGGGCTCGAGGCACGTCTCTACGTCTAATTGCACAGAGCAGTGACAGTTTCCCTCAAGGCACGTCTCCGCGACGGATGCACAGAAGGGCTGCAGACCTTCAAAAGCACGTCTCCGCATTTAATGCACAAGATGATGACAAATCTCTGTAGAAGATTTGATTACATCTTCGAAAGCCATAATTCTGGCTAAGACGTCCGCATCAGCACTTTGACTCAGTACGTAGTGGCTTCTACGCCCGCTCAGGATCAGTGCTCCCTTGGCTTCCAACGCCCTCTCGGTCTCTACGGCCATTCGGCTTCTATGCCCATTCGGCTTCTATGCCTGCTCGGCTTCTATGCCCATTCGGCTTCTATGCCTGTTCGGCTTCTATGCCCATTCGGCTTCTATGCCTGCTCGGCTTCTATGCCTATTTTGGCTTCTACGCCAAGGTGACAGTCGCTTGGCTTTTACGCCAACCTCTGCTACACAAGGGATACCTACCTACGTGGCTTCTACGCCGTGATCTTCATAGCAGATATACGCATTTTGTCCCCTTAGTTGGACACGCGTCACATGCTCACTCAAAAGGTCATTTATACGCAGGCATTGGTTATTTTAAACCGTTGTGTAAAAGGGTGCTGTACTGTCCACTCCTCGGTTGTTACACCGACGGAGTGGTCACTGTCACCAAAACTCTATAAATAGAGACCCTTATCAATGGGGAAAAAGGTCGGAAAATTGGTCAAGAAAACCAATACAAGATCAAAGGTCGAAGAATTAGATCGGACAAGATCATCGAACCAGAGATCAAGGAGGAGAGATAGAGAGAGAGAGGAGAACCCAGAGCTCGGGCAAGGAACAGGGAGCAACGACCTTCAGCTTCGCGCATCCACCCTCCTTTGCAACCTCCGAAGCTGCATCCTGTCTTCCACGGTACTTCTTCAACATCGTGTAGTCCAAGGGCTAAAGTGATCGACCGCAGATCAGACACCTATAGCAATTTATACCCAGATTAAATAAATTGTACTCCCACATTATCGTATAGGATTATATTGTACAAGTTTGTTTGTAAACCAAAGGGCGCGGGCCTCTTATAACCCCGTCATTGAAATACACTTTTATTCTTTCGTTTAATACCACAAACAAGATGGCGACTCTGCTGGGGACATCTTTCTCCTCTGACGAGGAAGTAATTGCTCAACACGATGCGGTATCTGTAGGAACCGTGAAGAAGACACTGGTCATTCAGTTCGACCAGTCTGTCTACGAAGACATGCTTCGGACTGGGGATAACTCTCACTCTCTTTCCGTCCAAGACAGCAGGAAGCTGCACAAAGTGTGGATGCCCAAGACATCCTCCGCCGTTCCTGTGGACTCTCCGATCACTCCGATCTCTCTGACCAATGAGGTGGTAGCATCGCTCCCTCCGTGCCCCGCACGTAAAATTTAGTCTCCCGCTACGCGCGGTACAGACAAAGCTTCTGGCAAAGCCTCAGCGCTAACCCAGGAGTATCTACTGCGCTCTACACGCAGAAATCAGTCTCCCGCTACGCACGGTACAGACAAAGCTTCTGGCAAAGCCTCGGCGCTAACCCAGGAGTATCTACTGCGTTCTACGTGCAGAAATTAGTCTCCCGCTACGCGCGGTACGGACAAAACCTCTGATGGCACCTCAACACCGAATCAGAAGTACAGATCGCGCTCTACGCGTAAAATGACATCTGACCTTTACGGTGAACCAAACGAGTACGGCGATCTCCGCAAAGGAAAGCAGGCAGGTGAATATTCAACTACTGGGCCCTTACGCCAGCAAAAGAATGATCTGCCTACTCTCCGGATTACACGAGAAGCTAATAACCAACTGAGAGCCTCTTCAGCCTCACGCCAAACTGAGCGAATCTCCAAGTTACGCCAGGCGCAGTCCCTCGGCATAAAACAAGCTCAGATTGCGGAAAGACACCCTCCCGGGAGATTATCCGCCGCCCAGATGGTCAACCTGTTGTATACAGGCGGTATAGGGAAAACCGGGGTGACCAGCCTCCGCGTACCCGCTGAGGGGAACAGAAGACACAAGCCTTCATCTTCCTCTTCGGCAAATCCTCCTGACCTGCACACCTATCTAATCCGAGAAGACAAAAACAGGAGTCGTAAAACCATCAGACGAGGAGAGATCGTATGGGAAAATGCATCAACATCTAAAGTCATCATGATGTATGAACCAGATGGAGATAATGCCTTTATCGTCCCTCCTACCCGCTGTGATCAGCATCCAATAGTCTTCAAACAAAAACGGAACGGTCCGGTTGAACAGGAAGAATTCCGCGAGCCTGATAGTGGGAAAATACAAATTCACAGGTACAGCCCACAGGCTTTGAAGATTATACAGAACATGGGTTATGATTTGGAATCAAAGCAAGGCCTCAACTATGGAAAGGGTAGACGAACACCATTGCAGGGTAATCCCCGCCATCAGCAAACTCGTTTCGGATTAGGATATGCTGCTAAATTTAATCCTGTACTGTCAAGAACAATTCCTCCTGATTTGGTTTCTGCGACCAGAGACCATAACGTGTCCGGGAGTAGCTCGCCTCGACAGAACAGAGCAACGTCCAAAGCGAAGGGTAGAATGTCCACAGGATTCAAAGATGGTACGATAATGGCTATCTCCACCGAAGACCATAGAACTCAGACGTCAAAGGCCCCACGACCGAAAGGAACCTTCTCCTTCGGAGAAGATGACGTAATTGAAATCTTCAATATATTAAGAAAGAAAAGTAAGCTTCAGCTTCCCGACGTCAGATATCCTGAGAGGTCCGACAGAATCAATGACCCAGATTATTGCCTCTTCCATCAGTACACTCATCACCCTACGAAGGCCTGCTATATACTAAAGAAGAGGATTCAGGAATTAATCGATGCCAAAGTCATAACTCTGCGTCTATAGGGAACGATCACTACCTCTGAGCAGATATGTGCCTCCCTCTCCGATGGAGTCACTATCACAAAAGTTTGTCATGTTCATATTATCTCTGAATAAACTTTCGACCATCAACTATCATGTCCATATTACCTCTGATATCGATTGTCGTCTACACTTAACATTCGTACTTAAATCCTAAGTACACCAGTAATGTTAAGTCCACAAAAATTGCCATGTCCATATTACCTCTGAGCAGATATGTGCCTCCCTCTCCAATGGAGTCACTATCACAAAAGTTTGTCATGTTCATATTACCTCTGAATAAACTTTCGACCATCAACTATCATGTCCATATTACCTTTGATATCGATTGTCGTCTACACTTAACATTCGTACTTAAATCCTAAGTACACCAGTAATGTTAAGTCCACAAAAATTGCCATGTCCATATTACCTCTGAGCAGATATGTGCCTCCCTCTCCGATGGAGTCACTATCATAAAAGTTTGTCATGTTCATATTACCTCTGAATAAACTTTCGACCATCAACTATCATGTCCATATTACCTCTGATATCGATTGTCGTCTACACTTAACATTCGTACTTAAATCCTAAGTACACCAGTAATGTTAAGTCCACAAAAATTGCCAAATCCATATTACCTCTGAGCAGATATGTGCCTCCCTCTCCGATGGAATCACTATCACAAAAGTTTGTCATGTTCATATTACCTCAGAATAAACTTTCGACCGTCAACTATCATGTCCATATTACCTCTGATGTCGATTGTCGTCTACACTTAACATTCGTACTTAAATTCTAAGTACGCCAGTAATGTTAAGTCCACAAAAATTGCCATATCCATATCACCCCTGAGCAAGTACAGAGACCTACTCCGCATCACGAGGTAGAACCCATGGCACAAAAGTTCTTGAAAGCTATAGGCTCCTATCGCCCATATGTCTGGGAAGTAGCATCGCCATCCAACGTCGTCACGACATATGGACCTCATGAAGATTCTATCTTCATCCTCCCGCCTACATGCAGCACTCAGCGCTCAATTGTCTTCGGTCGCATGCGGAATCAGCCGATTGTCCAAGAAGATCCTTTCGATAATGATACCGGGAAAATACAGATTCATCGTTATAGCCCGCAAGCGCTAAAGATTATGCAAAACATGGACTATGACTTGAAACGTAGGCCAGGCCTCAACTACGGAAGAGGCAGACGAACGCCGCCGTGCGGCAACCCCCGTAATCAGCAAGCCCATCTCGGGCTAGGGTATGCCACCTCCATCGCGACTTCCGAGCCAAAAAAGGACCCCTTTACCTCTTCCCAGAACAGCTCATCGCCCTCCAACTCGCCGGATGCTTTCGAACAAGCACTATCAGCGAATATGGTGATGACAAATCCCTCAGAAGCCGAGGAGCAGGATACGGAGCCATTCGAGGATGACCCCTGGGCTCAATAAATGGATACGCAGTGGGAATTCCGCTTCGAGCAGAGAGAACCTCCCACCAAGGATGAAGTCATCCAGATCAACATTGGGAGTGAGCTTTCACCAAAGCCAATATTTGTCAGTAATAATCTTCCCCCACCAGAAAGGGAAGACGTTATACAGCTGATAAATGAGTATATTGACGTCTTCGTCTGGGATTACGAGGACATGCCAGGCCTAGACCCGAAGGTAGCTACTCATATGCTCAATATATTAGCCGATTCGAAGCCGGTAAAGCAGCACCAACGACGGTTCCGCCCCGATATGATGGACGCCATCGAAGCTGAAGTCAAGAAGTTGATAACCTGCGGTTTCATCCGGGAGGAACAACACCCCGACTGGGTCGCTAATGTGGTCCCGGTCATGAAGAAAAATGGGAAGGTACGCATCTGCATCGACTACCGAGATCTGAATGCGGCCTGCCCCAAAGATGAATTCCCTCTCCCCATCACGGACATCATGATCGACAACACCTGCGGCTTCGAACGCATGTCTTTCATGGATGGGTTCTCGGGATACAATCAGATCAAGATGCATCCTGAAGACGAGAATCACACCGCCTTCCGGACACCACTGGGGGTATATTGCTATACGGTCATGCCCTTCGGGCTAAAGAACGCTGGGGCTACGTACCAACGGGCTATGAGTAACATATTCTGCGGATATTTACGCAAAATAGTGGAATGTTACGTAGACGACATAGCCGTCAAAAGTCGCCTCAAAGGGGATCACATCCGAGACCTGAGGGCAGTATTCGAATTAATGAGCCAGCATCAACTCAAGATGAACCCCGCAAAGTCCTTTCTGGGTGTATCCAGTGGCAAGTTCCTGGGATTCGTCATTACCACCAAAGGCATCGAAGTAGACCCTAACAAAGTCCAGGCGATCACGGCAATACGACCGCCCCGTAATCTGAGGGAACTCAGGGGGTTCCAAGGACGTCTGGCTTATATCCGGCGATTCATATCCAACCTCTCGGGGAGATGTCAGCCCTTCTCTCATCTCATAAAGAAAGGTGTGTCCTTCATATGGGACGAAACCTGCCAGCAAGCGTTCGAGGATATCAAACGCTACTTAACCAGCCCGCCAGTCCTGGTGCCTCCCGTCGTGGGAAAACCATTCTTGTTGTACGTACGGACAATGGATCATTCGCTAGGAGCTCTCCTCGCACAGAAAAATGATGCGGGTCACGAACAGGCTATCTACTATCTTAGCAGAATGATGGTCGGGGCCGAACACCGGTACAACCCAGTGGAGAAGGAATGCTTGGCTCTGATGTTCGCTGTCCAGAAAACGCGATACTACGTCACTGGCCAGACTATTCATATCATCTCCAGGATCAACCCCCTTCGAGTACTGATGAGCAAGCCAAGTGTCCTCAACTCCCGACTCACAACGTGGGCGATGCTGCTGACACCATACGACATGGTGTACATCCTACAGAAATTCGTCAAAGGCCAAGCGCTGGCCGACTTCCTAGCGGCTCATCCGACCCCGGAGACCTCCAAACTATACGAGGACATCCCCGATGAAGTTGCAGAATGTAACTCCGCAAGGAAAAGCGACGTATGGCAACTGTTCTTTGATGGCACCTCCAGAACCGGTCCTAAAGGAAACATCATTTCAGGAGTGGGAGTCGTCCTAGTTACCCCGGATCAACTCGTCATCTGCCGAGCATACTCTCTTAGCGAGCCCTGCTCCAACAACGTGGCGGAATACAACGCTCTACTAATTGGGCTCCAAGTTGCCGGGGAACTGGGGGTAGAATCCCTGGAGGCTTTCGGTGATTCTCTGCTCATCGTCAATCAAGTCAGGAAAATATACGAAGTCCGTAATCCAGACCTCATCCCCTATCACCGGGCGACGATCGAGATAGCCATGACGTTCAAAGGGTTCTTCCTAGAACACGTACCTCGATCTCAGAATCTGGAAGCTGACGTCCTGGCCAGCCTGGCCGCAGACTTGGCCGCTCCTATAAGAAGGCAAGATTCGGTAATCCTTCTTAACAGAGATTTGTTCTGTGTAAAGAACAGCTGTCACATAGAACGCAGCTACGCTGTAAGCGCCGATCCTCCTACAAGAGATTGGACAAGTCCTTTCATAGATTTCGTGGCATACGGAATCTTACCGGAGAACCCCAAGGAAGCAGTATCCGTCAAGAGACGATCGCTACGCTTCTACTTCGACGCGTCTTCACAACGCCTGTATCGCCGGACCTACGACGGACTGCTGTTGAGGTGTCTCTCTGGCACCGAAGCACAGCAGATTATCCGTGAAGCTCACGACGGCGTATGCGGAGCGCATCAACCTGGGCCTAAGCTACAGGATCGCATCAGGAGGATGGGCTATTACTGGTCGACCATGATCGCAGATGCAATACAGTATGCAAAGCATTGTAGAGCCTGTCAGGTTCATGCAGACTTCATACATCAACCATCGGAACATCTACATCCTACGGTCGCATCCTGGCCTTTCGAAGCATGGGGAATGGATATCATCGGTCCTATTCACCCATCTTCTTCCAGGGGTCACCAGTTTATACTGGCCATCACGGATTACTTTTCCAAATGGGCCGAAGTAATCCCTCTCACCGAGGTAAAGGCATCCAACGTAGTCAGCTTCATCAAACATCACGTCATCTATCGCTTCGGGGTACCCCGGAGGATAATTCACGACAATGGGCCCCAGTTCATTAGCCAGACGTTTCATCGGTTTTGCGATAAACACCGGATACACAATGTTGCCTCTATGGCATACTATCCAGCTGCTAATGGTTTGGCGGAAGCTTTCAACAAAACCATTATCAAACTCTTGAAGAAGTTTGTCTCTTCAAACAAGAGAGACTGGAATGAAAAGCTAGGCGAATGCCTCTGGGTATTCCGTACGACGGTATGAACGCCAACGGGTTGTACCCTATTCTCGCTGGTCTACGGGAGCGAAGCAGTTCTTCCCATTGAAATCCAGATCCCGTCGCTCAGGATAGCCGTGGCTAATGAGCTGACTCAAGAAAAGAATGACCTCTTAAGGCTTCAGGAGCTAGAAGGATTAGACGAGAAATGCCTCCAAGCTCAACAGCGCATCGCGCTCTACCAAGCACGCATTTCCAGGGCTTTTAACCATAAAGTAAAGGAAAGGGTGTTCAAAGTCGGCAAGCTAGTTCTAGCAGTAAGAAGGCCGATGATTTTAACTCACAGAAGTAAAGGCAAATTCCAGCCCAAGTGGGAAGGCCCTTATGTGATCGAGACAACATTCTCGAACGGCGCCTGCAGGATAGCCCAGCCTAACGGAGACCTATTAATGGCTCCCATCAACGGCAAGTTCCTGAAAAGATACTACGCTTAATTTCCCCCTGCCCGGGCGGAACATAGCGAGAATCTCAATTCTGACAAAACTACTCCAAGAAGAGAAACTAGTTAGGTCATATCCTATCATGTCTATACGACCTCTGAATAGATACATCCTGCTAAGGAGGTTTATCGAGAGTATGTCAGGTCCATACTAACTCCGATATCCCCCTCACCTAAAAAACTGTCATTTATATTCCGAAATGACGGGTCCATAACGGTCAGAAAAGAATCGCTTTTATTCAGAAGGACGCAAAATTACATAAGGAGAGATACATCAAGACGGCGGAGTAATCAGATCACGAATCTGCCGCTCAAGTGCAGCTATCCCCTCCTTCCTAAGGGCCAAGGCATCGGCGCGAGCCCGCTCTAGCTGTGCCTCGGGGGTACACATAAGGGTCAGGTTAGCCCTTGCCCGAAGACAGCCCGCACGGGCAGCTTCCGCATGGTCCAGATCCCGTCGCGCTTCACTCAGTCGACCAGTCGCCACCTCTAAACCTGCCCACGACTGGGAAGCCCACTCCTCGGCCAGAGCAAGTTTTTCCCTCAGCTTGGAGACCCTCGCTGCATTCCCTTCATGCTCGGATCGACACTGCATCTCGACAGCAAGAGCTTCTTCCACAACAGCCTTTCTCCTATCCATCTCCAGCTTGTGCTTCTGGATAGAGTTGTCTAGACTTGCAAGCTTGGTAGCGAGCCGCTCAGCCATGAGGTCGAATCGAGCCTGGACATCAGCATCAAGGCTGGCCTCAACCCGCTGCAAATATTCGTTAATGGGTTGCTCTAAACCGTTAACCACCGCCTCCAAAGCGTCAGCTACTCCAGGATTGCCAAGCCCCCTGATAACCTCGATCGAAAGATGAGAAGTCTTCTTCAGGAGCTCGAAGTCAAGTTTCTTCGCCAACACCATCGGTATCATCATTTGTAAACTGGTGTAGACAAGACTGGTATGCTGCTCAGTCAACGTGACTAAACCCGACTGAACGTTCGGAGTAACCGCGATACTAGTAACTCCCTCTCCAGGGACAATTGCAGACGAGGTAGCCACCGCCGTCGTCTCGACGGGTGGCACGACCGAAAAAGGTGTGACGGCAACGATCGAGGTCATCGGCATACTCGCGAAAGGCGAGGTCGCGATAACAGGTTCGTCCCCCTCCCGGGATGACGAAACCTCTCCAAGCGAGCTGGCCCCCGAAGATACTTCTGCCTCGGAATTAGGCGCCTCCACATCTTCACTAGGAGCCAATGGCATATACGGCGCATCTGCACCTGGTGTGGCTAAACCACGCCTTAAGGACGTAATGCGACCTGTCATACCTGGAGAAGGAGGTGGGCCGACCGACATCGCCAAAAGTTCGGTCAAGCCTTTCCCGAGACGTGGTCGAGGTTCATCAGCCGGAGTCTCGCCAAGCGCGCTCGCTAACCCAGAAGCAACTTCCCCTACTGCTGACCTCGGGAAAGATTCTCCCATCTGCAGCGGCCACGTGGACTCACCACCACTACTTGAAGCAGCCACGGCGACAGCAACCTCTAGCGAGGACTCCCCGGCGCCACCAGCCGGAACTGTAGAAGGTCCCTCTCTAAAAGGCGAGGAACCTCCAGCCAAAGATTCATCCCTGACATAGGAAGGTGCCGACTCACTCGCAGGAGCCTCAATACCAGGAATGCGGAGAGGACGAGCCACCGTCTCCTTCCTCCTCTTACGAAGGGAAGCTTCCTTCGGAGCAGAAGCCCGTCGCTTCCCAGAGGAGACTATCAAAGCCTCCGTCGGCGCAGGCACTGCACACCTCGGCAATGACACCAGGAGCTCATCCGGAGTACCAGACTCCTCGCCCTCGTCAGAAGAAACCGAGGGGACTTCGACTCTTCCCCCAGGCTTGGCAGAAGGCACTCTAAAACTTCCCCGCATGTCGAAATCGCGATGGAAGGTATTAATCGCCACATAAAATTGGGCGTAAGAGTGAAGGATGCGCAGCTCCGTGGAGGTTGTAACAACCGACACGATAAAAATTGCCCCCGTACAACCCGTGATAAAATATCGCCACCCTCTAGCTCCATCAATGAGTCCGCCCCTGGGTCTGAAGCTAGTGACGGCGTTACCCACATGCAATTGATCGTACCCGAACTGGCTGGCAAATCGACTAGGCAAGTAGGGCTCGAAGAAGCAACAGTCTTCGCTCCTATACAGCAGATGGGATGGTCTGATACAGACCAACCAATTAAAGGCCTCCGGAGAAAGAACGATCTTCTCTCCACCTGAATCCTCAAGCCACACCCCGGATTGGTTGTAATGTACCGGAGGGGGAGTATAGAGGATCTTCCAGCCATGGCTGAGGTTCAACACTAACCGACAGTCTAAAACTGTGTTCACATTCCAGGTAGAATCCCTGTAATTCAACAGGAATGTGCCCCCTGAGCTGCTGCCGGAACCGGAAGACATCACCCGGGGGTTGTGGAGAATTAACCAACCCATCAAATATAGGTATGGCAATTCCACCCTGGGAAAACTCTCATGCCGAGCTTCATCGACAAGCAACCCATCGGTCAGGGCCCTCAGGCCAGCCTGAATACGGTACACCATGGCAGGAAGCAGGCCCAGTCTTGCCCCAAACAGCAGACGCACTGCGGGCCACAGGATGTTCCGGTGAATTCGATCCGCGGACGCGATACCGGGCACTACCACTCGACGCAGCCATATGGAGAGGAAACCAGCCAGCTGGGCTTCCTTAGACCGAGGCCTGCGACAGCGCCTCAAGTAACTGTGGGCCTTGGTGCCTTCGGGGTATTTTCCTACCCCCTCAGCGAGAATCTGATCGGGAGCTTTGGCGTCCTCCATAAAAGCCTCGACCACCTGAGCACTAAGGACGCTCAAGCAGTTTACGGGCTCATTCTTACCCCCCGAAGCTTTCTCCGACTTGGCGGCCCTAGCTCGATGGAAGAAGAGGTAAGACATCCACTTAGTGGTATGGGCCAAATCTGAGGGCTCGTCATAAAAAGCGGTGCACGCGAAGTACTGACACATCAGCTCCTGATATACTTCCGCCACCCGAGGGTCCGAATCCCCCAACTCCCGGTTGGTGGGGACATACTCTTCATATGGGGTATCCCCCATCGGCAGTCTCGAGACAACTGCCATCTCATGGAGGGCCAATCCCAACTCCCCCAGCGGAGTGGCGAAGGTCCCGGTGAGCGGAATATACCTCTCCATCAGTGCCAAGAACAAATTAGCATTGGGAGGCAACCCAACACTCGTCGCGCTCACAGCGGCGTATAATCCGATGTCCTCCAGCTCTCTTCGGAAGTGCGACAAGGCCCAATCAACTAGGCATCTCCATCGGGAGTTCGTCGGGGCGATCCACCCGTTGCACCGAGGATTCTCCTTGGAATATACCCCACCTCGACTCATGAAGTCGTTGCAGAAGGTCGGCAACTGAACAGGCTGGATCACCGAGCTATCTTCACTCGAGATATTACCCGGGCACAGACCCCGGAACAGTGTCACAACGCCGGAGGGGCGACTGACAAAGGACCCCTGGTCAGCTCCTTTCAGATGAAAGATCTTCCCAGGCTTCCCGTGAAGATCAGGAGTCAGCTTCCACGATATCTTCCTAGGATGCGTCGCATGGGAGAAAGCCAAGATAGGATAATCCCTCGGCATCGTCGGCAGATACAAGACCAAATTCCCGGCAGGGAAGACCCAAGGCTCCCTCTTGGGTTTCGTCTGGGACTGCATATCGATCATATCCACAAAGAGGAAAGCCGGCTTTATGTACTGCTCCCCGTCTACATATGTCAGCGGTTCGCCATTGATCATGCTCAACAGCATTCGCTCACCCTGGGCCGATATCAGAAACGCCCTGCCCTCAGGGTACTGGGGTCCAGAGATGGGAAAGGCCACATGGGACAGATCCTCCAGGTAGTTCGAGTGCAGCATCCCGGCAGCAGAGCCCATCACCTCAGCCAGTGGTGACTCACCCAAATCAACTGCAAAAGTGCAAGGAAAATAGGTCATTACAAATCCTGCACAAGTACAGACCAAAAGAAAAATGATAGTCTGTGCTTTACGCCAAGATTGCGTAAATTTGGTCTCTATACGCCAGAAGTCTCCTCCGCAAGCGTAAAATTCAAATTTTACGACATACCCCAATTTTCGTTAGCCAGAGCTTTTACGCTCAGAGATACGAAAATATGGAGTTCTTACGCTAGCACATTAGAAATGTGGGCATAAAAGATGAAATCGTCTCCGTGCATCATCTTCCTCAAAAGAGGCTATCAGCACAGAAGACGACCTAGCGCGGTCACGTTCAACCTGTGCGAAGGATTTTTCGTCGTTTGTGTCATCCCAAAAGGCTCTACCACTAAAGCCAGGTGCACTGCTCGTCGGCGGAATACTCCTCTCGGAAGGAGGTTCACCTCGCCCGACCGAAGATTCTCTCTCCGGTACCGAAGACCGAGAAGAAGAACCTACGCTCTTTCCCTTAGCGGAGGGAGTTTGTTTCGACACCATTTCTGAGGACTCGAGGTGCTCGGAGAAGGAACGAAGGAAAACTCGAACAGTCGAAAGCTCTCTTTCGCAGAAAACAGATAAAAAGCTTTTCTCTCAAAAAGCTTGGGGGTATATATACGGTCCGAGTCGACTCCTCGAATCCTCGGACGGACCCCTCGAGACCCCAACCGGATCTCGCAATTAAGAGTTGGTTATGATTGGATGCTACGTCAGCCCACTACCCTCGAAAAATGGATAGTTAGCGAATTCGAAAGGTTTTTTCGTGCAAGACGGTTCAGCGGGTTCTACGCTAAAGGAGCTTTTTCTACGCTCGACGGCAACAGATCTACGGTTTTACGCTCGCAAGCGGCAAGTCTATGATTTTACGCCCGGATGCCTTTGTGCTCGATAGCTTTTATGCTCGAGAGGCCACAAACCTACGACTTTACGCTCAGCAGATACCAAATCGACGATCTCACGCTCGGTGGCGCTCAGTTTACGCTCAGAGGCAACGGATCCGCAAACCCTCACGCCCGAAGAAATTTTCTTTTCAGGAGAACAGATCTACAGTTCTGCGCTAAAGGAGTTTTTTTACGCTCGACAGCAACAGATCTACGGCTTCATGTTCGACGGCTACAAGTCTACGGTTTATGCCCGGATGCCTTTGTGCTCGATAGCTTTTATGCTCGAGAGGCAGCAAACCTACGACTTCACGCTCAAGAACCACAAGTCTACGATTTCACGCTCGATGGTGTTCTTACGCTCACAGGCTAAAGATCTACAGTTCTGCACTAAAGGAGCTTTTCTACGCTCGACAGCAACAGATCTACGGCTTCATGTTCGGCGGCTACAAGTTTACGGTTTATGCCCGGATGCCTTTGTGCTCGGTAGCTTTTATGCTCGAGAGGCAGCAAACCTACGACTTCACGCTCAGGAACCACAAGTCTACGATTTCACGCTCGATGGTGTTCTTACGCTCACAGGCTACAGATCTACAGTTCTGAGCTAAAGGAGCTTTTCTACGCTCAACAGCAACAGATCTACGACTTCATGTTCGACAGCTACAAGTCTACGGTTTATGCCTGGATGCCTTTGTGCTTGGTAGCTTTTATGCTCGAGAGGCAACAAACCTATGACTTCACGCTCAGCAACCACAAGTCTACGATTTCGCGCTAGATGGTATTTTTACGCTCAGAGGCTACAGACTGATGATTTCATGCTCCACGACTTTTCGCATATCCGAACAATCCCCAAGGCGGTCAATTGCAAAGAGTTCACACAGAAGATACTCGTTCTTGACCCAGAGCATCCCAAGTACCTGAAGCATACAGAGTTCAAATATTGAGAAATTACTCTTCTCGGGTCCAAAATTAGAGGGTCATCCAGACTCCAGTCTGAATATTCCGTCTATCAAGGTGACAACTCAATTCGACAGCCAAAAACCTCGACCCTGTTCCAAAGGAGTTTCGAGAGATCATTCTTGAAGACGAAGTCTGAACAAGATCCTGCTCATTAGAGAAGCAACAGTTCAGAATTCTACGCCGTCCCTCAGTCCTAGCAACAGGACAGTTCTAAATGTTCAAGGACGCTCAGCAGCATTCTATGGACTATTCAGGGCCTAATACTCTTTCTATCAGAGTCGGCGTAAAGATTCAGACGTGTCAAAGCTGCACATATCCAGACTTCACAAGCAACGCATGGCAAAGACGATCATATGAAGAAGAAAGATGGCTTTATTTAAAGCTAAAATCACAATTACATATGAGGGAAATCCTGTCTACAGGGGTTTTCTTTATTACATATAAGGGAAATCCCCTCTACAAAGGTCTTCCCCTTCTTCTAAGAAGATGATCGGTGGCAGGAGGATACACAACTGGGCAGATGACCCATCCTCCGAAGCAGGGTAACTCTGCTTCCCTACAGACCACCGCCACTCTGGCCGGTTTGTCTGCCTCTCGTCACCAAAGGTAACGAGAGGAGGAGCCACTTGCAAGCGGCCTGGTTAAAAGTGACCCCACCCCACTCTCCGAGTGAGAGGCCGCATAAAGTTGCTGATTATCCCGAGCAAGGGAGGCTAAGATATCCTTCCATGATCCATCGTTGCAGTGGACACTCGCTCGAAGATGCCGTCTTTTTCGGCTCCTTATATGCTGGAAGAACATGATCTCCTTCTTCCTCAGATCGACCCGACGAGCTCCGGCGATCATCTCGGCATGACAATAGGAATGCGGTGAAACAGGTTCACCCCCCCAGCCTTTTATAGGCGCAAGAGATCACAGCGGTCCCCAATAAATCTGCCATAAAGTCAGTACCGACCGTTTCAATGCTCCATTCAGAAACATTTCGAGTTACGAGGGGCCGTCCATGCTTCTTTCAAAGCGTTTCAAATTCCGAGGAATTTAAAGCTTTGAAGGGGGTCTTGTAGAAGCATAAAAAATACGCTGGAACAATCTACGCAGCATCTCAAAACAGAGCAGCATAAGCAGAGGCCTTCGAAGCCATCCAACGTAAAACAGGGTTCTTCATCGCCTCCATGGCGTAAAACCCAGCCGCTCTCAAAGCAGCGTTAAAGCGTACGAGGAACGCTTCGTCTTCCCCGAAATGAACCTGTCAAGTCACGCGGTGAACCTAGCCTCTGACTCCTGACAAAAAGTACTGCACGGCTACCCAGACGACGGCTGGAAACGGTGGCAGACCCCTCGGGACGTGCTCCACAGTATGATGGCGGATCTCTGCATTTAATGCAGAGGATTTGGTTAAATATCACCAAGCCGTCGTCTACCAAAATTCCCCAGCGTAAACCGCTCTTTCGCGTACAAGGGAATACGCTGCCTTGTTTACACATACAAACATGAGCTATTTCGCGCTCCGCAGTAAGGCAAAACCGCTGCTACGTCAAAAGCTGCACTTCGTACGGGGCTCGAGGCACGTCTCTACGTCTAATTGCACAGAGCAGTGACAGTTTCCCTCAAGGCACATCTCCATGACGGATGCACAGAAGGGCTGTAGACCTTCAAAAGTACGTCTCCGCATTTAATGCACAAGATGATGACAAATCTCTGTAGAAGATTTGATTACATCTTCGAAAGCCGTAATTCCGGCTAAGACGTCCGCATCAGCACTTCGACTCAGTACGCAGTGGCTTCTACACCCGCTCAAGATCAGTGCTCCCTCGGCTTCCAACGCCCTCTCGGTCTCTACGGCCATTTGGCTTCTATGCCCATTCGGCTTCTATGCCTGCTCGGCTTCTATGCCCATTCGGCTTCTATGCCTGTTCGGCTTCTATGCCCATTCGGCTTCTATGCCTGCTCGGCTTCTATGCCTATTTTGGCTTCTACGCCAAGGTGACAGTCGCTTGGCTTTTACGCCAACCTCTGCTACACAAGGGATACCTACCTACGTGGCTTCTACGCCGTGATCTTCGTAGCAGATATACGCATTTTGTCCCCTTAGTTGGACACGCGTCACATGCTCACTCAAAAGGTCATTTATATACAGGCATTGGTTATTTTAAACCGTTGTGTAAAAGGGTGCTGTACTGTCCACTCCTCGGTTGTTACACCGACGGAGTGGTCACTGTCACTAAAACTCTATAAATAGAGACCCCTATCAATGGAGAAAAAGGTCGGAAAATTGGTCAAGAAAACGAATACAAGATCAAAGGTCGAAGAATTAGATCGGACAAGATCATCGAACCAGAGATCAAGAAGGAGAGATAGAGAGAGAGAGGAGAACCCAGAGCTCGGGCAAGGAACATGGAGCGACGACCTTCAGCATCCCGCATCCACCCTCCTTTGCAACCTCCGAAGCTGCATCCAGTCTTCCACGGCACTTCTTCAACATCGTGTAGTCCAAGGGATAAAGTGATCGACCGCAGATCAGACACCTATAGCAATTTATACCCAGATTAAATAAATTGTACTCCCACATCCTCGTATAGGATTACATTGTACAAGTTTGTTTGTAAACCAAAGGGCGCGGGCCTCTTATAACCCCGTCATTGAAATACACTTTCATTCTTTCGTTTAATACCACAAACAACCACCACCCGTATCTCCAGCAGAGAATCCTGGCGCACAGAAGAAAAGTGCAAAGGAGTTCAAATGCGGTACTTGTTGTTCTCCCCACCCCATGCTCTAAGCATGTCACATCCATGACACAATTTGGTTCATAGCCTATTCTTAGTACCCTAGCCCAATCTTGCAACCAAACAAGGACAAGGATGGGACCACCATACTACAATAGGCTATGTCCCTAGACCTCTAATAACTGCTAAGTCTATTAGCATGCAAAGTTTCTAACAGCAGTTATTCCTAACGCACGACCCACACGTACAGGAGGCCAAACCCTGCACGCCAGTCCATGATCTATATGAGACTCACAACTCGTGTAACAACTGTGTCATGGCCAATGAACCTAAAGATGCTACATGTTAATGGGGTAGTCTCATAAACAAGGTCAATGCAAATACATAAATAAAAATATACCGCGACGACACCGTCGCACGCATTTTATATGACAGTTAAAATATATGAACTAAAGACAGAAAATAAAGATGCATGCAACATATGGAATATAAATAATAGTACAATGGCAAGGTATACTTGCCTGCTCTGAAAAAGGATGAAGTCACAACTCAAGACGTCGTCCGATCTACCCGTCACATAAATTAAACAAGTTAGGTTACAAAAGTTGGTGAATAGGTTCCTCCATTTTAATTAATTTTTAATTCTGAATAAATAACCTAAAATAGTATTTTAATCTTATTATAATCTGATTTTATGGTTAAACTCTAATTTTGGTCCAAAGAAAGTCAACTTTACGGATTTGTGAACCATGGTACGCAAATCGAGGCAATCCGTTGACCAAAAAGTCAACCAACTCAAATCCTGGATTTGTGTTTGGAATCCTATAGATTTCAACGCTACATGAACGCTGAAATCGACAGTTTCATAAAATCATAAGTCGGTAAAGAGTTATTGCCACAAGGGCGCACATATGATAGTTTTTGGTGGTTTCCTATTTACGTCTACGTTGCACGAATTTTACAGTAGAAAAAAATTATAATTTAAATTCTAGAAAAATACTTTTCTAAAAGTTCATCATGTCAGCTTTTGAAACTTCAAACGATTTGTAATTCCGAGTTCGAGATCTCCCAAAATCTTGAAAATACGAAAATGCGTCTGATTTCGGACAGCTGACACTTTCGGAATATTCTGGAAAAATAGTTTCTAAAATTACTAAAATAATTTATATATTCAGAAAACTAACCTTGATATGATTCTAAAAAAAAATGGAGCGCGTTTGGAGTCCGGAGCTAGGAGATATCGTCTTTTTAAGTCATCGTAACTACTAGAAAATGAGGCTGAATTTATGACAAATTTTGACTATTTTTTGACAAAAAAGAGAGGAGTTTGGGGATAAAAAATATGAAAGATGATTTTATTTTATAAGTCTAATAGGTATTTATAATGGTGAAGATTGTTTAATTGAATAAGACTAGTATTGGCTAATTTGGATATGATTAGGATCAGTTTAAATAAGGATAGGATATGCATGAAGTTATTTTCCTAGTAGGCTCAGGATTTGAATTAATTTAAAATAGAGTTTGAGTTCATCTCAATAATTTATAATCTTAAATAGAATTAAAGATAATACAAATAATTTATATATAATCTTATTAATATCTATTAACACTAAATTAGCTCTATCTAATATTAAGACTTTATATATCCAAATAAATCCTCAATAATTCCAAAAATTCAATAATTACTTAAAATTCTAAATAAGTTACAAAAAAAAATATTTAAATATTTTAACTCTAAAATAAATTTTTGGTAGTAACAACATTCAAATATGGTCTCATTGCAAATCATGGAAGTCCTAAAAATTTATGTTTCCTAAGTTTTAATTACCAAAAATTCTAAAAAATCTCCAAAATCTAAAATAACCTAAAATAATTCTAAATAAATATTTATATAAGTAAATATATCAAGAAATTTATTTCCTAATTAACTAAGAGAATACTCTAAAAAAATTCAACATCTATAATAAACATAATAATATAAAATACACACAAAATACCTATTTTGGGTGAGGGGATTCACAATCTACCCAACTTAAAAGAATTTCGTCCTCGAAATAAAAATAAGACATGATTTTCTAAATTCTTCACATTCGTATGTAAGGCAAGTCAATCACAATCGCTTCCAAGATTTAAAATATATTCTAATCCATCGCAATCACCTTCCAAACCAAGGTAGCCTCTTGTTTAATCCAATTTAACATATTGGAATCTCTTCTCGGTTTTTAAATCATCGCATCCAAATTTAAATTAAATGCATATAACATCTTCAAGATTTAAATACGCATATAAATTTTACCTCACGATCTCCAACTATCATAATCTCCTTTAGAAAATAATTCGAGTCAAATATTATTCCTATTTTCACTTATAAATTTTTGTATTCTTCAACTTTTTAAATTTAATTCACATCCTCAATATTTTAAATACGTAATCCAATAATCAAATTTTTACTCTTAATTCAAATCATCAAGTTATAAAAATTTTAAATTCAATCCACCCATGTTCAAGTCTGAGATTCTATATTTATCCTCAAAATTCAAATTGATGACTTACCTTCAATATTCAAAATTTAAATCATGTACTTGAAGTATAAATATTTGGTCCTCACTATCAAGATCTCATAATTCATTAAATCTTCATCATCGTAATCCTTCTTTTAAAATTTCTTAAAATTAAAGTGACTTGAATCTCCCAATCTAGTCTTGTTTGATCACAATCTAAAAAAATTTCTCTCAAGTTTTTCAATGCAACTTCTACCCAACTTAGATTTTACCTATCTAGTACACAAGGCTATATATTTAAGAAAAATATTCCTTAATTTATTTACTCATGTTTATTCAATCCTCAAAACTTTAACACCAATTATATCATATATGATATGCCCTTATTCGATTATAAAAGATAGTCACCAAATAATGTGATTGGCCTATGGGGTATATCTAGTACTATCCGTATCAAACTTATACTAAGCACGAGATTTCGTCTTTTCGAAATAAGGGAAGACGAAAAACAATGATAAGAGTTCAAGAGAAAGGTACTAGAATACAAGTACGAGGATCAAAGCGATTAAAGAATTCAAAAGAAAATTGTCAAGGCAGTTGTGGATTAAAATCCTATTTTGGTAAATTCCTATTCCCATGCTCATATCAGTACAGTTATGTAACTGATATGATATGCTCAGACATGTCTAGGGGCAAGTATATTCGTCTACTAGTTGACTATATATCTCAATCTACATAAAGTAGTTATGCGAAGGGAGAATCAAGCGCACTATGGTTGATCAGACCATATTATACTGATTCTGAAATGTATTAGTGTGTCGACCCACTAATACATACGTCATGAACAAGCTCGACAAGGAATAAGCTTGCAAAAACTAGGCTGTAATAGCGACATAAGTCAAGGTGGTACAACAATTATAAGTACGCTAGATGATGATGAAAGGAGGTACAAGTCAATTCAAGTTCACAAAAACAAAAAACAAAAAACAAAATAAGCAATAATAATAAAGACTCTACAAATCTCTACAGTTATCATACAACCTCCTTGTCTATGTCGCTAGTCGACCAAATGGGGATAAGGACCTCTAAATTCTATTGTCTGAATAAACACTGTCGTCTTATGCTAGTATACAATTAATGTCATTCAATTACACTTAAATAATAGGTCAAAAGATGATGTAATACTAGGGTGTGAGGTATACTACATAACTTATAACAATTGAACTACTATTGCAATGGTCTTAAGGATACCGTAGAAGCTCTTGTTAAGGTCTACGAGAAGGGGTCTTGGTACTTATTAGGGTATCTTCCTATATTACATAGGTCATGATCGTCTTAAGCCTTAGTCATAGTGCTTATAGAGCAAGTATTAATAGTAAGGATAGAAGAGTTACTGGCCGTCAAGGGGAGAGGGGATATAACTCGTTATCGAGGTGGGGGTACATGTTACGCGATTCAAAAACTAAGGGATATTCATCATGTCGCAATCTACAAGAATAACTTAAACTGTCAAGTTCTAATTACTAATCACATAATTCAAAAATTCAAGAGCAACAACCAAAATCCTAGCAAGCTATATATATCTAGAATAAAAATTACTTGGTCTCTAATCAGAAGTGCCAGATGGCACGAGTTGAAAGATGAAGAGAAAAAACGTAATCAGTCATCGCACACTAGCGAGCGCTATGGTCGCAGAGGAGCAATATATAAAATTTAAAATAGAGGGCTCTAGATAGCATCATGGTTCTCTAAGGGGGTGGTATGCTAGTTGCTATGTTCGAGGTATGATCAAGGAAAAAGTGTTGATTACATTCCTCTAGGCTTCCTAAGGTGCTGTCTACTAATAATAAGACAATGATTTAAGTTTATAGTTCTCCAATACTATCTAACTATGAAGGTCAGGTTCAGTCCTAATTTTTAATTTTTTTGGTTTTTTTTTATTTTTTTTGTTTTTTTTTTGGTTCCTCAATACTAGGGTCAAACAATATGGCCGAACTTCTAACTAACCCTAGTAGTATCTATACTACTCTCAGGTCCTTCATAATACATCAAGGGATAATAGTAAACTAATCTATAGATAAGGAATTTTAGGGTTCATTAGATATTCTAAACTTAGTGGGGTGTCAACACTCTAGTGGTACTCTTAATAGGAAGGTTACCTTACTTATCATCTAACAACATGAACTTATATATTCTAGGAGGGGCTATACTCAAGAAACTAATAGGGAAGCACATGAATCAAGCAGGATGCAAATTATTTAAATGGAATGGATTAGAAGGAGGATGAGTCGTAACAAATGTGGATGAGATCCTATACTCTAGTCCTAGATGCAGGCTTGTTCGGTACAGTAACGTAACCGAGACAATATGCTCTCGACCTGCATGGGCCACTACAAAAATATGTCATGCCCTAGTCCTAAAAATACGTAGGATTAGGACGCGTAAGCATGCCAGCCGCATGGATATGGCAACTCCAATATATGGAAACCAAATCCATAACGCTGTAATATGAATATTAAATCCACAGTGGTATAACATATGTCACAAGTCATAGGTTATAATCTAAATCTCATCCACAAAAATTAATTATAAATAAATAACCAATATCTATGAACTAGATCTAGACACAAAGTATTTGGCGATAATAGTTGGATGGAAACAAATCCACTACCAATTGGAATATAAGGACAAATATAATATGAGGATAACACAACAAACACAATATAAGATTACCAGCTAACAATCACGGGCTCAAAGAGAAGACATCATCGAACATATGTAGCCATCCGAATCTGAGCTCCTGCGAATACTCAATAACAGATACACCTGGAAGGGGCCAGGTCCTCAGAGGAACGTAACAAGATACATAAAACACATACCAATAATGTACTGAAATTAATATCCAATAGGGTCGCCTAACCATCTAAGTGAATGCAGTTAAGAACAACTTTCCCCACAAGTGAGCTATCTGGCTGAAAACTGGGATTTGGCATGGTTCCCTTTTGGGGATCCAGGGGCCTAAAAGGGCACGTCGTCTTTCGAACGTCGGAGGCCCGCCTGATAATAATATAATATAATATATAGTGGTCATCACCACCCGTATCTCCAACAGAGAATCCGGGCGCACAGAAGAAAAGTGCAAAGGAGATCAAATGCGGTACTTGTTGTTCTCCCCACCCTATGCTCTAAGCATGTCACATCCATGACACAATTTGGTTCATAGCCTATTCTTAGTACCCTAGCCCAATCCTGCAACCAAACAAGGACAAGGATTTCACCACCGTACTACAATAGGCTATGTCCCTAGACTTCTAATAACTGCTAAGTCTATTAGCATGCAAAGTTTCTAACAATAGTTATTCCTAACGCACGACCCACACGTACAGGAGGCCAAACCTTGCACGCCAGTCCGTGATCTATATGAGACTCACAACTCGTGTAATAACTGTGTCATGGCCAATGAACCTAAAGATGCTATATGATAATGGGGTAGTCTCATAAACAAGGTCAATGTAAATACATAAATAAAAATATACCGTGACGACACCGTCGCGCGTATTTTATATGACAGTTAAAATATATGAACTAAAGACAGAAAATAAAGATGCATGCAACATACGGAATATGAATAACAGTACAATGGCAAGGTATACTTGCCTGCTCTGAAAAAGGATGAAGTCACAACTCAAGGCGTCGTCCGATCTACCCGTCACATAAATTAAACAAGTTAGGTTACAAAAGTGGGTGAATAGATTCCTCCATTTTAATTAATTTTTAATTTTGAATAAATAACCTAAAATAGTATTTTAATCTTATTATAATCTGATTTTATGGTTAAATCCTAATTTTGGTCCAAAGAAAGTCAACTTTACGAATTTGTGATCCATGGTACGCAAATCGAGGCAATCCATTGACCAAAAAGTCAACCAACTCAAATCCTGGATTTGTGTGTGGAATCCTATAGATTTCAACGTTACATGAATGCTGGAATTGACAGTTTCATAAAATCATAAGTCAGTAAAGAGTTATGGCCACAAGGGCGCACAGATAACAGTTTTTTGTGGTTTTCTATTTACGTCTACGTTGCACAAATTTTACAGTAGAATAAAATTATATCCTAATTTTGAAAAAATACTTTTCTGGAATTTCATCATGTCAGCTTTCGGAAACTTCCAACGGTTCATAATTCCGAGTTCGGGATCTCCCAAAATCTTGAAAATACAAAAACACGTCTGATTTCGGACAGCTGGCACTTTCGGAATATTCTGGAAAATAGTTTCTAAAATTACTAAAATAATTTATATATTCATAAAACTAACCTTGATATAATTCTAACAAAAAAAACTGGGGTGCGTTTGGAGTCCGGAGCAAGGAGATATCATCTTTTTAAGTCGTCATAACTACTAGAAAATGAGGCTGAATTTATGACGAATTTTGACTATTTTTTGACGAAAAAGAGAGGAGTTTGGGGATAAAAAAATATGAAAGATGAGTTTATTTTATAAGTCTAATAGATATTTATAATGGTGAAGATTGTTTAATTGAATAAGACTAGGATTAGCTAATTGGATATGATTAGGATCAGTTTAAATAAGGATAGGATATGCATGAAGTTGTTTTCCTAGTAGGCTCAGGATTTGAATTAATTTAAAATAGAGTTTGAGTTCATCTCAATAATTTATAATCTTGAATAGAATTAAACATAATACAAATAATTTATATATAATCTTATTAATATCTATTAACACTAAATTAGCTCTATCTAATATTAAGACTTTATATATCCAAATAAATCCTCAATAATTCCAAAAATCTAATAATTACTTAAAATTCTAAATAAATTACAGAAAAATATATTTAAATATTTTAACGCTAAAATAAATTTTTGGTAGTAACAACATTCAAGTATGGTCTCATACTTAATCAGGGAAGTCCTAAAAATTTATGTTTCCTAAGTTTTAATTACCAAAAATTCTAGAAAATCTCTAAAATCTAAAATAACCTAAAATAATTCTAAATAAATATTTATATAAGTAAATATATCAAGAAATTTATTTCCTAATTAACTAAGAGAATACTCTAAAGAAATTCAACATCTATAATAAATATAACAATATAAAATACACACAAAATACCTATTTTGGGTGAGGGGGTTTACAGTAGCATGTCCTCGAGAGTCTGAATAGTCCTATCCGACTGTTCTTCCATCTGAGGGTAATAAGCGGTACTGAACTTGAGCTGAGTGCCCAAGCTGGCCTACAAACTCCTCCAAAAATAGGACGTGAAGTGACTATCCCGATCTGAGACTATGCTTACTGGAACACCGCACAATCTAACAATCTGGCGCACATATATTTTCGCGAGCTGCTCCATAGATGTACCCACTTTAAATGGCAGAAAGTAGGCTGATTTGGTCAACCTGTCCACGATGACCCAAATCGCATCTTTGCCTCCTGGAGAATATGGAAGTCCTGATACAAAATCCATGGTCACATGTTCTCATTTCCACTCCGTAATGGGTAAAGGATGAAGCAATCCACCTGGCCTCTATCTCTGCGCCTTGACCTGCTGGCAAATTAAGCATCTGGACACGAATCTAGCTACCTCCCACTTCATGCCATACCACCATACATGCTACCTCATGTCTCTATACATCTTGTTGGCACCTGGATGCATAGAGTATTGAGAATGATGCGCCTCCTGCAGAATCTCCTTGCGCAATGCTTTCTCATCTGCAACGATAAATCCTTCTTCCAACCCGACCGAGACCTGTGCTCTGTTGCTCCTTAGAGACTCATCCTTATACTGTTCGGCTCTAACCTGGTCCATCAGCTCCGACTGAACCTGAAGTCCCCATATCTGTGCTGCGACTCCAGGAACTAGTACCTCAATGCCCAAACTATCAAGATCGGCCAATAAATATTTGTCTCTCGTCAAGCACATAGCCACAGGATACTTGCTCAAAGCATCCGCGACTACATTGGCCTTCCCTGGATGGTACTGCAAAGATATATCGAAGTCTTTCATCAGCTCCAACCATCGCCGCTGCCTCATTTTGAGCTCTTTCTGTGTAAATACATACTTTAAGCTCTTATGGTCTGTGAAGATCTCTACTTTCCCTCTATATAGATAGTATTTCCACAATTTGAGAGCAAAGATAACCGCTGCCAACTCCAAATCATGGGTAGGGTAGTTCTTCTCATGCGGGCATAATTGCCTGGAAGCATAGGTAATCACCTTCCCGTGCTGTTGTATCACACAACCCAAACCCTTTTCTGATGCATTAATGTAAATGGAAAATCCTCCTTCTCTTGATGGTAATGTCAAGATGGGAGATGTAGTCAATCTCCTCTTCAGCTCTTCAAATGCTCACTGACAATCCTCAGTCCAGACGAATTCTACGTCCTTCCTGGTCAGCCTAGTCATCTGCTCTATAAGTCTGAAAAAGTCCTGAACAAACCTCTGGTAGTATCCTGCTAATCCAAGAAATCTCCTGATCTCTGCTACTGAACTTGGGGTAGACCATGATTCAACTGCTAAGATCTTCTTCGGGTCCACCGAGATTCTATCTCCTATAATGAAATGCCCAAGGAATTCAACCTTATCAAGGAAGAATTCGCACTTTGATAACTTGACATACAACTTCTTCTTCCTGAGGGTCTCTAGAACAATCCTCAAGTGCTGCTCATGCTCCTCTGGGGTCTTCGAATATATCAGAATATCATCTATGAAGACTACAATAAACTAGTCCAGGTACTAATGAAATACCTTGTTCATCAGGTTCATGAACACCGCCGGGGCATTGGTCAACCCAAACGGCATCTCCAAGAACTCGAACTGCCTATAGCGAGTCCTGAAAGCTGTCTTAGGGAAGTCTTCCCTCTTCACTTTCACCTGGTGGTACCCTGACCTTAAGTCTATCTTGGAAAATACCTTCGCTCCGCTTAACTGGTCAAACAAGTTATCTATCCGCGACAACGGGTATTTGTTCTTGATAGTGAGGTTATTAAGTGCCTTGTAGTCGATACACATACATACCGACCCATCCTTCTTCAGTACAAAAAGTACTGGAGCACCCATGGTAATGAACTGGAACAGATAAATCCCTTGTCTTGCAACTCATCCACCTGCTTCTTCAACTCCACCAGTTCGTGTTGTTTACTCTATAGACGTGCTGAGATATCAGCTCTATGCTTGGCACTAAATCTATAGAGAATTCCATATCTCTGTCCGACGGTAACCCCTGTAACTCCTCTGAAAAGACATACAAGAACTCTGTAATCAATGGATGTGGTGGCTCCTGCCCTTCTACCAAAGCTCGACATAAATTATATTCGCTCTGCTCTGCTCCTCGGACGAACTCAAACTCCGGCTCTCCTGGTAATTGAAATAAAACTCTGCCTCCACGACAATCGATACTAGCGTGATGTCTACTCAACCAATCCATCCCGAGTACTATATCGTAACTCGGAAGTGGCATTACGAGTAAATATACGCTCAGCTCACGACCTCCCAAATAAACTCTATGTTTCTTGCAAACATCACTGACCAGGATAATGCCACCTTCGGTCGTGATCTTGCAAGTCCGCGCCAATGGTTCAGACTCAAGACGATGCCTCAAAGCAAAAGATACAGATACAAATACAAATCTATGAGAAGCACCAAAATCAAACAAAACATGAGCTGGAAAGGAGTCGATATAAACTGAACCTAAGATGACATTGCCAACCGACCCCTCCTCCTCGACAGTCAAGGCAAAAGTTCGCCCATGTTGCTGCGCTCCTCTCTGCTGTTGATGCTAGGCAAACTGCTGCTGCTGTAGTGGAAGAGGTCCTCTCTGCTGCTGTCCCGCTGGTGGTCTAGCGGGTGCCCTTTGTGCTTGTCCTCCACCCTGAGCTGGACGAGCTGGGACTTTGGGACAAGCCCGTACCGGATGATCTCCCGGTCCACAGAATAAGAATTGGCCAAGCCTCATCCTGCATGCATCCCATCTGTGTCCTTGCTTCTTATAAAAAGTGCAAGGAACTGCTGCCCTTTGGATCTGATGCATCTGCTGAGCCGGCGCTCTAGCTGGCCCGTGATACTGCTGCCTCTGATGTTGGTAAGGCCTCTGGTACTGCTGCTAGAAGTGAGGCCTCTTCGCTGGACCCGTGTTGTTGTTGGATCCTCCGGTGTCCCTTGGCCTCTTAGAGCCAAGATCTAAGTCATCCTCCGCTCTCTGCGCCTGCCTGAGTATCTCCTCGAAGGTGGTGGTAGGATCTTCATTGGTGTGGGATTTAACCTCTCGGTTTAGGCCCTTTCTGAACTTTCTTGCTCTGCCTCTAGGGTTCTGACCCTCTACGAAGCTACCTAGTCGGCAATACTCCACCGCATACTCATCTACTGACATACCTCCCTGGACGAGGTATTGGAACTGATTCTCAAAAGATGTAAGAGCTATGTTTGGAAAGAACTTCTCCTTAAAAAGCTCTTTAAAGGCTTCCTAAGAGAGTCCTGGTGCTGCAATCCTTGGTTCTGTCCAGAACCATGTCAGTGCAATGTCGAACATCATACAACCCGCTGCCTCTATCTGTAGCACCTTTGGAATCTGCGCCAGCCGCAGGTTTCGCTCGATGTCCTTGATCCACTCGTCCACATAAATAATCCCCTCTGTTCCCCTGAAGTCCTTCGGGCCCATCCTCTTGAAGTCGATGATGGTACCCGACCTCGGCTGATACAGAATAAACTGAGGTGGTGTCATCTGTGGCTGGACTGTAGTAGCTCTCTCAACTGCTGCAAGTACGATCTGGTGAGCATTCTCCACGCTCTATCGCAGGACCTCTGACTGTCGCTGTTGTACCTCCATCATCTGCTGGAAGAGCATGAACATCTGCGTCTGATCAGCTACTGCTGGTGGAGGTGGAAGATACTCGGAAACTGTCTGCCCTCTCCTCGGTACTGGAGATGGAGCACCTCCGAAAGCTGCTGCCGATACGCCCACCTGGACCGGTGAAGCTGACCTTCTGAATATATGTGTTGGACCATTGTCTGAGGGTGCTGCCCTCATTGGTGATAAAGTGACTGATCGTGCTGTCGCGGCAGCTGATCGCTGGGAACGCGTCTTCGGCGGCATCCTGAAGAAATATTGAAATACAGAATCAATATTGAATATGATACGATATCATCAAAGAAGGACAAAACTGTATTCAATGTAAAGCAATATTCAATAGATAAGGATTTGCAAAAACAGATTTTGGAATGTTTACTAGTTGTGATTGAGTAACTCTCAGCCTAAATCCTATTTCATAAAGCAGGCTCGTAGCAGTACTCAAGACGAGCACAACTACGATATCTATCTAGACATGCATAGGCCACCACTAAAAATGTGTCACGATCCGCACCCGGATATTCGGGAACGAGTATGTGGTAACGCCCAGCCTACGCCGCAGAATCGACGGTAGAACGCTGTCTGGGTCATTTTTAACTATCTAAGTTCTTAACAATATAATATGGTACCTGTCAATTATCTCAACTCCAAGTGGAGGAGCAATATGGTACTCACAAGTTTATCTACTCTTAATTATAAAATAAACTAAGAAAGAATAGTGCACGAATGGAATAGCGAAGGAAAGAATAAGAATATAATCTACAATCTAAAATAATATACAAACTGGGAATCTACCAAAAGAATAGTCTAATATAATCCAACACAAATATAACTAGACCTCCTTAGGCTCTGCAACTAAGTCCTCCTGGTCAATAAGAGTATCCTCTATAGGTACGTCATCCTGCGGCCCGTAGAATGTGGGACACTGCTCTAGAAGCTAGTCATCTGGAAAAATATATCCAGTCAGGATTGGAGTAAAGTACATACCTCTGAAAGCAGTTTCAATAGCATAATCGAGCATATAAACAGATATAGAAAAGAAATACAAGATCACTAAATATATGAATGAATGAACAAGATATACAGGTAATGTACGAGAATATAGATCAACAATATGAATATCATAATATGATGAATAACTGTAATCTAAACTAATGTGCCTCAGAATACAAGTTCATTAGAGCTACGCAGTATGGTAATATATTTCTGAGGAGCATCAGAGCACAGGTTCGGATGGGATTATCCGAGAACTTCACTATTGCTGAGGAAGGATCACTACGGTACAGTACCAGGTTGTGTGTGTGCCAAGTGGGACGTTGTGGGAGAAGGTTCTTCAGGAGGTGCATCGATCGCAGTACTCTATACATCCAGGTGCCAACAAGATGTATAGAGTCTGAGGGAGAATCTATGGTGGTATGGCATGAAGCGGTTGGTAGCATACTTTGTATACAGATGTTTTGTGTGCCAGCAGGTAAAAGTAGAGAGGCAGAGGCCAGGTGGTTTGCTTCAGCCTTTACCCATTCTAGAGTGAAAATGGGAGCATGTTACTATAGATTTTGTTTTAGGACTTTTGCGTTCTTTATGAGGCAAAGACGCGATTTGGGTCATCGTAGACATGTTGTCCAAATCAGCCCACTTCTTGCCATTCAAAGTGGAGAAGCTAGCGGAGATGTATGTGCGACAGATTTTTAGATTGCATGGAGTTTCTATGACCATAGTCTCGGATCAGGATAGTAGCTTCATATCCTACTTCTTAAGGAGTTTGCAGGCTAGTTTGGGCACCCAGCTCAAGCTCAGTACCGCATATCATCTCCAGACAGACGAAAAGTCAAAGAGGACTATTCAGACTCTTGAGGATATGCTTCGCACATATGTTTTGGATATCAGAGGCTCTTGGTAGGATCATCTTCACCTGTTAGAGTTTTTTTACAACAACAATTACCAGGCCAGTATCGAGATGTCACCATTCAAGGCTTTAAATGGACGGAGATGTTGCACTCTACTTTCTTGGGATTATGTTGGTGAGAGAGTCTTGTTGGGACCATAGATGATTGTTGATGCAACTGAGAAGGTAAAGCTCATCAGGAATAGACTTTGGGTGGCGTAGGACAGATATCGACATTGGACCGATATCCACCGGAGACCTTTAGAGTTTAAGGCAAGATTTTATTTGCTTGCTTGTGATTGCCTTATTTTAGATTGAGTGTTAAGGCTGTATTTTGTTCTAGGTTGGCGATCTGGTGTTCTTGCAAATTTTTTTGACATAAAAAACTATTCGCTTTGGTGTAGGCAGAAAGCTTATACCACGGTACATCGGACCCTTAAATATTCTTGCCAGGGTCAGTATCGTGGCCTACAGACTAGACTTATTACCTGCATTAGAGGGAGTGCATAATGTATTTCGTATGTCACATCTGAGATGGTACATGGCCGATCCTAATCATGTATTGGATCTCTCGAAGATCGAGATGGGTCCGTCTCTCAGCTAGCCAGAACAGCCAGTAAAGATTCTGAATCGCAGGGAGAAGGTGTTGCGGAACCAGACAATTTTTTCAGTATGCAACGCGTGGAGGCATCACTCTCCAGGAGAGTCTATCTGGGAGAGGGAAGCTGAGATGCACGAGCGATAACCTTATCACTTTGAGCTATGAGGTATCATTCTTTCTTGTTTGCTGTGATTGCTTTTTGTAGTTCTAGTTCTTCCTTAAATTTTGAGATAAAAAATTTCTAAGGAGGGTAGACTCGTCATTACAACATTTCTAGATGAGAGTATTTTGGTCATTTAATATAATTATTATTTATTGATTAATATTATTTATATTTTGCTAATTATTTAAATATGCTTGTACTATTTAATTATTTATTAGTTGGCTAGCCTATGTTTATTTGGACTTGTCACTAGTGGACCCATTGGATTGTTATAACATATTGAACCCAATATGAGACCAAGACTATTAGACCCTCTTCCTTAGTTAATTAAGGAGATTTGTTTAATTTGTAATAGTTTAGAGCCTTTCCAATATAGCCCTTCCTAATTATCCCTCATAACTAACTAGTGGGGATACTTTAGACAATTGTTATTGCTTAGAGAAGAAGCAAGGAGGGGCCGGTCATATGAGGCTCTTTATTCTCTATCCTCTTCATTAGTTTATTTTATTTAGATCTCCAATTATGTTCTTCCATAATATGACTCATCCCTCCATAATTTCAACCAAAATAATCACATTTCCTCTCAATTTTATCATCTAAGAAGCATTGGAGCTCGGATTACATGGAGCACTTGAAGGAAGAGGAATTATCAAGGAGATCGTGTCCTAATTGTGTACATTGAGAATTTTATTGAGAATCCATCTCCCAATAGATAAATTCTGAATCCAACCCTTAAATTAGACTTTAATTTATGCATTTAACTATTAAGAATCATCCCTTGGCTTAGGGCTACCCATAGGATCAATAATTGGGTCCGTATGACTTGTATTATAAAAGTTACATGGTAATTTGTATCCAATTAAGGAAAATTACGAGATTGACACATCAATTGTGTGTCATGAGACCAATTAGATCAATTATACATAGATCAGGATTGTGAGACTAGATACGTGTCCATAATTGGATACGAGTAGGCCGTATCATGGTAATTTATGATACAGTGTGATATGGGGTTTATTTTTGAGTGATTTGTATCATTCCCTTCAAATCTTAGTGTAGCAAGTTGTATTAGTTATTATATTAAGTATTTGGTATATAGGAATGAGTATTATATAGTATTTAAGAATTTAGTACTTTGTTGGATACGTATCATGGGCTATCCTATATGTGCATGCCAAGTGTTTGATTTAATACTCATGGTGTGTGTGTGTGTTATATTCATTGGGTGTGAGTGTGGTGTGGTGACTAAGATTATACATCTGTGTGGTGTTTAAGAATGGGGTATATCAGAGGAGAGTTTTGGTGTGTTGGTCATACTGTGTTGCAGGGATGAGTATCAGTCGGGTGGATGGGCTTAAGCATGCTGGGTTGTGATATTGTATTGATGGTGGTGTAAACTGAATATATCATAGACTTCACAGTGAGTGATCAATGAGGTAACTCATAGACTTCACAGTGATTGATCAATGAGGTAACTGATACTGGGATGTATCAGTGGGTCTAGAAGGGTTGCAGATGCTGGACTGATACTTAGAAGTGAGTTAGGTGAGAGGGTCTCAGTGCAGCAAGAAGTATTAGGAGTAGAAGTGTATGATACACTCATGTGTATCAGGTATTAGGATCGGGTGTGGAAAAGTGGTGAGAAGTTGAGCTCAAGGCAGTTGGGGTTGGGCAACAACATCACCTGTAATTGGACAAACACATTTGATTGCAATTAAATAGAGCAACAACAACATCAAGTGAAGAGTATTATCGCGGGTAAGCGGCAGTAGGTATTAGGTGCCAACTGTAGTGCACAAATACACTACAGTGCGTTGCAACAGGCAATGCCTGGGATCATTTAGCAGCAAGAGGTGATATGGGTGTTGTAGTAAGGTGTTGGGTGATGAGCGGTACAGGAAATTATAGCAGTTCTGTATACACTTGCACATAGGCTCGAGCATTAAAACTAAATTATAGCAGTTCTGTATGCACTTATATCATTGGAAGTGTGTGTTGTATAAGAGAAGAGGTTATAACACATAGCAACAGTAGATATCTCGATGATGGTGACTGACAGCAAGGGTAGTTGGTGTATGATTATCTCTGATACTCAAAGAGTATCGGAGTAGTAATAGTACTGGTGGCAAGGAGGGAATCATTCTCAGGTCTTGTAAATATTTGAATAAGGTTATGTATTGTATTGTTCTCTGAAAATTGAGAAGTACAACAGCAATAACAAGTAGGAGTGAGTTCAGGTGATATATGAGATATCAAGGTTAAGTATTAGTTATCTGTTAAATATATCTTAGTTAGTATAAGTTTGTGTATATCTAGATAACAGTTAATCTATATAAGATAAGTTACATATTAGTATATTTAAAGATCAGTTAGTGTAGGTGTCACTAGTGTATAACAGTTAATAAGTTAGTACATTAATGTCTATTAGTATCAATCCTAAGTTAGTTAGCTAGTTATACTAGTTAATGTAGATGTTATATAAAGTATTTTTATACCAAGCTCATAGTTAATGTAAGTATATATATAGCTAAGGTATTGACTAGTACTAACTAGTATTGACCTAGAAACTCAGGTAATGACCTAATATAGCTAAAATAAGCTAGTGATTAGCTAATTAGTTACCTAGTTTGACTAATATTGACTAGTTAGGCTAGAGTGACATAGAAATGGCCTAGAAGAGCATATTTTAATGCATTTAGCTCATTTATCAATTTATTACACGAGTTGATATGCCATTCATATATAGGTGTGTGATACCAGCTCGAATACCGAGGTATATCATTTGCTTAAGACCATAGATGAGTATATTTTCTGATAGTTTTCTTATTTTATAGCCTCTATGTTTTATATATTTAGTATTGATATATTTTATTATTGACACGATGGTTTCACGGATTTGTATACGTGGATCTTAGTCATGAGATATTTTTGTCGTGGTTACTCAGTGATTGTCGTATCGTGCTTCATAATTACTCAATGATTACTATGATATCTTATTGATTATATAGATCGTAATCATAGTGCATGATATTATAGACCGTGCAGTATACTATATGTGTTATAACTTGTCTTGATTTGGATCTGTGTACTAGTCGGGGGTTGGGAAAGTATTAGTGGATATGTAATCATACCTTATAGTCCGTGATTTAGTATAGCCCATGATAGTTTGTAAATCATGTCACTCATGCGTGAACACGCTAGCTCACCTTTTATATATAGCCCGTGTTAGGCCTAAGTCGATCATATTATCTTACTAATATTTCAAGACATATTTACATATAATGTTTCCTCTATTATAGTTTATTACATTATTGTTCCTCACCAGAATGTTCTTAGTTCTTTCCATTATTTATCGTGATGCTCTTTCTCGTGATACAAGCTAGTTCAGTTACCTCCATTATTTATGTTCATTGCTATTATTGTTTCATAGTTTCTATCAATTATTAGAACTGCTATTTGGGTTGTACTTTGCTCTAATCCTGACTGAATATATTTTTTAGATGATTCATTAGAGGACTAGTGTCCTACCCACTATGGGCCACAAGATGGCGAGCCAGCTAAGTTATCCCTCGTAGAACCTGTTGAGTTAGCACTAGCAGTTGATGAGGCATAATTAGTTTATTCATGTGATTGTATATGTCAGTTTGACTTTGGCTTTGTATTATTATTTGATGTCTTGTGTTTAGATTAGACTTAGACTTGTGATGTATTTATGGCTTATTTTCTTTTCTTCTATTCCATATCGTTCCTTATCATCCTCTAGTTCGATATTGTGATTGAGTATTGTTTACCATTACTATATTATCATATTGTCCTCCATTTTGAGTTAAGATTGCATGATAGGTACCTTATATATATTGTGTGAGATATGTAGATAATATTTTTGACCTAGACGGCTTTCACCCCTGTCACGCCCTGATCTTCCGCAGGAATCGGCCGTCCCCGCTGGGCAAGAATTACCGCGCTAGCGCTCCCGCAGGATGATCTTTTTTATCTGGACGTGATATCGCACTAGCACAATAATGCGCCCGTGCAAGGCCATGATCCGAACAGACAGTAGAATGTCTAAGCCACAGAGTCGCACAGAAAGTATGAATGCAGCAAAATAAGAAACAAACAGGCGATTGGTAACAAGTTCATAGAGTCGTCAATAGAGAAAGCAGTGAATAATACAAGTATAGAAGTAAAACAAGCACTTTATTGGTATTGCACAAGTATTACAGTGGAGCTAGGCCGAGATTATAAGTCGCTCGAGCCCTCTCTCTCAAAACAATAAAAGCGTGTCAAGCGACTATAATTGTGGAATGATACATAGGCGATATTCCAACATTATAACTTGTATATGACGCAACGCTCTAAGGCACCAGAGCAAACTCCAATCCTTAGCACACACGAAGGGGGTTTTCGTACCGAACGAGGTTCTCTCATATCCAGCAAGCAATATGGTGGGTTATCAATACATGAATGCACTGGTGGGGAGGCTTCTCGCCCGCTCGACAAATCCAAACATGTTATAAAGGTTTTGTGCACCATATATTAAGTTATCTTTCTAGTCTTGCTTTAGGATCAGTTTTATGGCATAATGAAAATACTAACTCGTGTGGCAGTGCTCCATGCGATATATGAGTAACACGATGATACTTACCAACTTACCATTCGTCCTTCTCTATCCAAGGCAAAACAAGTTAAACCAAGCACGGGTATATATATAATAAAATCTAGGGCAATTGCATAAGTAAACACGAGTGTCATGAGCGAGGTTCTATTTCAGGTGCACAGGTTACACGAATTATCCAAAGGTATCGCAAAAGATGTTCAAGTATTCAATTATGTATAAGTGTCTTATACTCATATCTGTTTAAGTATTCCATATTGCTAGGCACGATGCAATGACTCGCACGTGAATTGCCGCTAAGCAAGGATGACTTATCTATATGAACAGGAGTCGATGGCATAGCCATAAAGGACAGGTAATAATCAAAAGCGAGAATGGTATGCGACTCAAGGAACGAGGCGTCACATCCTTCCTTCCTGCTTGAACAAACGACTACTTAGTCTAAGAGCGAGAATGGCGTGAAGAGAAGGTTCACAAGGCGCTACACGCCATCCTGCCCAAAACACAAAAACTAACAGATGTTCCTTCTGGACCGGATCGGCCCCGGTTGTCACGACCTGCACCCGAAATTGGGGCACGAGTACGTGGGTATGTCCAGCCTACGCCGCAGTATCGGCGGTAGAACGCTGTCTAGGTCATGATACTATCTAAACAATCTCACACGAGCATCCAACTCCATAAGGAGACACGGATACCACAATATAATATAAATAATATACTCAATCACATAACTACAGCACGATAAGATCTCGAAGAAATAAGTAAGATGCAACACAAGTCTAAATAGAAATAATCTAACTCAACAATAATATCCAAATCTCAACAAAGTATGCCGAAGACAAATTCGATACCAAATAATCTGCTAAAAGAACTAACTAGATAACTAGTGATTCCGGCTAGACCTCCCGGGATCACAATTGAACTACCAAGTCCAAGTCTGCTGCTACTCTCCCTGTGGTCCATGAAATGTCGGACACAAGTCCTCTAAGTCATAGTCTGGAAAAATATTTTCAGTCAGGAAGGAGCAAAGTACATCTCAAATAACAATTCCATTTAATTGATAAGGACTATAAAACAATAAATAGATGATGCTATATACTGAGAGAAGGCAATAAGTAAATGCAATGACAATATAAGAGACAGGCAATATAAGCAATATGGTACAGTCAGTGCATATATGAAATGAAGAAAAAGAGGTACAATATCATATACGGGTGATGTAGTATATGATCTAAAATAGAGAACTGTAACTATTCTAAGTGTTTGAAATATCAGTCTATCATATGATTGGCTTGGGACAAGATCAGGCTTGTTACATATGATAGCTATGATTCATGTAAGGTCAGGCTAACCATTTGGTTAGCTATGATGCGAGTAATGGTCAGGCTAATCATATATAACAGCTATGAGGCATATAATGGTCAGGCTGCACCCGACGTGAGGTGTGGGGTGAGCTATGATGTATGTAGAGTTGGGTATGATCACATAATCTACTAATATTTCCCCTGCCTCCAACTAGTACAGTGGATCCAACCATGACACGTTACGATACACGATCAATGTCCAATATATCATGTACAATGTCTAATATCAATGTCGTATACAATGTGAATACGATAATCAATGTAATATCTCATGACAGCAGATATAATTTATATACTAGTCCGTGTAGCACAGTGTCAAGAATCAGATGTAACATTTCTAGATACTGGAATTATAGATATTATCAAATAATTGGAATTATCAGAGAATGTACTCGCCTTGAGTCCTTAGCTGGTAATACCAATGTCCTGTTCCAGAGTATCGTCTGGATGATCCAACAGTCCTATAGACATAACATAAAATATAATATTTGCATCAGACGTTACACTAACACAATCACAAATACATTGAACTTAGGGGCTACGCTAGGTATTACACTGGTCAACTAGGGTCAAGTGCGCATTTAATTGCACGGGTGTCACGTCTGTTATTGCTGTACAAAACAGACATACAGTAATGGTACGGGTCTTGCCAATATGTGAGTGTACATATGGCAGCCTTCTAACAATTTACAGGGTTACAGGTCAATATAAATACGGGATATCCGTAATTACACTAAGGTCGCCTAATACATTCATAATTATACACATATCATTAATTAAATATATATACATACCAAATTGTTACATACAAAAATATGTATAAGTGTATATACACTAAATAGAATTTTATAATATATATATATGTTTATATATACGCACCACGTATTTATATATATCAAGTAAAAAAATATAATACATATACTATATATAAATATAATATCAAGTGAATATACACGTATATATATATATATATATATATATATATATATATATATATATATATACATGTATATATATAAATACGTGTATATACATATACTATATATATGCACCACGTATTTATATATACCAATATATATATTAAATTGGTATATATTTTCCAAGTAAAATATATATATATATATACCAATTTAATACATATACTATATACATGAATATATGTATATTTATATACACTAACATATATTATGAATACGTATATACTAATATATATTGTTGAATACATATATATACTAATAGAGAATTATACTATATATATGTTACGCGTATATATACGAATCATACACACTAATGCACACACACTATTTAAGTATTTCTATACAACAACAATAAGCGTACATGCGTACGTGTATGCGAGGGGAAGAAACCCGAACCTGCGTGCATGCACGACGACGACGGGAATGACGCCGGTGTCCACGACGACGAAGGCGACGACGACAACGAAGACGAAGGCGACGATGATGATGACGACGAAGACGACGAAGATGACGAAGATGATGATGATGTCGAAGGTGGTGCTGGTGGAGGTCCTGGTGGTGATGCCGGTGGTACGGGTGGTGGTAGGGTGGTGGTACTGGTGGTGGTAAGGTGGCACTGGGGGAGTGATGGTGGATCGGGTGGTAGTGTAATAGCAGCACCGCCGGGGAAGGGAGGTGGCAAGCAGGTGGAGTATGGTGGCGCGGTGAGCCTCTATGGAGGTCGGGCTCGAACGGAGTGATGCTGGAGGGGAGCTTCTCGGCTGGAGGTGAAGTTGCAGCGGCGCTGACTCGTCGGGGAAGAGGGACAGGTCGGGGAGATGGCCGGCTCGAGGTTGAGGACAACAGCTCAGGTGGAGCTCGGCGGAGGAAGATCGGCTCCGGGGGACTGCTGAAGCGAGGCGGCTTATGGGGAAATCTGCTGAAGTTAATGGTGGTGGTAGTGGCTGAACTGATAATGGTGGTGGTGGCTCGTGGCCGGAGGGAAAAGGCAGAGGGAGGTTGTAGCTGGGTGGTTGGCTCGACGGGTGGTTGGCTCGTGCAGGGACTGCTCGCCGGAGTCGGGTCTGGCAGCGGGTCGAGGCAGCGCTGGAGAAGGAATAGTGGATGGGAGTGAAGTACGGAGGAGGTTGGCCTGACTGGGTGGCCGAGGCTGGCCGGCCGGGTGATGGTGGGAAGTTTGTTTCTTTCTTCTTCCTTTGTTTTAAAATAAGAAGAAGAAGAAGAAGAAGAAGAAGGAGAAGAAGAAGGGAAGAAGAAAAGAAAAGGAAAAATCCTACGTTGGGAGAAGAGGGAGGAGAGAGAGAGGTGGGGGCTTTCCTAGGTTTGGGGATTAGGGCATGCTTGGGAAGAGTGCATTGAGGAGACATCTTATAGGAGATGTGATGGGAGGTGTATGGTGATGATGAGCCCCATTTGAATGGGTGGCCCAGATTCGTCATGGAGAAATCATTCATACAAGGAGAGGGTTGGGTTGAGTAGTCAAATATTAGGGCTTCTCTATTTGGTTGAACCAATGGGGTGTTGACACCCAATACAATATTTGCAAATGAGCCCCCTTAAATTTGGTTATTTGCACAGACACATGAAATGATAAAAAATTGGTGGGCGATTTGGTGTTTGGTATTTTGTTGGGTGAGGGGTGTTGTGTGTTTTGTATGGGCTTAATGAATAGGGTATTTGGATTAAATTGGGTTAAAACGGGATTAGTCAAAGTTGGTATTCCCAATTTAATTAGAAACAAATGCAAGCGATGTTCTAAAATTAATTAAAAATACATGGGGCTAAAATTAAGTGGGATAGAAGTATCATTAGTGAAGAAGACTCAGAACAAAATATTACCCTAATTTTGGTTGCTCAAAAATGGGTTGAGATTGTGTCAAATTTTGATTGGGACGCACAACGATACAAAGTTGGATTTTATTCGAATTTAAAATAAACGTCCACGACGAATATTATGTGGCTAAAATGAAGCACAAGGGAGCATAATTATGAGTTACACAAAGGTCATGAAAGGTGTAGGCTTGGTGTCAGTGTTGGACCCTTTAATTGGTCCGGCTAAACGGGTTGAGTTGTTGTCTCAAATTTGATGGCAACGACACGGGTGCGCGACACAAGATTAAATAATAGATTTCGGATACGGGAGGTTGTGCAATTAAATTATAGCACAAGGGATTATGATTTTGAGTGATGGAAAAGTCCAGCGCCTAAATTGGTATGTCAAGTCTAGAATGCAACAACTTATTGGAAATTATGGGCTAAGGCTGGGCTCCGAATATTGCAACAACGGTTGGGTGTAACAATCACGGTAATTAATTACAACCTCAAAATAATTAAATCCTGGATAATCCAAATTAAATTCATAACCCTATCATTTAGTCTGGTGTTCATCTAATGGGCTTCTAGGTCAATTCTACTAGCTCAAACATTAAGAACACAGTATATAATATATATATGTAAATACACATCTCATACAATTATTTAAATTAAATACACATATCATGAAATCACTTAAAAATAACTACCACATTATTAATAATATAAAAAGTCAAAAAATATCCCTATTTTTAGAATGTGGTAGTGACAAGTCTACCCTCCTTAAAATAATTTTGTCCTCAAAATTTAAGATCCTCAATAGCTGTATTTACTCATTATATATTTTCCATCAAAATTTAAATTCATCAAACCTATAATCATAAAGTAATCCATATTGTTATTTCACAAAATTCCCAAATTCTACGAATATAATATTTCTGAAAATCCTCAAATTTAAAATCAAATTCAATTCTTATCATAATCTCCTCCAAAATTTTAAGTTCATATCAAAAAACTTGAAATTTATATCCAATCCTCTAATTTAAACTCAATCAATGCACACTTTTATAAATTAAAAAATCCTATCTATAAACACTAATCCATAAATCCAATCGATGTATATTTATAAAATTTAAATTCTCATATCGGAAATTGAATTCAAATACTAATCCATTAATGATCTTATTCCTTGATTTTTTTTCCACAAAATACTCAACAATGCGATACTTATGGAATCTTCAAATACAACATTCATAATATAAATTTTTAAATTCATATCTTGCAATCAAATAAATATAATAATAATCTCCTAAATTTTGTCAAGTTTTAATGACAAATTATATCATAATCAATAAATCATCAATTTTATCATATTAAATTCTTATCCCTTTATTTAAATTAATGATTATCCTCAAAATTTAAGCATCTTGTCTCTCTTGTCAAGTCATAACCTCTTCCTAAATCTACTACGGTCAAATCCCCAATAATCAAGGTCTAAGAAAATTCTACCTACAGTCATACAACATACAATCTAGAGGAAACATGCATGGCTATGGTCTGTTTTGTCATGGTATTGCAGTCTCTGTCAGGGTGTACCACTAACTACATTCTAACAAGAAAATCATGAATACAAGCTACGGTACTAAGGAATCAGTCAATCAATCAAACAGAAAGGACAGAAGGAAAGAAAAGAATAAAACCTGCTAACACGTCACCTACAGTATCTTCTATTTCTGACATACACTTAACTCTGGCACATTCACTAACTAATTCCTATTCTTGTACACTGATACCCATATCAACTAATCATTAGTCCACAAGACATCCATGAATACATCCTCATTACATACACCTGTCTATTGATATATAAATCTGATACCAAGAATCTCTAATATAACCATGGTTTAATAATACATCCAAAGTTTGATACCTCTATCCCTTTAGGTACCACAGTTTCTACTACAAGCATACTCACTGCTTGCTTTCTTACCTACTGCAATTATTGATACTAGTTGTTCTTTTTACTCAAGTGAACGCCAAGTGCAACACAACACACTAAGTACTACTCCTTTTAATGCAACTCTAGATGGACACCAAAGTCTGTTTGTAGTGCCATCTTAAGCATTCTCAAGCGAATAGATCCTTACACATGCACATCAACCACTCATATACTGTTATACATTTCTAACCTACCATAAAATTAATCCTCAAAATAAGATCATCAAAGTTTAACTTCTTGAACAATTTAAAATAAAATGCATATACTTCCCTCAAAAGTCAAATATTTACATATCGAAATAGAATTTTAATCACTTCCCAAAAATCTTTATAGCTTTGACTATATTTATTGAATTGAATTGAATTTGAATCCTCAAAAATTTAATAACATAGAATCTCAACTCCTCAAAATTCTTAAAAATTGAAATTTATTTCCACTCTTCAATTTTAAATCCACAAGTATACATATAAATACTCACAGTCTCTAATACTCAATGTGCACTCAAATACACCTATTGTCTACAACTCTCAACTGTGTACTAAAATTTGTACTGCCCGAATTACTTGCACTATTACTTCCAAATGATCAAAGTTATCATCACACGTATTTTCTCCAATGAGTTTCTGTCTATATTAACTGATATACTAATCTAACATTATCATACAAGGCACTTACTGTTACTAGCATATTGCTCAACTAATCCTCGATATAGAAACATTAATACTCTTGGCATGGTAACACTAACTTCATTATTAGATTACCTCATCACACTTATTAGAACCTCTCAAAGGCATGCATATGATTCTATATCTCGATTGATGTATACGTATCTTCTCTTAATTCTTTTACAGCCTGTTACACTAGTCTGTGATACACTTCATACCTTGCACGATACATATTGATATTCATCAACCCATGGCATCTTATTAATACCTTTTATGCATATATATTTCTTTACTCTTAACACCCCCCAAGTATCAATCATCAAATTGAACATCATGCTCCAATTGATGAGTATAAAAATTTAAATTCTTATCCTAAAATTTTGACTTCAACACTAATCTATTAATGATCTTATTCCTCGATTTCCTTTTTTTTCCATATAATACTCAAACAATGTAATAGTTACGAAGTCTTCAAACACAACATTTAGAATATAAGTTTTAAATTTATATCATCTAACCAAATAAACATACTAATAATCTTCTTAATTTCCTCAAATTTTAATGATAATTTCAATCATATCTCAACCTTCATAAAAATCAATGATTCACCAATCCTGTCATATTAAATTCTTAACTCTTTATTTAAATTAATGATTATCCTCAAAATTTAAGCATCTTGTCTCTGTCTGTCAAATTATACCTCTTCATTAACTCGACTACGGTCAAAACCCCACTAATCACAATCTAAGAAAATTCTACCTACAGTCATTCAATATGCAATCTAAGGAAAATATGTATGGTTATGGTGTCCTTTGTCATGGTATTGCAGTCTCTATCAGGGTGTACTACTAACTACATTCTAACAAGAAAATCACGAATACAACTACGATACTAACGAATCAATCAATCAATCAAATAGAGAGGACAGAAGGAAAGAAAGGAACAGAACCTGCTAATACGTCACCTATAGTATCTTCTATTTCTAACATACACTTAATCTCTGGCACATTCACTAACAAATTCCTATCCTTGTAAGCTAATTCCTATCCTTGTACACTGATACCCATATCAACTAATCATTAGTCCACAAGACATCCATGAATACATCCTCATTGCATACACCTGTCTATTGATACCTAAATCTGGTACCAAGAATCTCTAACATAACCATGGTTTAATAATGCATCCAAATTTTGATACCTTTATCCCTTTAGGTACCACAGTTTCTACTACAAGCACACTCACTGCTAGCTTTCTTACCTACTGTAATTGTTCATACTAGTTGTTCTTATCACTCAAGCGCATACCAAGTGCAACACACCATACTAAGTACTGCTCTCTCTAATACAACTCTAGATGGACACCCAAGTCAGTTTGCAGTGCCATCTCAATCATGCTCAAGTCAACAGATCCTTACATATGCACTTTATCCATTCATATACTATTATACATTTTTTACCCACCATAAAATTTTATCCTCAAAATAAAACCCTCAAAATTTAACTTCGTGAACAACAAAATGCATATACTTTCCTCAAAAGTCAAATATTCAAATATCGAAATAAAATTTTAATCACTTCCAAAAATCTTTATAGCTTTGACTGTGTTTATTGAATCAAATTTTGAATCCTCAAACATTTAATAACATAGAATCTCAACTCCTCAAAATTCTTAAAATTAAAATTCATTTCCATTCTTCAATTTTAAATCCACAAGCATACATATAAATACTCACAGTCTCTAATACTCAAGGTACACTCAAATACATCTATTGTCTACAATTCTCAACTGTGTACTAAAATTTGTACTACCAAATTATTTGCACTATTAATTCTAAATGATCAAAGTTATCATCATACGTATTTTCTCCAATGAGTTTCTGTCTATATTAACTGATACACTAATCTAACATTATCATACAAGGTACTTACTGTTACTAGCACAATTCTCAATAATTCCTTGATATAGAAATATTAGCACTATTGGTATGGTAACAATAGCTTCATTATTGGATCATCTCATCAAACTTATTAGAACTCATGATTACTTGCACCTTCTATAACACCCATGTTTCACTTTACTCTCATGGGCAAGTATATGGTTCCTCATCTCGATTGATGTATATGTATTTCCCTTTAATCTTTTATAGCCTTCTAAACTAATCTGTGATACGCTTCACAACTTTCATTACCAATCCTGATATTTCTCTACTCATGACATCTCATTAAAACCCTTTATGCATATACATTTCTTTACTTTTAACACACCCGGTATCAATCATCAAATTGAACATCATGCTCCATTAATCTTTAACACAATTCCTTGATACTTAATTATTTACATAGATTATCCAATTACATAATTTTATGATTATCCAGGACGGGTATGCTGGCTCTGATACTAACTCTTGGAACAATCACTGATACTCTTTTCTCCTTCTATCTATAGTACTATAATGACACCTATCCTAGAGCTATTGCTACAAGGTACTATGTTATGGGTTAACTCTAGATTAATGCCTACTGTTCACATGTCCAACTAAGAAATACTTACAACTCACAAGTCACACTCAGTCAACACTAAGACACAGATAAAATTTGTAAGTCACTAATTATCGTACTAACAAGCAATCCTCAAGAAAAAAAGCTCAAAAAGGAACAGGATTAAGGACTGAAGGTATTGCTACTACTAGCAAAGGAAATGATGGAACAAAGTCCTGTAATAACGGAAATAGATAAGTATTGAGATGATACTTTAAGAATCAATTTAAGATACAACCTGATAATCATACATGTCTGTCCAAAATTATGACACTCAGAATCCTCTCCATGCCAGTAAGCATAGATGCGATAGACGATAGGTTCCGTAACTAAGGTATGCAACTCTATAATCATGTCATCTAGAATCTTCGCTACGCCAACCAGTATGGCTGCGAGAGACTCTAAGTTTCATAACTATAGTATGTACATCCAAGTCAGGTTCCTACATTCTCATCACGATATCTAGTATGGCTGCGATAAACTCTAGGTTCCATAACCAAAGTAGACGTTTGACCTTTCTCACTATCCTCATCAATATATGCCATTAGATGATACCGTAAATTTTTGCCCATAAAATTCATCTCGATATGAAATCAACTCAACAACGATACCAAGAATTAAGTTTTAACAACTAGTCAACAAGAATCAAACTCAATATCAACGAGTGAGGACAGACGAAAACAAGGGCTAAGGATTTAAATTAGAAATTATAATAAGATTCTCAAGGGTTCGTCCCAGGAATCTCTCAAGAATTTTGTGATTGAGTATCCTCTCTCATCCTAGTATCATATGTCCTATATTCTATAGCAGGCACGCAGTAGTACAACTAATATGTCGCACTACCACGATATCGCACAACTTGCGAAGTCTGACCTGCATCGGCCACTACTAAAAATGTATCACGACCCACACCTGGATTCTGGGGCACGAGTACATGGGTACGTCCAGCCTACGCTGCAGCATCGGCGGTAGAACGTTGTCTAGGTCATGATACTATCTAAATAATCTCACACGAGCATCCAACTCCATAAGGAGACACAGATACCACAATATAATATGAACAATATACTCAATCACATAACTACAGCACGATAAGATCTCGAAAAAATAAGATAAAATACAACACAAGTCTAAATAGTTATAATCTAACTCAACAATATAATCCAAGTCTCAACAAGTATGCCGGAGACAAATTCGGTACCAAAATAATCTACTAAAAGAACTAACTAGATAACTAGTGATTTTGGCTAGACCTCCCGGAATCACAACTGAACTACCAAGTCCAAGTCTGCAGCTAATCTTCCTATGGTCCATAAAATGTCGGACACCAGTCCTCTAAGGCATTGTCTCGAAAAATATTTCCAATCAGGAAGGAGCAAAGTACATCTCAAATAACAGTTCCATTTAATTGATAAGGACTATAAAACAATAAACAGATGATGCTATATACTGAGAGAAGACAATGAATAAATACAATGGCAAAATAAAGAGACATGCAATATAAAGAAACAGGCAATATAAGCAATATGATACAGTCAGTGCATATATGAAATAAAGAGAACGAGGTACAATATCATATACAGGTGATGTAGTATATGACCTAAAATAGAAAACTGTAACTATTCTAAGTGTTTGAAATATCAGTCTATCATGTGATCAGCTTGGGACAAGATCAGGCTTGTTACATATGATTAGCTATGATTCATGTAAGGTCAAGCTAACCATTTGGTTAGCTATGATGCAAGTAGTGGTCAGACTAATCATATATAACATCTATGAGGCATGTAATGGTCAGGCCGCACCCGACGTGAGGTGTGGGGTGAGCTATGATGCATGTAGAGTTGGGTATAATCACATAATCTACTAATATTTCTCTCATCTCCAACTAGTACAATGAATCCAATCACGATACGTCACGATATACGAGCAATATCTAATATATCATGTACAAGGTCTAAATATCAATGTCGTATACAATGTCAATACGATAATTAATGTACATCTCATGATTGCAGATCCAATCTATATACTAGTCCGTGTAGCACAGTGTCAAGAATCAGATGTAACATTTCTAGATACTGGAATTATAGATATTATCAAATAATTGGAAATTATCAGAGAATGTACTCGCCTTGGGTCCTTAGCTGGTAATACCAACGTCCTATTCATGAGTATCGTCTGGATGATCCAACAGTCCTATAGACATATCATAGAATATAATATTTGCATTAGACGCTACACTAACACACAAAACATGATGAACTCAGGGCTATGCCAGGTATGGCACTAGTCAACAAGGGTCAAGTGCGCGTCTAATTGCGCGGGTGTCGTGTCTGTAATTGCTGTGAATTCAGACAGTCGATGATACGGGTCTCGCCAATACGTGAGTGTACATATGGCAGCCTTCTAATAATTAACAGGGTTACAGGTCCATGTAAATACGGGGTATCCATAATTACACTCGGGTCGCCTAGTACGTTCATCAGTTTAGCATATATCATTAATTAAATATATATGTACATACCAATTAATTACATACAAAATATGTATAAGTGTATATACACTAAATAGAATAATATACTATATATATATATATATATGTATATGTTTAAAAATATACATACCATATTTATATAGATATATATATAACAACCATTATTTATATGTATACGAAAGAATATATATACTGAATATATATATATTTACATATATATTTACCAAGTAAAAATATACGTATACTATATTTATATATATGTACCAAATAATACATATACTATATACGTATATATGTACATATATATATACCAATACAAATATATATTATGCTACATATATATACCAAAATATATTTTATTAAACATATACTATATGAAAATATACCAATATACATACATATACATATGTATATATTGAATACATATATACTATTACGTACATACTAATACATACATATATACACTGCATTGAATCAATTCCTCAAACAATGAAGGAGAGAAGAGGGAGAGGGAGGCTCACAGGGACGATGGTGGTGGTGATTCTTCAGGTGCAGCGGGTAGTTGGCTGGATTGTTGGCCGGAGCAGGGAAGAGATGCTGATGACGATGGTGGTGGTGCTCGTGGCCGGAGGGAAGAGGCTGCGGGCTCGCCGGGGAAGGTGGGGTGCAGGGTAGAGTATGGTGGTGATACCGGCGGTGATTGTGTTCGAGGTGGCTCGTGGTGGACGGGTGAGGCAGAGGAGGTCAGAGGGATGATGGCACTGGTGGTGGTGATGGAGGAGGGTGGTCACTGGTCGGCCGGAGGGATGCAGGGAAGAGTCGGGGAAGGAAGAGCAGTGGAGGAATAGGGCTGTCGAACGGAGGTACGGGATTGGACTGGTGGAGGAATTTACAGCGGGGTCGGCTCGAGACTGGAGGGACGGTGGAGCTTCGGGTTGCAGCCGGAGGAAGTTGTAGTGGTCATTCGGAGAAGGAAGGTGGCGAGCTCGGGACGGGGGAGGAGAGCAGGGTGGTTCAGTCGAGCGGGGTCAGGGAGCTTCAGGTGGGGGAGAAGTCGGTGCAGTAGGGTGGAACCAGCGAGAGGAGGGACGGGCGAGGCAGCCGGGGAAGGAGGCTGTGGGCTCGTGGGGTTGAGGGAGTGGCCGGCTCGTGGAGGTCGAGTGGATCTTCCTATGGGCTGCTGGTGGTTGCACGGATGGTGGTGAAGGAGTTGTGATGTCGTCGAAGTAGAGGGAAAAGCTGGCCGGAGAAGGAGGAGTGGTCGGGGCAGTTGGCCGGGTTAGGGGGCCGGCCGGGTGGCTTGGTGAAAGAAAGAAGGTTCAGCTTGGTTTTTTTGAACCAAAGAAAAAAAGGTAAAGAAGAAAAAGAAGAAGGAAGAAGAAAGGAAAAATAGAAAAGGAGAAGGGAAGCTACGATTGGGTTTGTGAGGAGGGAGGAGAGAGAATATGGGGGCTTCCCTAGGTTTGGGGATTAGGGCTTGCTTGGGAAAGAGGGAGGTGATATGACATTTTATAGGAAGGGGTGTGTTGAATGGAGGGTGGTGATGTTTCCATTTCAAATGAGGGGTGAGGATTTTACATGAAGAGATGGGTTTCTTTATGCAAAGGAATGGGAGGAGAAAAGTTGACTACGGTCAAAGAAGAGGGTGGCCTCTCCATTTGGCCTTGACCAATGAGGGGGTGCCACATGTTGCAATATTTGCAATTTAGCCCCTTAAGTTTGGGTAATTGCACAAACACATAAAATGATAGAAAAATTGTGGGGGAATTGGTGTTTGGTGTTTTGTAGGATGAGGGGGTGTTGTGTATTTTGTATGGGCTTAATTAATGGGGTACTTGGATTAAATTGGGATTAAACGGGATTAGTCAAAGTTGGTATCCCCAATTTAATTAGAAACAAATGCAAGCGGTGTTCTAAAATTAATTAGAAATACATGGGGCTAAAATTAGGTTGGGACAAAAATATCATTAGTGAAGAAGACTCAGAACAGAATATTACCCTAATTTGGGTAGCACAAAAAATGGGTCGAGATTGCCTCCAATTTTGATTGGAACGTACAACGATACAAAGTTAGAATTTATTTAGAAATTAAATAAACGTCTGCGATGAATATTGTGCGGCTAAAATGAAGCACAAGAGAGCATAATTATGAGTTACAAAAAGATCAGAATGGAAGGAGGGCACGTCTAAGCCAAGATTGTAAAATTTGTTGGAAGGCAAAAGCTAGGGTAGCGCTCCAAATATCGAAGCAACGGTAAGACACTACAATTAAATAAAATTACGGTAATCAATTACTACCTCCAATAATTAAATCCTAAATAAAATAATTAAATACATGCAATCATTTAAAATAACTACCACAATATTAATAATATATAAAAAGTCAAAAATACCCCTATTTTTATAATGTGGTAGTGACAGGTCCGGCTAAACGGGTTGAGTTGGTGTCTCAAAATTCATGGCAACGACACGGGTGCACGACACAAGATTAAATAATAGATTTCGGATACGGGAGGTTGTGCAATTAAATTAGAGCACAAGGGATTATGATTTTGAGTGATGGAAAATTCCAACGCCTAAATTGGCGTGTCAAGTCTAGAATGCAACAACTTATTGAAAATTATGGGCTAAGGATAGGCTCCGAATATTGCAAAAACGGTAGGGTGTAACAATCACGGTAATTAATTACAACCTCAAAATAATTAAATCCTGGATAATACAAATTAAATTCGTAACCCTATCATTCGGTCAGATGTTCATCAGTAGGCTTCTAGGTCAATTCTACTAGCTCAAACATTAAGAACATAGTGTATAATATATATGTAAATACACATCTCATACAATTATTTAAATTAAATACACATATCATAAAATCACTTAAAAATAACTTCCACATTATTAATAATATAAAAAGTCAAAAATACCCCTATTTTTAGAATGTGTTAGTGATACCGGTGCCCTGGAGACCGTCGACAGGAACAGATTAAATACCTTGTGCACAAGTTGTCCGCGACAAGCAAGTCTTGGGTCTCAGATTCACAGGATTCATGACATAACATGTAAGTTCTTGATTCTTGTTCAGGACGAGTATGTACCGCGAGTAGTGATTCTTGCTTTACTTGAAATAATTCTCGTTCAAAGTAAACTTGACATGGTGCCATCTCCTAGTTCGGAGATGCCTTGGCGACCTAATGGTCCCGAACACTTTTAGGTTCATACTTGTACGGAACGACTATTAGATAGTCTTTCGGTGAATTGGATGAATGCAAGGCAAGATAGTGTGCACTTGATTGTGGCATGAAATTTTGTGACAAGCATTGAAATGAGGCAACAAGTATAAGTTACAATGTAAGTTGGCAAGCATGCATTTATATGAGACATAAGCATTTACGTTAGCACGGGTCTAAGGGAGTAGTGCGAGGAGTGAAGTCGTCCTGAGTCATATCGAGCGACATAATCTTTGGGACGAGTAGTGTAAACATGTCAAGCAGTGCACTATGAAGAGTATATATTAATCTACTCGAGGCATAGCGGGGCCTACTTGTACGAAGCTGAGGTAGCATGCGAGGGTCCAATTATAAGCCAAGTTTTATTTCCATGTTCTAACACAAGAAATACAAGATGGAATTATTTCCTTAGCTAGGTGGGTTGTATTCATTATTAGCATACAAGGGATGATTCATATAGCGACTAGCATGTATCCATATTTTAAGTGTTCTGTCTAAGCAAAGGCAAGTTCATCATAGCCACCCACCATAGCGATCATTCGCCTCGGTCGAGCGATACTCCGAACGAGCCTTTGAAAGTCTAAGTCTGAACTCCTGAAGGACCAAGTCTGGAAATTTTTTGCCACAAATGAGTCTTCTCACTGAGCAAAGTGGGTCAGGTCGTTGTACTTGCATCTTTTGAACTGGCTATGCGATTGAACAAAATTGGTCGTTATATTCTACACCACTCAAAAAAAAAGTCTCTTCCTCGAGACTTCCCGAGCATAAATCGTTCTATCGCACACTATCGAATCTATCTCAAGCAGAACTGTAAACCCCCTGACCCAAATCTAGGATTAGGATTCATTTAAGGTTATTTTTTAAATTATTTAATAGAGTTATTAATTTGTCTCTTTTAATTTAATTCCCTTGGTGTACCTTACTATTACTTCGATGTTTGGAGCCCTACTCAAGCTTCTGCATTCAAACAAATTTTACATACTTGACCTTGACGTACCAGTCTTCCATTCTGACATTTGTGTAACTAATAAATACACAATCTTGTGCTTCATTTTAGTCGCACAATATTTGTTACAAATATCTATTTTTAAATCCAAATAAATCTAACTTTTGCATCCTTGTCCGTTCCAATCTAAATTGGAGATGCAACCTCGACCTGTTTCGTGCTACCCAATTTATGACAATAATCTATTCTGAGTCTACTACGTCCATGACACTTGTGTCCCACCCAATTTATATCTTATGCACTTCTAATTAATTAAAGAATACCATTGACACTAATTTTAACTAAATTGGTGCAATAATTCAACCTAACCCAAAACTAGATCCAACAGCAACCCAAACTGCACTCACACCCTCATCGTTCATACAAAATACCACACACCAATTTTTCCTCTACAATACACTAAACATGGTATTTTTTTCTTATCCAATCCCGATCCTCCTTTTCTTGTACAATTTTTAAACTGTTGGGGGCCTTTGTGCAAATAAATAACTAGGTGTCCACCTCCTATTGGAGCAAAATAATAAAGAAAGCCCTTCTTCATGCTTTGATCGATCACAGCCATCATTTCCCCCCCATTCTTGTATGTTCTATGCAACACTTTACACCCACACTTGATCCCAACCCTCCATTCAAATTTAAACTCTATCCCACCACTCATTCTCTCATGACAAGCCTTCCCACATCCCTAGAAATAGGGGAAGGTAGTCGACCCTAATCCCCATGCTCATTACTCCCTCTCTTCTTCATTAATACACTCTCTCTCTCCCTTAAATTTTAGCCAAAAATACCTCTCCCTCACATTAAAAATCGAGCACCACCGCCTTCATCTCCATCAACACCATCATCATTCACCACCACCTCCTCATATTCCCTCATCCCGACCATCACCTCCATCCGCTACCCTCACCTCTACGACCACCCAACTGCTACCACCTCCTCAACCACCATCACCTCGACCTTCTTCCTCTCCCGTCGGACCACCCACGACCACCATCACCCGAGCCCCCTCTTCTCCACACCTGACCGCCATCACCACCACCACTGCCTCCTCCTCCATCCGACCATAAAAACCATCACCTTGAACTCCTCCCTCGCCTGCCGGACCACCTACAACCACCTCATGTGAACGCCACCCTCACCACCATCACCTCCATCACCACAACCACCATCATCCCAACCTCCTCCAATACAGCAGCCACTCGACCACCCTCCCTTGGCAGCCGACCACCACCCACGACCTCCTCCTAGTCCAACCCGATCTCCACCGCTATAATTCACCTCCATCACCACTGCCACCACCCGAGCTTCCCGACCTTTTCCTCCTCCAACAGTGAACACCCCCATCATTCACTACCATCACCTCAATACCACCACCTCCCTCAAGACCGACAGCCACCTCCACCACCATCACCCCCACGAGCTATTGTCGTTGCTGCTACAAGCTGCCACTGCTGCTATAAGCCGCCGCTGTTGCAACAAGTCGCTGCTGTTGCTGTTGTGCTTCTTGGCCGGAGCACCCTTCCACCAGCCGGAGCAGGCTGACCATGGGCCAGCAGCCCAAGAACCACCCTCTTAGTTGAGCACCCTCTCTCTTAGCTTCCCCTCCATTTCTTTGAACCCTAGGTAATATTCTCCTTTTCCTCTTTATCTTATCTTCTTATATATATATATATATATATTTATATATATATATATATATATAATTTTCTTTATCTTGTTGTTCTTCCTCTTGTATATATATACATATGTATTAATTTGTTTTTCATCCTAATGTATATGTATATGTATATGCATGACCTCTTGTTCTTTTTTTCTAATATATATAATCATGCACTTGATCTCTTATTTTATTTTATAGATATATATATACATATGTATATATGTATATTTATGTAATCACTTGCCTTGACAATAATCTACCGCATGTTTAACCAATTTTTTAACTATAAATTTTAGATTATTATTTGATCAAATGATTAGTTTAAGTATTTTATTTTGTACTAAGTCACTTATTAGTGAACTATTAGTATATGTTGTTGTTGCCTAGGTTATACACTAGTTTGATATATGAATAGTGCCATGCTAGAGAATAATTTATACCATGATAGGAACAACATTTGTTTAGTGCATGTATAGAATGAGATTTTGAAATATTGCCATGCTAGTGTAACAAGTTAGAATATATATAAATTGTTATGTGCACTTGTTATTGTGTGCAAGTGTATAAGAATTAGGGTTGATGATAGTTTATATTTTAGAGGATGTGATGAAGATTTTATATATATAAAGTATACACCTTAACCTAATAGTTAGGACACGTGATTAGTGTTACACGATATTTTGAGTCATAAACACTTACTAGTAGCATAGTAGCTAGTTAACTTGTTGTGCACAATATTTAAGGATATTTTATATACTTGTGCATGGAGACCTAGAGAGAGAACACCAGTAACCTATGTGTTAGAGATACAACTTAGCACATACAGAAATTCTAGTTGTGACCACAATTGTGTCATATGAGAAATTATCCATTTAGAGGGCTTATAAATTTTAGGTGACTAGTAGACTAACACATACTTTCTTGGTCTTTGACTAGTCAGCATTAGCCAACCTACTTAATTAGAACGCTTGTTTGGACTCGACACTATGTGACTCATGACGTTGCGTATGTTGAACTCTTGTACATGCTTAGGATAGTGTAATATAGTGATTGATATTTATTGTTATATATTCATAGGCACCCAAGATGGTTCTACCTTGGCTGCGGGTTCCGAATCCTTACTTGTTCACATCAAAGTTCTAGGCAAGTATACATTTCCTTGTTGTACTATTTAAATTCAGTTATTATAGTTTGCATGCTTTATTTCTTTAATATTATATAACTGTGCGCGTCTGAGAATGACTCGGGTGCAGTCAACGAAAGCGTTGACGTTAGGACCTATATTTGACCTAGTGTCTAGTGGACGCACCTAATGTTGAGAAGTTATCATTATGACTCCCTGGGCCTTTTTACGTATCATTGCACGTCACAAAGTGAGCTCATGTAGGGACGCGAGCTTCATACTTGACTGGCCATCGGTGTGAGCAGCACGTGTGACAGTATTTAGCATAGTTGTATATTTCTTTAGTGACTTGCATTATAGTACGAGATATCCATATCGTATTCGCGACTTATACATTGGCATTGGACGGGAAAGACAATTAGTAGACGTATAGGACAAACATTTGGCTACTATAGTTTCAGAGTAAACTACGAGGTCGTGAGCCTCAGTATTACCAGATTATGGGCTATGTGTTACCCGGTTATGGGCTATGTGCTACCCGATTATGGGCGTATATGCTTGTCGATACATCCGACAAAGGTTACTAACTGCGCACTATCATGATCGGTGATGTAGTCAGCATATACTTCTGGCATCCAGTTTATAGCTAATGTCAGGTACTTAGCCTCTGGCTCGACGCTATGCTTTATATCTTTTACCTACCCAAACGTACCAAGGTTGTCTTCATGTGCATTTTACTTAGCTGGTTAGATCACTCTCGAGTTTATACAGTATTTACTTATGGCCTGTACCTTTTGTATCTTGTTACGTCCTTCTGAGGACCGGGTTCCTTTCCAGATCTGGACAAGCACTTGTACCCGACCATCTACGGAGCAGGAGTGGAGACCGGATTTGTGGCTGAGGATATTGAGGCATTTCTAATAGAGTTTCCTTGATTTGGGTTACACTGCTGCCTTATCTAGAGCATCTTTATCTAGCTAGTCGATGTTCTAGTCTAGTATTCTTATTTGTCCTTTCGTACTTTTATTTCAGCATTGTATTCAGTGGGTTTGTTTCTATCAGACTTATTTGTGTTGTATTATAACATACAAACTTCGTACTCATTTTCAGTATTTATTTTAGCACTTCTTATTTATATTCTGTAGATGAGATTAGATATTTATCTGTTGCATGTTAGCATATTGGACTTTATAGTATTTTAGGACAGCGTAACACGCTTCGTCGGGTCCATTAAATTGGAAAATCCTTCAGAGTCGTATTAGTTGGTCATTGCCATGTGGCCTAGTCCCATATATTTTAGGACTAGGGCGTGACATGGTTTTAGTGGTAGCCCATGCAGGTCTCTGTTTATCGCTTGTGGTATGGTATCATGCCCAGCGAGCCTGCAATCGGATAAAAAATATTAGATCTCATCCACCTTGACTACCGTCTTTGAACCTCCTTCGTATTTAATTATTTGAATATCTGCATCATGTTTGTTCGTTTCCGTACTCTTTTAATGTAGTTCTATCTCTTAAGATAGATAAACTTGCGTAGCGGACGCGAGGCTTACGGTGCCATTGTGCCATCCGCCACCGCGCAGAGGTAGGATACATCCCCTGGACCACCTGGAGAGCAGCCACCATCATAGGTCCCGATGATACCTCAGGCCCCGTTGATATACTTGCACCAGACTTCTCAGGCTAATTTGACACAGCAACACGAGGGCCAGACTTCACAGACTGTCCCGATACAATAACTCGAGGTTCAGACTTCGAGGGCTACGACGATGCCGCACCCCGAGAGACCGATGTCTCAGGAGACCCCTACAATATAGCCGGAGGTTCCATTGCCACCACCTCCACCCTTTCCACATCAGATGCCACAGTCAGAGGGACAACCACAGATATTCCAGTTTTTCCAGGCCATGATGCAGGCGCAGTGGCATTAGGCCGAGACTATGAGATAGAGTTTGATGGAAGTTCTGGAGAGGCCACCTACCCCAGCACCCGCACCAGCACCTGTACCTGTTTAGCCAGCTGGTACGATTCTAGGGTTTCGTCAAATGGGCCCAGATACCTTTTCGGGCAGCGAGATCGCAGAGGAGATCTCCGATTGGGTCTCCAATATGGAGATGCTGCTGGAGGCTTCTCAGTTGCTTTGGACCTTTGGATGACTGCATTGAGGGCCCAATTGAAAGGTAATGCCCATCACTGGTGGGACACTATCGAGCGCAGTATCGGTAAGAAAGAGATGTGGGAGCAGTTTCTAGAATACTTCAATGCGAAGTACTTTTCGGCTACTGCCAGGAATGCGATATACTTTTAGTTCCTACATCTGGAGCAAGGGAACATGACTATAGATGTGTATGATCCAGAGTTCAGTCGTCTTAGTAGATTTGGTACCATCCAGATACCCAATGATCTAGAGAAGGCCAGGAAATTCCATCATGGTTTGACTTACGAGCTACAGAGGTACACTACCACCCAGGCAAGGATCTCTTACGAGGAGGTCTTGACAGAGGCTAGAATCCAATAGGCTATTGGCAAGGGATCGATGAGTCAGAGGCATCCCAGTATAGCTGCACGATCTAAGGCACAACCAGGAGCAAAAGGACTTATCCGTCATACAGGAGTGCAGACATAACAGAGATTTGTGTCGTATCAGCAGAGAGAGCTACCGACATATCACTTTTACAGAAAGAAGGGGCATGTTCAGAAGGATTACAAGAGAAGGTTAGGACAGTATTTGAGGTATGGATCGAACCAACATCAGGCTCAGGAGTGTTCCAAGTATGTTAATAGAGCCCAACATATAGTTCAAAGGCCAGTTCCACCGGTTCTAGGTATGTCCGTAGCATTGCTTGATAATTTATAGCTTATTATGTATTTTTTTAATTTTGAGGACAAAATTCTTATAAGTTGGGTAGGTTATAAATCCTCTGATCCAAATCTAGGATTAGGATTTATTTAGGGTTATTTTTTTGAATTATTTAATAGAGTTATTAATTTGCCTCTTTTAATTTAATTCCCATGGTGTACCTTACCGTTTCTTCGATGTTTGGAGAGCTACTCTAGATTCTGCCTTCAAACAAATTTTACACACTTGACCTTGATGTGCCAGTCTTCTATTCTGACCTTTGTGTAACTCATAAACATTCTCTCTTATGCTTCATTTTAGTCACACAATATTCGTTATAAATATCTATTTTTAAATCCAAATAAATCTAACTTTTGCATCCTTGTTCATTCTAATCTAAATTGGAGATGCAATCTCGACCCATTTCGTGCAACCTAATTTATGACAATAATCTATTCCGAGTCTACTACGTCCATGACACTTGTGTCCCATCCAATTTATATCCTATGCACTTCCAATTAATTAAAGAACACCATTGACACTAATTTTAACTAAATTAGTGCAATGACTCAACCTAACCCAAAACTAGACCCAACACCAACCCAAACCTCTACTCACACCCTCATGGTTCATACAAAATACCGCACACCAATTTCCCCTCTACAACACACCAAACATGGTATTTTTTTCTCATCCAATCACAATCCTCCTTTTCTTGTGCAATTTCCAAACTATTGGGGGCCTTTGTACAAATAAACAACTAGGTGTCCACCTCCCATTGGAGCAAAACAATGAAGAAAGCCCTTCTTCATGCTTTGACCGGTCACATCTACTATTTCCCCCTCCCCTTCTCCCATTTTTGTATATATTATGCAACACATTACACCCACACTTGATCCCAATCCTCCATTCAAATTTAACCTTAATCCCACCACTTATTCTCTCATGACAAGCCTTCCCACATTCCTAGAAATAGGGGGACGTAGTCGTCCCTAATCCCCATGCTCACTACTCCCTCTCTCCTTCATTAATACACTCTCTTTCCCTCAAATTTTAGCCAAATATACCTCTTCCTCACATTAAAAACCGAACACCACCACCTTCATCTCCATCAACACCATCACCATTCACCACCACCTCCTCCTCTTCCCTCATCCCGACCACCACTTCCATCCGTCACCCTCACCTCCATGACCACCCCACTGCCACCATCTTCTCAACCACCATAACCTTGACCTCCTCCCTCCCCCGCCGGACCACCCACGACCACCATCACCATCACCCGAGCCCCCTCTTCTCCACACTTGACCGCCATCACCACCACCACAGCCTCCTCCTCCATTCAACCACAACCACCATCACCTCGACCTTCTCCCTTGCCTGTCGGACCACCCACAACCACCTCCTCCTTCTCCTCCAACAGTGAACGCTGTCACGCCCCAGTCCCAAAATACATAGGACTAGGAATACGTAAGAAAGCCAGTCGTATATATATGGCGACTCCAATATATAGAAACCATAACACATACGTACATTGTATTATGAATATCCAATCCAAAAGTGGTAATATACTGTCAACACAAGCCACACGCAATCTATATCTCATCCACAACATAAATAAAGAAATAGGAATAAATGCCTGAATCTCAAATATGAAGTATCGAAGAATGATAGTCGGGTGGAAACAAATATACTGCTAAACGACTATAATAAAACTAAATAAGAGAAGAGATTAAACTCTAATATAAGATAAATGTCAATAAAGGAAATAGCAACTAGAATATCCATCAGCTGTGATGAATCAAAGGTACTCTGAAGGTAAGACCTCCTCAGTCTGGTATGAAGCGTCAGGTCCGGATCCGTACTCCTGTAGATAATCCTGCTCGTCTATACCTGGAAATGGACCAGGTCCTCAGAGGAACGTAACAAGATACATAAAAGCATGCCAATAAAGTACTGAAAATAAACATCCAAAGGGGTCGCCTAACCGTCTATGTGAATGCAATTTGAGAACAACTTTCCAACAAGTGGGCTATCTGGCCAAAATGGGATTGCATGATTCTCTCGGAGAATCAGGGGTCTACAAAGCATAATATCTTTTGAACCTCAGAGGCCGCCTGATAATAATAATATATAGTGGTCATCATGACCGTGCATCTCCGGCGGAGCATACGGGTTACACAAGGAAAGTACAAAGGAGCCCGAATGCCTTACTTGTTATTCTCTCTACCCTATGCTCTAAGCATGTCACATTCATGACAAGATGATACCTCTAAGTAACTGCCAAGTCTTCCAGCATGCAATTCCTATCATCAGTTACCCTTATTCGTCGTACGTCCTATACGTACCAGTGGCCAACCATAAACGCAAGTCCGTGTCCTACATGAGACTCCCACATTCGTGTAACAACAGTATCATGGCCAATAAAATATAAGAATGCCTCATGATAATGGGGCGGTCTAATAAATTAGGTCAACACGCATATATATAATAAAAATTGAATACGACGCCACCGTCGTTGCACCCAAGTTATTCTCGGACGCGCAGTTTATATAACAGTTAAAATATATGAACTAAATAACAGAAATAAAATACATGCATCATATGTAATGTAAATCACAGTACAATGGCAAGGTATACTTGCCTGGCAAGCAATCTGCGTAGTGTAAGCGTCCAGACGTCAAGTACACAAGATCAGAAACTATGACCTCCAAATAAACGTCTTCGGATGCTAAAATAAACATCACCAACATTTCTAGAATTAGCGAGATAGTCAGAAAACACTACCCTTTCGGCCAATTTGGACACAGGGGCAAAATGGTATATGTGGACTACTTCGTACCGAAAAGCGTGCCAGAGGAAAAGTTTTCTAAATGGGATAAATTATAGGTCAAACAAATTCTAAACATAATTACAAACTCAATGGTATGTCCAATTTTGGATTCCGGTGAGCCGAACACAAATTCGTCCACAAAGTCAACCGTATGGCCGGCAAATAGGCGACTTGGTCAACTATCTCGGAATTGTGTTAAACTTGGTTCACAAGACCAGCGTGATACCACGAATCCAATGGAGCAAGTTTTGTCGCATTCTGACAAGCGTACACAAAATGGTCTGGTGTTTTGCAAAAGTCACAATTTGGGGACTTTTTACGTATACGGGTTGATTCCGACGCGCACACACGTCCAAATCAGTTTCCGTGAAAGCCCACACGTTAGGACATACCATACACGCCTTTCGGTACAATTGCTATGTGACAGGGCGGTCCCGTTTGGCGGGGCGTGCTCTGTATCATAATTTCTAAAGTTTTTAAAAACAAGTTTTTTATAATTTTTAACCCAAATTATCTCTGCATTTAACACAAAATAAAATAATCTAATTAACAGAGAATGATCTCGATTATATAGACTTCATATAGCAAAAAGTAGATTTAAATTCGGAGGTCTATGGTGGAAGATAACAACCTCTAAACATAGGTCATCGAAACAGTTTATAACAGTTTAAACATGTAGTTTTTCTTCAACTTGGTCTCGATTTCTACCTAGTGTTAAATGATAATCGATGGAAACTAATTAACAGAGTTGAGAGGGGGATAGGTCATGATTATACCGGTGAAGACAGATCCAAAAAAGGTCGAGCGACGAGTCGGGAAACTACGCTTGAAGTAGGGCACGTCGCTGCTCGAATCTGCCGCGGACTGCTCACGATCGCGCGGATGTGAGCCGCGGTGCTGGGTTCTGTGCGGCTGCGCGGTGGGTGGTTTGAGGTCGACGTCACATCGGGTGGGGAAGTCAGCGGCTAGGGTTAGGGTTAGGATATAGAATAGATGTATATATATCGGCGGGTGATGGGGATAGCTCACGGGTGAGGGCGCTGCTGCTAGGCCGCGGGGGAGATGCTGGCTCACGGGTTAGTCTAGGTTGCTGGTTAGTTAGGCTTGGGAATTTGAATTTGGGTTTAAGGCTTAGGAAAGGCTGCTGTGGGTTAGAGTTTTACACAGGGAATTTGGCTTAGTGTAAAACCCCTAATTTTAAAAACCGTATTAATTATTTAATTAATTTATAGTAATTATTAGCTAAATAAAAGAAATAGAATTTATGGAATTTTTATTTCTAGGTATTTGTGCAATAGAGGATTTATGGAGCAACCGTAAAATTTTACCTTAATTTATCCTATGTAGGAGACCTTGTGGACTGTTGATAGATTAAGTGTATGCTCTAAAATAACTTTCTAGCATTATATATATATATATATATATATATATATATAGAGAGAGAGAGAGAGAGAGAGAGAGAGAGAGAGAGTTTATTAAATAAATAAAGAAAGAATAGAATAAGAAAAGAAAAGAAAATAGAAAAAAGAAAGAGAATAAAAGAAAAAGAAAGAATAAAAGAAAAAAGAATTATAAATGAACTTAAACCCTAAAACCTATACCTACCCGTTAGTCCCGCAACCCGTTTACACAAACAACAACAGCAGCTTGCAGCATAATTCCCCCCCCCCCGACCCCCGCTGTATATATATATATATATATATATATATATATATATATATATATATATATATATATATATACTATTTATTGTAACCAAAACCCTAAACCCTAACCCTAACTCTTCATCCGCCGCCAGCCCAGAGCCACCGTTCGTCGGAGCCAGCACCTCGCCGTCCGCCGTCGCGACCACCGCGCGTCAACGCCCCCGCGCCGCGACAGCGTTTCGCTGTAACATGCCCCTGTTCACAACTCGTTTCCCGCGCCATTGCTCGACCAAACTCGACCCGTCTTCACCGGTATGTTCACGACCTATCCCCCTTCCAATACTGTGTATTAGTTTATCTCGAACAACGTGTAACCTTAGGCAAAAACTGAGACAAACTTGGCGAAAAACGACTTTTAGAACGCAGAAAACTGCGGTAACCACCCATTTTTAAGGACTTGTATCTCCCACCACAGAGATCCGAATTTAGTTTTTCTTTTTTGGTATACGAAGACCACCTAACAGAGAATAATTCTTGTCAAATACAATATTTTATTTGTTGCTGTAGGGTGAGTTTAATCAAATTAAAAATCATAAAAACCTACTTTTTCCAACTTCCAAAAATTGCGATACGGAGCGCGCCCCGCCAAACGGGACCGCCCCATCACTTACCAATTACGCTGAAAGGCACGTATGGTATGTCCAAACGTGTGCGCTTTCGCGAAAACTGATTCGAACGCGTGTACGCGTCAGAATCAGCCTATATCCGCAAAAATTCTCCGTATCGTGACTTTTGCAAAATATCGCACCATTTAGTGTACGCTCGTCAGAATACGACAAAACTTGGGCTATTGGACTCAAGCTATCGCGATGGTCCTGTGACCCAAGTTTCACGCGATTCCGAGATAGTTGACCAAGTCGCCTATTGGCGGGCCCCAGGTTGACTTTTGGGCAAATTTGGGTTCGGCTCACCGGAATCCAAATATGGACATACCGATAAGTTCGTACTGACCTTTAGAGTTTGTTTGACTTATAACTTGTCCTATTTAGAGACCTTTACCCCTGGCACGCTTTTTGTTGCAAAGTGGCCCACATATGGACCCGCTTTGATCCAAAATTATTATTTTGCCCCTGTGTCCAAATTGGACGAAAGGGTAGTATTTTCTAGTTATTGCGCTTATTCTGGAACGTTGGTGATATTTATTTCAGCATCCAGAGACGTTCATTTTGAGGCCATAGTTTCTGACTCTTGGTGTTTGACATCTGGACGTTATATTTTGCAGCTTTCTTGCTAGACAAGTATACCTTGCCAAATTGTTTATAGTACTTTGCATGATATTTATATTTTTGTATATTCATTGCATGTGTAGTTTTGTTCAGTCACTACTATATATTAGATATGTTGACACACACATGACACCTAGTATCATGAGAGGACAACCATTAGGCGTATGGGCTATAACCACTCTGGTAAACCGTAGTATCTAGCACGCACTATGGTAGTCGTATCCGATGGTCGCTACCCCCGTGATACCTCGATTGATGGTGTCACGATGGTCGCTACCCCCGCGGTATGACGGCTGATGATGTTCCTGACGTGTGTGTGAGCTGTGAGATTAGATAGAGTAGCCTACCCCTGCCCATACGTCAAAAAGCTGTCCTCATTTGCATTCATATAGATTGTCTTGTATAGCGTACTTATATATTTTCAAACATTATGCATGTTTAATGTATTCAATTGGCTTGCTTCTATGTATCTTGTTACGTCCCTCTGAGGACCTGGTCCCTTGCCAGGTATAGACGACCAGGGGTACCCGCAGGAGTACGGACCCGGACCTGACGCATTATGTTCTGTCGAGGAGACCTTACCCACTGAGCATCATTGATTATCTCTAGCGATGGATACTTTAGATGACACTCTTATATTATCACTTTATTTCATATAGGATATTTTACTCTTCTCTCTCATTTTAGTTTTAATATAGTCATTCGTAGTGGATTTGTCTCCACCCGACTATCATTGTTGGATTATTCAGACTCTTTATTCTAGTTTAGTTATATTCTTTTCTGAGACTTGTTGTGTGGATGAGATTAGTATTTCTGTGACTTGTGACAATAAATATATACCACATATGAGTATTATTCATATTATAGCGTACGTGTGTATTATGGTATCCATATATTAGAGTTGATATATACATACGGCTGGCATGCTTACGTGTTCCTAGTCCTACGTATTTTGGGACTGCGGCGTGACATATTTTTGTGGTGGCCCATGCAGGTCGAGAGCATACTGTCTCGGTTATGTTACTGTACCGAGCAAGCCTGCACATAGGATTAGAATATAGGATCTCATCCATAATTGACTATGATTCACTTTCCTTCGAATCCATTCTAACCGAATAATCGTATCCTGCTTGATTCTTGTGCTTCCCAAATAGTTCCTTGAGTATAGCCTTCCCCTAGAACATATGAACCCTTGTTGTTAGAATAATAATTAGGATAATAATCCTACCAAGAATGCAACTAGAGTATTGACACATCACTAAGTTTAGAATATCTAAGTGAACCGTAGCATTCCTTATCTATAGTTTGGTTTACCATTACCCCTTGATGTATTTATGAAGATTTGAGAAGTAGTATAGACACTACTAGAGTTAGTTAGAAATTTGACCATATTGTTTGACCCTAGTATTGAGGGACCACTAGAAATCCAAGGTTGAATATTAGGACTGAACCAAACTTTCATAAGTGAGATAGTATTAGAGAACCATAAATTTAGATTCTTGTCTTGATATTAGCAGGCAGTACCCTAGGAGGCCAAGAGGAATAAAATAATATTTTCCTAGTTTTTCGTCTCGAACACAGAGATTACCATACCACCTCCCCTTAGAAAACTATGATATTATCTAGAGTCTTTCTATTTAAATTCAATCATGTTCCTCTGAAAATTTAGCGCTCGATATTTGTAATACGACTAATTATGTTCTCCTTTCCTTTCAACTCATGCCACCTAACCCTTACATTCTTAATATTAACCCTTTTGTTCTATGAGCACTATGATTAAGACCTAAGATAACCATTACCTATGGAGTTTATAATAGGATACCTTAATAATTACCAATATCTTTTCTCGTATACCCTAATAGGAGTTTCTACTTTATCCTTAAGATGGTACAATATTAGTTAATTGTTTTAAGTTGGGTAGTATGCCTCACAACATAGTATCATATAGCCTCTTGACCCATTGATAAAGTATAATTGAATGACACCAACTATAGACTTGCATAAGAAGATAGTATTTATTCAGACAGTAGAACTTAGAGGCCATACCCCTATTTGGTCGACTAACAACTTAGATAAGGAGTTAGTATGACAAATGTAGAGACTGTAGAGTCTTATCTTCCTTGTGAACTTGAATTATTTTTTATGTACCTTCTTTCATCATAATCATGCGTATTTATATTTTCTGAACTACCTTGACTTATGCTGCTATTATAGCCTAGTTTTACAATCTTACTCTTTTATCGAGCTTGATCATGACATATGTATTATTGGGTATACACATTAATATATCTCAGAATCAGTGTATTATGGTCTGATCAACCATAGTGCGCTTGGTTCGCCCCTCGCATGACTACTTATGTGGATTGAGATAATATTTACTTAGCTTCTTAGACGAATGTACTTGCCCTCTAGATATGTCTGAGCGTATCGTATCGGTTACATAACTGTGCTGATACGAGCATGCGAATAAGAAATTATCAAATAGAATTTCAATCCACAACTGCCTTGACAATTCTTATTTGAATTCTTTAAACGCCTTGATCCCTATACTTTTATCCTATTACCTACCCCTTGAACTCTTTATCATTGTTTTCCGTCTTCCCTTATTTCGGAAAGATGAAACTTCATGCTTGGTATAAGTTGATACACAAAGAATACTAGATGTACCCCACAGACTAATCACATGACTTGGTGACTCTCTTTTATAATTGATTAAGGGCATATCATATATGATATGTTTGGTGTTAAAACTTTGAGGATTGAATAACACAATTAACTAATTTGAGGAATAGTTTTCCTAGATGTATAGTCTTAGGTGATAGATGGATAAATTTTAAGTTTGGTATATTATAAATTCCCTCACCCAAAATTAGGCCTACTTGGCTTAGATAGTGAAACTATGGCTAGTTTGAATCCAATTGGAAATAGAACACAGTATTTTATTTAATTTTGTAATATTTATATCACTTAGAGCACATTACCGTTGCTTCGATAATTGGAGCACTACACTAGCCACTGTCTTCCTACAAACTTCACACCCTTGTCCTAGACATGACCGTCTTCTATTCTGACATTTATGTAACTTATAATTATACTCTCTTGTGCTACATTTTTGTCACACAACATTCGTCTCAGACATAATATTTAATTCTAAATAAATCTAAACTTTGTACCTTTGTGCGTTCCAATCGAAATTGGAGATACAATCTTGACCATTTTGTGCAACCAAATTAATGATAATTTTTTACTCTGGATCCTCTACGTCCATGACACATGTGTTCCACCTAATTTTATCCCCATGTATTCTAATTAATTCAAGAACACCTTGCGCATTAATTTTAATTAATTTAATCCAATTTCTATCTTTGTGCATTTTTCCTAATTGTTGGGCATTTTTATGCAAAAATGCATTAAGGTGTCCATACAATTGGACAATACATGAAGAAATCTATTTTTTCCTTCATATGAATTTTTCCTATGATTTTCGGATTGTGCAATGTGCAACATCGCCCCCTCATTAAACCAAGTCTTGTATTTTAAAATAATACAAATTATAGCCCTCCAAACATCCCCATGACAATTAGAAAATCATGGAGGTTAGGATGGAGGAAGGTACAGAATAAGCTGCAAATCTCTATCTTATACTATCCTTGACTTTCTATCGTGGCTTAGTTTTAATTTCAAGGGCAAATTTTTTATAAGTTGGGTAGAATGTAAAACCCCTAATTTTAAAAATCATATTAATTACTTAATTAATTATTTAATTGATTTATAGTAATTATTAGCTAATTAAAAGAAATAAAATTTATGGAATTTTTATTTCTAGGTATTTGTGCAATAGAGGATTTATGGAGCAACCGTAAAATTTTACCTTAATTGTGGACAGTTGATAGATTAAGTGTATGCTCTAAAATAAATTTCTAGAATTATATATATATATATATATATATATATATAGAGAGAGAGAGAGAGTGAGAGAGAGAGAGTTTATTAAATAAAGAAAGAAAGAATAGAATAAGAAAAGAAAATAGAAAAGAAAAGAAAGAAAGAGAATAAAAAATAGAAAGAATAAAAGAAAAAAAGAAAAAAAGAATTATAAATGAACTTAAACCCTAAAACCGATTACACCCTACCAGCAACCCTTACCTACCCGTTAGACCCGCAACCCGTTTACACAAACAACAACAGCAGCTCGCAACATAATTCCCCCCCGACCCCGCTATATATATATATATATACTATTTATTGTAACCAAAACCCTAAACCCTAACCCTAACTCTTCATTCGCCGCCAGTACAGAGCCACCGCCGCACCGCCGTTCACGGGAGCCAGCACCGTGCCGGCCGCCACCGTGACCACCGCCCGTCAACGCCCCCGCACTGCGACAGTGTTTTGCTGCAACATGCCCATGTTCACGATTCTTTTCTCGTGCCATCGCTCGACCAAACTCGACCCCGTCTTCACCGGTATGTTCATGACCTATCCCCCTTCCAATACTATATATTAGTTTATCTCGAACAGCGCACAACCCTAGGCAAAATCTGAGGGAAAGTTGGCAAAAAACGACAACTTTTAGAATGCAGAAAACTGCGGTAACCACCCATGTTTAAGGACTCATATCTTCCACCACAGAGATCCGAATTTAGTTTTTCTTTTTGGTATGCGAAGACCACCTAACCGAGAATAATTCTTGTCAAATACAATATTCTATTTGTTGCTGTAGGGTGAGTTTAATCGGATTAAAAATCCTAAAAACCTATTTTTTCCAACTTCTAAAAATTGCGATACGGAGCGCACTCCGCCAAACGGGACCGCCCCGTCGCGTACCAATTGCACCGAAAGGCGCGTATGGTATGTCCAGACATGTGGGCTTTCGCAAAAACTGATTCGGACGGGTGTGCGCTTCAGAATCAGCCCGTATCCGCAAAAATTCCCCGTATCACGACTTTTGCAAAATATCGCACCATTTAGTGTATGCTCGTCGGAATATGAAAAAACTTGCACCATTGGACTCATGGTATCGCGCTGGTCCTGTGACCCAAGTTTTACGTAATTCCGAGATAGTTGACCAAGTCACCTATTGGCGGGCCCCACGGTTGACTTTTTGGGCAAATTTGGGTTCGGCTCACCGGAATCCAAAATTGGACATACCGATGAGTTCGTACTGACCTTTAGCATCTTTTTGACCTATAACTTGTCCCATTTAGAGACCTTTACCCCTGACATGCTTTTCGGTGTAAAGTGGCCTACATGTGGACCCACTTTGACCCAAAATTACCGTTTTGCCCCTGTGTCCAAATTGGACGAAAGGATAGTGTTTTCTAGCTATTTCGCTTATTCTGGGAACGTTGGTGATGTTTATTTCAGCATCCGGAGACGTTCATTCTGAGACCATAGTTTCTGACTCTTGGTGTTTGACATCTGGATGTTATATTTTGTAGCTCTCTTGCCAGGCAAGTATACCTTGCCAAATTGTTTATAGTACTTTGCATGCTATTTATATTTCTGTATATTCATTGCATATGTAGTTTTGTTCAGTCATTACTATATACTAGATATGTTGACACACACATTACACCTAGTATCATGAGAGGACAACCATTAGGCGTATGGGCTATAACCACTCTGGTAAACCGTAGTATCTAGCACGCACTATGGTAGTCGTGTCCGATGGTTGCTACCCCCGCGGTATGTCTATTGATGGTGTCACGATGGTCGCTACCCCCGTGGTATGACGGCTGATGATGTTCCTGACGTGTGTGTGAGTTGTGAGATAAGATAGAGTAGCCTACCCCTGCCCATACGTCGAAAAGTTGTCCTCATTTGCATTCATATAGATTGTCTTGTACAGCGTACTTATATATTTTCAAACATTATGCATGTTTACTGTATTCAATTGGCTTACTTCTATGTATCTTGTTACGTCCCTCTGAGGACCTGGTACCTTGCCAGGTATAGACGACCAGGGGTACCCGCAGGAGTACGGACCCGGACCTGATGCATTACGTTCTGCCGAGGAGACCTTACCCACTGAGCATCATTGATTATCTCTAGCGATGGATACTTTAGCTGACACTCTTATATCATCACTTTATTTTCTATAGGATATTTTACTCTTCTCTCTCATTTTAGTTTTGATATAGTCATTGGTAGTGGATTTGTCTTCACCCGACTATCATTGTTGGATTATTCAGACTCTTTATTCTAGTTATGTATATTCTTTTCTGAGACTTGTTGTGTGGATGAGATTAGTATTTCTGTGACTTGTGACAATAAATATATACCACATATGAGTATTATTCATATTACAGCGTACGTGTGTATTATGGTATCCATATATTGGAGTTGCCATATACATACGGCTGACATGCTTACGTGTTCCTAGTCCTACGTATTTTGGGACTGGGGCGTGACACTTAGTGCTTAAGTTAGGGTTTTAGTTAAAGGATTTGAATTAAGGTTTTCTTTTAATATTTTTTTTCTTTTATTTTTTCTTTACTCTTTATCTATATATACATATACATATATATATATGGTAATAAAATTCTAGAAAAATATATTAGTACATAAAAATAATCTATCATCCTTCTACAAAGTTCCCTAAAATAAAATAAGATAAAATAATAATAGTTTTGTTCAATAATTTCTAGATGAGTAGTTACCTAGGTAAATTATTCAATTAAATTTATTTTCTAATTAACTAAGAATTAAAATAATTAAATTAAATGATTAATTAAATAATTATAATATTATAATTAGGGGGTTTTACAAATGCCACCCTCACCACCATCACCTCCATCACCACAACCACAATCACCCCGACCTCCTCCAACACAGCCGCCACTCGACCACCCTCCCCTAGCAGCCGACCACCACCCAAGACCTCCTCCTACTCCAACCCGAGCTCTATCGCTATCATTCACCTCCATCACCACCGCCACCAACTGAGCTTCCCGACCTTCTCCTCCTCCAACAGTGAACACCCCCATCATTCACCACCATCACCTCACCACCACCAACACCTCCCTTACGACCGACACCAACCTCCACCACCCTCACCCCCACGAGCTGCTGCCGCTGCTGATACAAGTTATCGCTACTGCTATAAGCCGCCACTACTGCTACAAGCCGCTGCTGCTGGAGCTATGCTACTTGGCCAGAACACCCTCGTACCCGCCGAAGCAGGCCGACTATGGGCCAGCAGGACGAGCACCCCCCCTCCTAGTCGAGCACCCTCTCTCTTAGCTTCCCCTCTATTTTTTTGAACCCTAGGTAATATTCTCCTCTTTATCTTATCTTCTTATATATATATATATATATATATATATATATATATATATATATATATATATATATATACATATGTATATAATTTTCTTGATCTTGTTATTCTTCCTCTTGTATATATATATACATATGTATTAATTTGTTATTCATCCTAATGTATATGTATATGCATGACCTCTTATTCTTTTTTTCTAATATATATAATCATGCACTTGATCTCTTGTTTTATTGTGTATATATATATATATATATATATATATATATATATATATATATATATATATATATGTAATCACTTGCCTTGACAACTATCAACCGCATGTTTAACCAATTTTTTAACTCTAAATTTTAGATTATTATTTGATCAAATGATTAGTTTAAGTGTTGTATTTTATACCAAGTCACTTGTTAGTAAACTAGTAGTATATGTGGTTGTTGCCTAGGTTATACACTAGTTTGATATATGAATAGTGTCATGCTAGATAATGATTTATACCATGATAGGAACAACATTTGTTTAGTGTATGTTTAGAAAGAGATTTTGAAATGTTGCCATGCTAGTGTAACACGTTAGAATAGATGTAAATTGTTATGTGCACTTGTTGTTGTGTGCAAGTGTATAAGAATTAGGGTTGATGATGGTTTATATTTTATAGGATGTGATGATGATTTTATATATATAAAGTATACACCTTACCCTAATAGTTAGGACACGTGATTAGTGTTACACGATATTTTAAGTTATAAACACTTACTAGTAGCATAGTAGCTAGTTAACTTGTTGTGCACAATATTTGAGGATATTTTATATACTTGTGCACAGAGACCTAGAGAGAGAACACTAGTAACCTATGTGTTAGAGATGCAACTTAGCACCTACAGAAATTCTAGTTGTGACCGCAATTGTGTCATATGAGAAATTATCCATTTAGAGGACTTATAAATTTTAGTTGACTAGTAGACTAACACATACTTCCTTGGTCTTTGACTAGTTAGCATTAGCCAATCTACTTAATTAGAATGCTTGTTTGGTCTAAATACTACGTTACTCATGACATTGTGTATGTTGAACTCTTGTACATGCTTAGAGTAGTGTAATGTAGTGATTGATATTTATTGTTATATATTCATAGGCACCCAAGACGGTTCTACCTTCGCTACGGGTTCCGGATCCTTACTTGTTCAGAACGGAGTTCCAGGAAAGTATACCTTGCCTTGTTGTACTGTTTAAATTTAGTTATTATATTTCGTATATTTTATTTCTTTAATATTATATAACTGTGCACATCTGAGAATGACTCGGGTGCAGTCGACGAAGGCGTTGACGTTAGGACCTGTGTTTGACCTAGTGTCTAGTGGACGCACCTAAAGTTGAGGAGTTATCATTATGACTCCTTGGGCCTTGCTACGTATTATTGTACGTCACAGAGTGAGTTCATGTAGGGACGCGAGCTTCATACTTGACTGGCCATCGGTGTGAGCAGCACGTGTGACGATATTTAGTATAGTTGTATTTTTCTTTAGTGACTTGCATTATAGTACGAGACGTCCACGTCGTATTCGCGACTTCTACATTGGCATTGGGTGAGGAAGCCAATTAGTAGGCGTATGGGACAGACATTTGGCTACTGTAGTTTCAGAGTAAACTACGGGGTCGTGAGCCTCAGTGTTACCTGGTTATGGGCTAAGTGTTACCCGGTTATGCGCGTATATGCTTGTCGATACATCCGGCAGAGGTTACTAGCTGTGCTATCATGATCGGTGATGTAGTCTGCATATACTTCTGGCATCCAGTTTACAGCTAATGCCAGGTACTTAGCCTCTGGCTCGACGCTACGCTTTATACCTCTAACCTACCCACACGTACCAAGGTTGTCTTCAAGTGCATTTCACTTAGCTGGTTAGATCACCCTCAAGTTTACACAGTATTTACTTATGGCATGTACCTTTTATATCTTGTTAGGTCCCTCTGAAGACCTGGTTACTTTCCAGATCCGGACGAGCACTTGTACCCGACCATCTATGGAGCAGGAGTGGAGACCGGATTCGTGGCTGAGGACTTTGAGGCATTTCCAGAGGAGTTCCCGTGATTTGGGGTACAATATTTCCTTGGGAAAGAGCATCTTTTTCTAGCTAGTAGATGTTTTAGTCTAGTATTCTTATATGTCTTTCCGTACTTTTATTTCAGTATTGTATTCAGTGGGTTTGTTTCCATCAGACTTATTTGTGTTGTATTATGACATCCAGACTTCGTACTCATTTTCAGTATTTATTTTAGCACTTTTTATTTATATTCAGTGTAAACCCCCTCGACCAAAATTCAGGGTTAATTATCATAGATAGCATAATTAGGGTTAATTAGATACAATTAAGATTTAATATAGCAGTATTATAATATTTGTGCAGTATTTTGTTACTTAGGACACCTTACCGTTGTCCCGATATTTAGGACACTACCCTAGCTGTTACCCTGAAACAAATTTTATACACTTGGCCTAGACATACTAACCTACCATAATGACCCTTGTGTAACCCCCGAATACTGATTTTTGTGCCTGATTTTAGTCGCACAAAAGTTATTACAAACGTCCGTACGTAAATTAAATAAATTGCATATTTACGTTCGTTGTCCGTTCCAATCAAAATTGCGACCCAACCTCAACCCATTTTGACCAACCCCGATCATGACATTATTATACTCTGAGCCTACCACACCAATGACGCTTGTGCCACCCAAATTTAGACCCCCTGTATTTATTAAATTAATTTAGAGACACCCGGTGCATTAATTATAAATTAATGCAGAGACCTAACCTCACTTAAATTAGACCCAACTCCAACCCAAACCCACACACACCCATAAGCCTCATATAAAATACCATACATCATTTTAGCCCAATACAAAACACCAAACATGGTATTTTGTCACATCAAATCCCCAATTCCAGAATTTGTGCAAATTCTAAATTATTCAGGGGCCTTTGTGCAAATTAGCAATGAGGTGCCACCCTCTCATTGGCCCAACCACATAAAGAAAGGAACCTACATTCTTTGACCGGTCACAATGTATTTTTCCCCCCATTTTTCATGTACTTGTATAAATTTTTGGGAAGCAATCCTAGCCCAACATTTGAAATGCTTTAATCCTAGCCCCATGTCTAACATGTGGAGAACCTCCTCACACAACCCTAGGCATGCTAGCAGCCGGCCCTAATCCCAAGGCAGCCCCCCCCCCCACTCTCTCTCCTACATATAGGGCATATTACATCACATTTAATGGCACACAACCCTAGAAATCCCAAACAAAAACTTAGTTTCTAAAAACCCTCAGCCCACAGCAAACCCCTGCCCGAGCTTTCTGCCGCCTCCTCCCGGCCAGCCCCCGCCTCCGGCCACCCACGCGGCGACCCTACCCCCTCCGGCGACCCCTCCCCCACCTACCACCACCACCCCCGACCACTGCTCCGCCCACAGCCACCTCCCTCTCCACCATCCTCAGCCCACAGAATTCCCTCCCCGAGCTCGAGCCGACCACCCGAGCTTCGATTGCTCGAGCCGACCACCCGAGCTCGAGCCGGCCACCTTAGCTCGCCCGGCCGCCCAACTCAACCAACCTCCTCCCCAGTTAGCCTCCTCCGTCCCCGCCGAGTCTCAGCCCCGGTCGACGCTTCAGCTGGCCGCCACGATCCCCGCAGCACCATCGACCACAGGCTACTACTGATGCCGCCGACCCTCCCCGAGTGCTGCCGGAGCTCCGTCCGGCCACCCACGCCGTCGATGACCAGTCCGACCGATCCCCCTCGACCCCTCCTACACTCCTGTACGTATACATATACGAATATAGTATAAATATGTAGTATATTTTGGGTTGCTTTGTATATATGAATATATGTATATATGTTTCAGTATAATTATTAGTATTTATATAAATATAAGTCTGTATAAATACAGTATTTTATATATATACATTGTATTTTGTATGTTTTAGAGATACATATATATGTATAGTATATACTATATACTTATCTTTAAATACCTTACTATATATTTAATAACTAATGAGTATACATGTATATATATATATATATATATATATATATATATATATATATGTATGTATATTTGTAATGTATTTAGGATATTATATATTTAATATATCTTGTGTATTAACATATATTCTGTAAATTAATGTATTGTATGTAGTATATAAATTACTAGTATATTATATATAGTATATAAATTATTGGTATATTATGTATGAGTATTAAATACGTTATACCTATTATATACATATATGTATATGTATATAAATAAATATATATATATATATATATATATTGGTATTTAATATTAGAGTATAATATAAATATATGGATATATACATAAATATATTTATACTTTGTGTATTATAATAATATATGTTAGTATATATTATATATGTTTTCACTTCTATTTTGTATATTATACATATAGATACATATGTATACTATATATTTACCTGTTGTATATATGTACATTATATATATAAATGCTTATATAAATATATGTAATTATATGTCTATGTATTAAATTAAAATATATATATGGTATTATGCATTTTAAATAATGTAAATATATTTTATGGAAATATATTAATGTACGTACTTAGAGGATTATTATTATTAAGGTGTATCTATAAAAGTTAATTTTAAATGTGAAATTAAACCTACGTATTTTTTTATTATGTTAAATAAATATTAATGTACATATATGTATATATGTGATATATATATATAAATATATGTCCTACATAGTCCCACTAGATGTACAGTCAAGATGTGCGTCAGTGCATTGCTGCAAGTAGTATGTCTTAGTCATACTATTGTAAGTGTCTGATGTTGTTATTATTATATCAAATATAGGATTGCTGGACCGTACAGCCGAGGCTTCAGGAGCAGGACATTGGCTTTCAAAGCTACCAGACATAGGCAAGTATACCTTGCTGGATTACTGTTTAAATTAAAAGATAAATGTTGCAATATACATAAACTGTGCGCGTCTGAGATTGACTCGGGTGCAGTCGACGAATGCGTCGATGAGTAGTGTACTTGACCTACCTGCTAGCTGACTCACCTACTACTGTAAGGATATTTTGATATCTTCCTAGACCGTGACACTTTACACGTATCACGATGGTACATTCATATTAGGATGCGGGTCCGCGTACCCGATTCGCTATCGGTGCGTACGACATGCATCACGGACTAGCACGTAATCTAGAGTAATATAATTAGATATGACTTGGCATATAGATACGGGATCCTCATGTCGTGTATTCGACTTGTGTATCTACATTGGGCGGGGAGGACAACTGATAACATATGGGATACACACATCGGACTCCGTGGTATCCAGAGGAGCCACAGACCCGATGACTTCCTATATTCAGATATCGCGCTCTTCGGAGTGTTACGGACGTATATACATTGCACATACCTCATTTCTTCAGAATAATGGACGTTACATGATCAGATACCATGCTCTTCGGAGTATGGACGTTATGCCTACACCTACCTATACGTTCCGAGGTTGTCCTTACATTGCATTCACTTAGATGGTTAGCACACCCCTTTTATTTTATTCAGTACTATATCTGGCATGCATTTTATATCTTGTTACGTCCCTCTGAGGACCTGGTTCTCTACCAGATCTGGATGAGACATATTATCCCACTGTGTACGGACTAGGAGTGGAGACGAGATACGCTCTTGAGGAGGAGCTAGAGGTCCTACCATTGGAGTTTCCCTGATCATCTTGGTAGGCCTTCCGCCTAGGACTGGAGCTTCTTATCTAGTTAGCAGTTGTTTCAGTCACACTATTTATTCTGTCTTCAGTACTCTATTTCATCATTTGTAGTAGGTTTGTTCCCACCGGACATATTTTGGTTTGTACTATGACATTCGACTATGTTATTATATTCCAGTATTTTATTTCAGTATTTCTTGTTATATTTGTGGATGAGATTAGACTCTGCCTGTTGTTGATATTAGACTTGTTAGATTTAGGACAGCGTAGCACGCTTCGCTAGGATCCATTAAAATGGGATATCATCGGAGACGTGTCAGCTGGCCAATGCCACGTGGCCTGGTCCCGTATAATTTTGGGACTGGGGCATGACATAGTTTTAGTGGTGGCCCATGCAGGTCCTCAACACCAAATATTTATCGCTTGTGGTATGGTAACGTGCCCAGCGAGCCAGTAATAGGATAAAAATTACTAGGTCTCATCCACTTGATTACGCCTTTGAACCTCTTTCGTATTTTAAAAAAAAAATATCTGCATCCTGTTTGATTGATTCTGTACTCTTTTTAATAAAGTTCTATCTCTTACAGCGAGATGAACCTACGCAGCAGACGCGAGACACTTGGTGCCATAGTACCATCAGCCCCCGCACCGAGGGAGGAGACGTCCCAGGGACCACCCAGAGACCAGCCTAAGCCACAGGCACAGGTGATCCCCCAGGCCCCGATGATACACTGGCATCAGACCTCTCTCGATGAAGGGACGCAGCAGCCAGAGGGACAGACTTCACAGACGGCCCCGATGCAGCACTTCGAGGGACAGACCTCGAGGGCTACGCCGATGCCGCAGTTCGAGAGGTCGGCATCCGAGGAGACACCGATGAGGCAGCCGTAGGTACCACTACCACCACCTCCACCGTTTCCACCCCAGATGCCACCAGCGGAGGGACAACCCCAGATGATGCAGTTCTTTCAGACGATGATGTAGGCACAATGGCATCAGACGGAGACCCTGAGACAGGGCCTGATGGCGGTACTGGAGAGGGCACCTGCCCAAGCAGCAACACCAGCACCTGCACCTGTCCAGCCAGTGGGCACTATACGAGGCTTCCGTCAGATGGGTCCGAGAACCTTCTCGGGCAAGGAGACTGCAGAGGAGATCTCGGACTGGGTCTCCAACACTGAGATGCTACTGGAGGGTTCGCAGCTACACCCCGACCTCTGGATGACCGCAGTGAGGGCCCAACTCACAAGCAACGGCCATCGCTGGTGGAATTCTATGGAGCGCAGCGTCGGCAGGGCGCAGACATGGAAGGAATTTCTGGAGTACTTCAATGCGAAGTATTTCTCCGCTACGGTCAGGAATGCCCTGTACTCTCAGTTCCTGCACCTGGAGCAAGGAAACTTGACCGTGGACGCCTACGACGCAGAGTTCAGCCGACTCAGCCGATTTGGTGCAGCCCTGATCCCCAACGACCTGGAGAAGGCCAGAAGATTCCACCACGGCCTTTCCTTCGAGCTGTAAAGGTATACCACTACTCAGGCGAGGATCTCTTATGAAGAGGTACTATCAGAGGCAAGGATCCTGGAGGCCATAGGCAGAGGAGCAAGACGTTCCAGCGCGAATGTACCAGCCAGAACCTAGCATGGAGCAGGAGGACCGATCTGCCGTCCAGGAGCGCAGGCGCAGCAGAGGACAGTGTCGTACCAGCAAAAGGAGCTTCCGACTTGTCACTTTTGTGGCAAGAGGGGACACATCGTCAGAGACTGCCGAAAGAAGCTCGGGCTCTGCATGGTCTGTGGAGCGAGCCAGCACCTTGCCAGAGACTGCCCACAGTGCAGAGATGCAGCACCCCAGACCGGGCAGAGGCCAGCAGCACCACCCTTGAGGATACTACCCCCAACAGGAGGTTAGCGTCCACCATCTACCGGAGGACAGTAGAGAGGACCACCCTTGGTCCCATAGGAGGCACATTTCAACCATTCCCGACAGCAGGCTGGAGGGCAGAGGCACGAGAAAGCCTTTGCTTTAGCCACTATCGAGGAGGAACCAGAATGGGAGGCGATCACAGGTACAATTTTAGTTGCATCATTACCTGCAACTGTACTGTTTGATTCTTGAGCTACACTGTCTTTCATATCTAGTAGCTTCGTAGCAATTCATAGAGTAGCAACTTCCCCCTTACCTAAGAGTTGGAAGATTCTTACCGGAAGAGGCATCGTACCGGTTACCAGCACCATTAGAACGTGCTCGGTAGTAGTTTGTGGTAGAGAGATGAGAGCACGATTTTTGGTACTCCCAATGCCAACTTTCGACGTTGTTCTGGGCATGGACTGGTTAAGCCAGTGAAATGTCGTACTAGATTGTCGGAAGGGTAGCGTTACTTTTAGACTGCCAGGACACCCGAAGTTCGAGTACATGTGGGGCACCATCGAGCAAGGAGTAGGACAGACATCTAGAGCATACATGGCTATGGAGATGGCACCCCCAGAAATTATTGCAGAGTTCAAAGATGTTTTCCCAGAGGAGTTACCAGGCCTACTGCCTGATAGAGAGGTGGAGTTCACTATTGAGCTAGTACCTGGAGCAGCACCGGTATCTTCAAATGTGTACCGGTTGGTGATGAAGAAGCTTGACAAGCTGAAGCTACAGCTAGAGGAGTTACAGATCAAGGGATTCGTCCATCCTAGTGCATCACCTTGGGGAGCACCAGTGTTATTTGTACCAAAGAAGGATGGGACATTCCAGATGTGCATTGATTATAGAGCCCTTAATGCTTTGACTATCAAGAACAAGTATCCTCTACCGCAGATTGACAATCTGTTCGACCAGCTGACAGGAGTAGTGGTGTTCACAAAGATCGACTTGAGATCGGGCTATCATCAGGTGAAGGTGCGAAGGGAAGACATTCCAAAGAAAGCCTTTAGGACTCGTTATGGTCACTAAGAGTTCTTAGTGATGCCTTTTGGATTGACAAATGTGCCTGTTATGTTTATGAACCTGATGAACAGAGTCCTTCACCAGTATCTGGACCAGTTTGTGGTAGTCTTCATCGACGACATCTTAGTGTATTCGAAGAGCCACGAAGAGCAAGGAGAATATTTGAGGCTAGTGCTAGAGACGCTGAGACGAGAGAGGCTTTATGTCAAGCTGAGCAAGTGCGAGTTTCTCCTAGATCGTGTCGCATTTCTTGGACACGTTATCTTGGGAGACGACATTTTGGTAGATCCCGTGAAGATTTCGTCAGTAGAGACGTGGCCGAACCCTACCAACGTCTCGGAGGTGAGGAGTTTCCTAGGACTTGCCGGATATTACCGGAGGTTCGTAGAGAACTTCGCAAGGATCGCAGAGCCGATGACCTGCTTGACCCGCAAGGATCAGGAGTTCACCTGGATAGAGGATTGTCAGACGGCATACGATGAGCTGAAGAAGCATCTGACTACAGCACCCATCTTGACCATACCTTCTGGACCCGGAGGATTCGTGATTTATAGCGATGCATCCGGGAAAGGATTAGGATGCGTCTTGATGCAGCATGGGAAGGTTGTAGCCTATGCCTCTAGGCAACTGAGGACCCATGAGAAGAACTATCATACCCACGACCTGGAGCTTGCCGCAGTGATCTTTGCTTTGAAGCTTTGGAGGCACTACCTGTACGGAGAGTGCGTGGAGATATTCACAGATCACAAGAGCCTAAAGTACGTCTACACCCAGAAGGACCTGAACCAGAGGCAGAGACGTTGGCTCGAAGTGATGGCGGACTTCGAGATTGAGCTACAGTACCATCCGAAAAAGGCTAATGTGGTAGCCGATGCTTTAAGCAGGAAGCCCATAGCATTTTTCTTGACTACCCAACAACATCTGTTGAGAGATCTAGAACAGTTGGGTATCGAAGTCATTATGCCCGGAGTAGACCGCCAGATGTCGAGTTTCCAGGTACAACCGACATTGGTGGAGAGAATCAAGGCTGTGTTGTCGACAGACGCTATATTTCAGAGGCTTCGACAAATGATAGAGGCTGGAATACAGACGGGACTGCATATACACGAGGACGGGACTTTGAGATGTGGAGATCATCTCTTTGTTCCAAATAGAGAGCTTCACCAGGAGCTAATGACAGAGGCACACAGTTCGACCTATTCTATTCATCCAGGAGGCACGAAGATGTACCGAGACCTGAGGCAGTACTATTGGTGGCATAAGATAAAGAGGGAGATAGCCCGCTTCATGGCTAAGTATCTGGTGTGTCAGCAAGTCAAGGCTGAGCATCAGAGGTCTGCCGGATTACTTCAACCGCTCCCGATACCGGAGTGAAAATGGGAGCACATCACCATGGACTTCGTTACGGGATTCCCGAGAAGTCCTAGTGGTTGCAATGCGGTATGGGTAATCGTAGATAGACTCACCAAGTCTGCCCACTTTTTACCCTTTAGGGTTGGGCAATCTACGGAAGTCTTGGCAGACATATATATGAGGGAGATCGTGCGATTACATGGAGTGCCAGTCAGTATCGTGTCTGACAGGGATACGAGATTTACATCGTACTTTTGGAGGAGTATGTAAGAGAGTCTTGGTACCCGCCTAAAGTTTAGTACTTTGTACCACCCGCAGACAGATGGCCAATCCGAGTGCACCATTCAGACGCTGGAGGACATGTTGAGGGCATGCATGCTTGATTTCAGCGGTTCATGGGAGGACCACTTGCACTTGGTCGAATTTTCCTACAACAATAGCTATCAGGCGAGCATCCAGATGGCTCCCTATGAGGCATTGTATGGTAGGAAGTTTCGTTCCCCAGTATGTTGGAGCGATGTAGGCGAGAGGCAGATCCAAGGGCATCTACGAGCAGCACAGGACAGGCAGAAGCATTGGGCTAATATGCATCGACGACCCCTAGAGTTCCAGGTGGGAGATCATGTGTTCCTGAAGATCTCACCTACCAGAGGAACCATCAGATTTGGAGGCAGAGGGAAGCTGAGTCCGAGGTACATCGGACCATTCGATGTGCTAGAGCGCATCAGAGAAGTTGCTTACAGATTGGCCTTGCCATAGACACTGGAAGGAGTTCACGACGTCTTCCATGTATCTCAGCTGAGGAGGTACATATCGGATCTGAGTCATGTGCTTGACCACTCGGAGATCACCGTCGGTCCGAGTTTGTCATACCAGGAGGAGCCAGTAGAGATCCTAGACAGAAGTGAGAAGGTACTGCGAGGCCAGACTATCCCTCTAGTTCGTGTTGCATGGAGGCATCATTCACCAGGTGAATCAACCTGGGAACGAGAGGATGATATTCAGCAACGCTTTCCCCATCTCTTCGAAGGCCTAGGTATGTGATAGCATTTTATTTCAATCAATAGTTTTTCTATATGTCTGTTTTAATTTCGAGGACGAAATGCTCTAAGGAGGGTATGTTGTAAACCCCCTCGACCAAAATTCAGGGTTAATAATCATAGATAGCATAATTAGGGTTAATTAGATACAATTAAGATTTAATATACCAGTATTATAATATTTGTGCAGTGTTTTGTTACTTAGGACACCTTACCGTTGTCCCGATATTTAGGACACTACCCTAGCTGTTACCCTAAAACAAATTCCATAGACTTGGCCTAGACATACTAACCTACCATAATGACCCTTGTGTAACCCCCGAATACTAATTTTTGTGCCTGATTTTAGTCGCACAAAAGTCGTTACAAACGTCCGTACGTAAATTAAATAATTTGCGTATTTACGTTCGTTGTCCGTTCCAATCGAAATTGAGACCCAACCTCAACCCATTTTGACCAACCCTGATCATGACATTATTATACTCTGAGCCTACCATACCAATGACTCTTGTGCCACCCAAATTTAGACCCCCTGTATTTATTAAATTAATTTAGAGACACCCGGTGCATTAATTATAAATTAATTAATGTAGAGACCTAACCTCACTTAAATTAGATCCAACTCCAACCCAAACCCACACACACACACCCATAAGCCTTATACAAAACACCATACATCATTCTAGCCCAATACAAAATACCAAACATGGTATTTTGTCACATCAAATCCCCAATTCCAGAATTTGTGTAAATTCTAAATTGTTCAGGGGCCTTTGTGCAAATTAGCAATGAGGTGCCCCCCTCTCATTGGCCCAACCACATAAAGAAAGGAACCTACATTCTTTGACCGGTCACAATGTATTTTTCCCCCCATTTTTTATGTACTTGCATAAATTTTTGGGAAGCAATCATAGCCCTACATTTGAAATGCTTTAATCCTAGCCCCATGTCGAACATGTGGAGAACCTCCTCACACAACCCTAGGCAGGCTAGCAGCCGGCCCTAATCCCAAGGTAGCCCCCCACTCTCTCTCCTACATATAGGGCACATTACATCACATTTAATGGCACACAACCCTAGAAATCCCAAACAAAAACCTAGTTTCTAAAAACCCTCAGCCCACAGCAAACCCCTGCCCGAGCTTCCCGCCGCCTCCTCCCGGCCAGCCCCTGCCTCCGGCCACCCCCGCGACGAACCTACCCCCTCCGGCGACCCTTCCCCCACCTACCACCACCGCCCCCGGCCACTACTCCGCCCACAGCCACCTCCCTCTCCACCATCCTCCACCCATAGAATTCCCTTCCCGAGCTTGAGCCGACCACCCGAGCTTCGATTGCTCCGCCACCCTAGCTCGCCCGGCCGCCCAACTCAATCGACCTCCTCCCCAGTCAGCCTCCTCCGTCCTCGCTTAGTCTCAGCCCCGGTCGACGCTTCAGCTGGCCGCCACGATCCCCGCAGCACCATCCACCACAGGCTACTGCTGCTGCTGCCAACCCTCCCCGAGCGCTGCCGGAGCACGGCCCGGCCACCCACGCCGTCGACGACCAGTCCGGCGGATCCCCCTCGACCCCTCCTACACTCCTGTACGTATATATATACGAATATAGTATAAATACGTAGTATATTTAGGGTTGCTTTGTATATATGAATGTATGTATATATGTTTCAGTATAATTATTAGTATTTATATATATAAGTCCGTATAAATATAGTATTTTATATATATACACTGTATTTTGTATGTTTTAGAGATACATATATATGTATAATATATACTATGTACTTATCTTTAAATACCTTACTATATATTTAATATCTAATGAGTATATATATATATATATATATATATATATATATATATATATATATATATATATATATATATATATATATATATATATATATATATATATATATATATATTTGTAATGTATTTAGGATATTATATATTTAATATATCTTGTGTATTAACATATATTCTGTAAATTAATGTATTGTATGTAGTATATAAATTACTAGTATATTATATATAGTATATAAATTATTGGTATATTATGTATGAGTATTAAATACGTTATACCTATTATATACATATATGTATATGTATATAAATAAATATATATATATATATATATATATATATATATATATATATATATATATATATATATATATATATATATATATATATATATATATATATATATATTGGTATTTAATATTAGAGTATAATATAAATATATGGATATATACATAAATATATTTATACTTTGTGTATTATAATAATATATGTTTGTATATATTATATATGTTTTCACTTCTATTTTGTATATTATACATATAGATACATATGTATACTATATATTTACCTGTTGTATATATGTACATTATATATATAAATGCTTATATAAATATATGTAATTATATGTCTATGTATTAAATTAAAATATATATATGGTATATTTGTAATGTATTTAGGATATTATATATTTAATATATCTTGTGTATTAACATATATTCTGTAAATTAATGTATTGTATGTAGTATATAAATTACTAGTATATTATATATAGTATATAAATTATTGGTATATTATGTATGAGTATTAAATACGTTATACCTATTATATACATATATGTATATGTATATAAATATATATATATATATATATATATATATATATATATATATATATATATATATATATATATATATATATATATATATATATATATATATATATATATATTGGTATTTAATATTAGAGTATAATATAAATATATGGATATATACATAAATATATTTATACTTTGTGTATTATAATAATATATGTTTGTATATATTATATATGTTTTCACTTCTATTTTGTATATTATACATATAGATACATATGTATACTATATATTTACCTGTTGTATATATGTACATTATATATATAAATGCTTATATAAATATATGTAATTATATGTCTATGTATTAAATTAAAATATATATATGGTATTATGCATTTTAAATAATGTAAATATATTTTATGGAAATATATTAATATACGTACTTAGAGGATTTTTATTATTAAGGTATATCTATAAAAGTGAATTTTAAATGTGAAATTAAACCTACATATTTTTTTATTATGTTAAATAAATATTAATGTGCATATATGTATATATGTGATATATACATATAAATATATGTCCTATATGGTCCCACTAGATGTACAGTCAAGATGTACGTCAGTGCATTGCTGCAAGTAGTATGTCTTAGTCATACTATTGTAAGTGTCTGATGTTGTTATTATTATATCAAATATAGGATTGCTGGATCGTACAGCCGAGGCTTCAGGAGCAGGACATTGGCTTTCGCAGCTACCAAACACAGGCAAGTATACCTTGCTAGATTACTGTTTAAATTAAATGATAAATGTTGCAATATACATAAACTGTACGCATCCGAGATTGACTCGGGTACAGTCGACAAATGCGTCGATGAGTAGTGTACTTGACCTAGCTGCTAGCTGACTCACCTACTACTGTAAGGATATTTTGATATCTTTCTAGACCGTGACACTTTACACATATCACGATGGTACATTCATATTGGGATGCGGGTCCGTGTACCCGATTTGCTAGCGGTACGTACGACATGCATCACGGACTAGCACGTAATCTAGAGTAATATAATTAGATGTGACTTGGCATATAGATACGGGATCCTCATGTCATGTATTCGACTTGTGTATCCACATTAGACGGAGAGGACAACTGATAACGTATGGGATACACACATTGGACTCCGTGGTATCCAGAGGAGCCACAGACCCGATGACTTCCTATATTCAGATATCGCGCTCTTTGGAGTGTTACGGACGTATATACATTGCAGATACCTTATTTCTTTGGAATGATGGACGTTACATAATCAGATACCATGCTCTTCGTAGTATAGACGTTATGCCTATACCTACCTATACGCTCCGAGGTTGTCCTTATATTGCATTCACTTAGATGGTTAGCACACCCCTTTTATTTTATTCAGTACTATATCTGGCATGCATTTTGTATCTTGTTATGTCCCTCTGAGGACCTGGTTCTCTTCCAGATCTGGACGAGGCATATTATCCCACTGTGTACGGACCAGGAGTGGAGACAAGATATGCTCTTGAGGAGGAGCTAGAGGTCCTACCATTGGAGTTTCCCTAATCATCTTGGTAGGCCTTCCGCCTAGGACTGGAGCTTCTTATCTAGTTAGCAGTTGTTTCAGTCATACTATTTATTCTGTCTTCAGTACTCTATTTTATCATTTATAGCGAGTTTGTTCCCACCGGACATATTTCGATTTGTACTATGACATTCGACTATGTTCTTATATTCCAGTATTTTATTTCAGTATTTCTTGTTGTATTTGTGGATGAGATTAGACTCTGCCTGTTGTTGATATTAGACTTGTTAGATTTAGGATAGCGTAGCACGCTTTGCTAGGATCCATTAAATTGGAATATCCTCGAAGACGTGTCAGCTGGCCAATGCCACGTAGCCTGGTCCCGTATATTTTTGGGACTGGGGCGTGACATTCAGTAGATGAGATTACATATGTACCTACTGTATGTTAGCATATTGGACTTGATAGTATTTTAAGACAGCGTAGTTGTGTTTGATAATAAACGAAAGAAATAGAAATGAGGTTTATACGAAACCCGCTCTTTGGTTAACAAACAAAAAGTACAATTAATCATATACGAGGATTTCAAGTACAATTTTTAATCTGGGTAAATATTGCTATAGGAGTCTGATATGCAGTCGATCTCTTTGTCCCTTGGACCACACGATGATGAAGAAGTGTCATAGAAGACAGAAAGCAGCTTCGAAGGTTGCAAAAGAGAGTGGATGCTCGATGCCAAATTCGTCGATCACTACTTTTTGCCTGAGCTCTGGATTCTTCTCTCTCAAAGACTCTTCGACTCTTAGTTCCAAGGACTTCTCTCTTGATCTTGGAATCTTTGACCTTGGTTCTGACCTTCAGTTTTTCGACCCTCGACCTCTGTTGATAGAGGTCTCTATTTATAGGATTTTAGTGACAGTGACCATTCAATCGGCGTAGAAGCCGGGTAGTAGAAAGTATAGCACCTTTTATGCCACGGTTACAATAACCGTTACCCATGTATAAATGATATTTTGAATGAGCGTGTAACGCGTGTCCCATTAAGAGATAACGCGTATAACTGCTGCAGAGATCACGACATAAAAGCCACGTAGGTAGTTATCCCTCGTGTAGAAAAGGTTGGCGTAGAAGCCAATAACTGTCACCCTGGCATATAAGCCAAAGAGTTATCAAACCGGCATAAAGGCCGAGCAGGCGTAGAAGCCGAGTAGGCATAGAAGCCGAGTAGGCATAGAAGCCGAGTGGGCGTAGAAGATAGCTGATCCTCCTCCCCTGACTGAGGCCTTGAGCAAATTTTGGATCGAATAGCTTTAATACGCACCAATGCAAATGTGGCCTGAGTTAGCATATCCCAAGGAGATAGCGTACAACATGCTCCCATAGCTGAGAATAGCCTGATAGTGTAATGTGCCAAAGTGACAATGTAGACATTTTAGCCGAAATTACGGCTTTTGGAGATATAATCAAATCTCTTGCATTAAATGCAGAGATCTGCCCCCATCCTGCACATTAAATGCAGAGGCGTGTCTCGAAGATCTGCCATCATTCTGCACATTAAATGCAAAGGCGTGCCTCAAGCCCTGTATAAAGAGCAACTGATGACGTGGCAGTCTGTTTATTTTATGTGGAGCGTAAGAAGCTCACGTCTGCCTATGTAAAACTAGGCAGCGTATTCCAGAGGCGTGTCTCAAAGATCTGCCATCATTCCGCGTATTAAATGTAGAGGCGTGTCCCGAAGATCTGCCACCATCTGCGCATTAAATGTAGAGACGTGCCTCGAAGATCTGCCACTATCTGTACATTAAATACAGAGACGTGCCTCGAAGATCTGCCATCATTTTGCGCATTAAATGCAGAGGCGTGCCTCAAGCCCTGTACGAAGAGCAGCTTTTGACGTGGCAGTCTGTTTGTCTTCTGCGGAGCGTAAGAAGCTCACGTCTGCCTGTGTAAAACTAGACAGCGTATTCCAGAGTATGCGTAAAAGCGGTTTACGCCAAGGAAATATTACTAAACGACAGTCTGGGTTGCTGTGCCGCGCCATTATTATAGCCGTCGTCTGGGTAGTCGTGCAGTACTCTTTGTCAGGAGTCAGACATCAGGTTCACTGCATGATTTGACAGGTTCATTTTGAGGAATACGAAGCGTTTCTCGTATACTTCAATGCTGCATTTAAAGCGGATGAGTTTTACGTCGTAAAGGCGATGTAGCACCCTTTTTATGCTGAAGCAGCCTGGACATACTACATTATGCAGATAGTCCTTGAGCTTATATTTTATGCTGTACTTAGCGGAAAAGCTCTGTTGTACGTTGATAGCTCCGAAGTCATCTTTTTATGCTGCCCAGCATCAACATGCCGCATATAGCTATCCAGCGTATTTTTCATGCTTCTACAAGAACCCCTTCAAAGCTTTCAAATTTCTCGTAATTTGAAACGCTTTGAATGAAGCATGAAACGGTCAAGTCTGACTCATTTTTTAAGGCTGACTTTCTGGCAGATTTATTGGGGATTTGTTGGGATTCGATGTGATCTCTTTTGCCTATATAAAGGCTGAGGAGTTAACCTGTTCTTCCTATATTTCTTTTACCATACAGAGATGATCGCCGGAGTTCGTCGGGTCGACTTGAGGAAGAAGAAGACCATGTTCTTCCAGCATGTAAGGAGCCAAAAAAGAAGGCGTCTTTGAGCAAATGTCCTCTGCAACGATGGATCATGGAAGGATATCATAGCTTCCTTTGCTCGGGATAATCAGCAACTTTGTATGGCGGTTCATCCAGGAGAGAGGAAGGGTAAGATTCGACCACACAGCTTGCAAGCTGTATTTTCTCCTATCACTTTCGTGGACCAGAGCAGAAACTAGCTCTGTCCTCGAGTATTGAGTTGGGTTAAATACCTTAACTCAATCTGTCATGGCGTACGGAGGATGGGATCTGCATAATTTAGGCAGACCCAGTTTTGTATCCTCCCGCCATTGATTATTTTTTTGTTAATCGGTCGCAGAAATCGACTAACTACTGAAGAAGACGGATGAAGATCTCCACCCATGCGAGAACCTGGCAGAACAGATTCTGGGCATAATCTTTAAATAAAAATGAGAAAACCTTTGTAGACAGGATTTCCCTCATATGTAATCATAAAAATGAAGAAAAACCCTTGTAGACTGGATTTCCCTCATATGTAATCATGATTTAATAAAATTGTCTTCTTCTGTGCATATGATCATCTTGCCATATATTTTGCTGTGGTAAAGTCTGAATATGTGTAGCTTTGACACGTCTGGTAACTTTACACCGATTCTGATAGAAAGAGTGCTAGGTCCCGTCCTGTCTTTTACACATAACCAAGGATGCACAGAAAGCTGCTTAGCATTTAAGTCGAGTATTCGAACTGTCCTGTTGTTAGGAATGGGGAGCTGCGGAGAATTTTGAACTATCACTTCTGATAAACAGAATTCTTGTTCAGACCATCATCTTCAAGAATGATTTCTCAAAAAATCCCTTGGAACAGGACGAGAAATGGCTGTCAAAAACTGAGTCACCATCTTGAACTGTAGATAAAATATTCAGACTGGATTCTGGATGAACCTCCAATCGACCCAAGAAGAAGAGTCATTTTTAATGCTGAAACCTGTATGCTTCGGGTACTTGGGATATTTTGAGGTCTAGAAGGAGTATCTTCTGTGTGAACTCTTGCAATTGACCGCCATGAGAATTATTCAGATATACGCATACTCTGGCCTGCGTATTTTCAGGTATGCGGAAAGTCATAGATCTGTAAATATGGATGAGCGTAAAATTATAAGTTCGTAGCCTCTCGAGCGTAAAAGCTGCTGAGCATAAGAGCATCCGGGCATAGAAACTGTAGATTTGTAGCCTCTAAAAAGAAAATCTTCCGAGCGTGAAGTTGTAGATTTGTTGCCTCTGAGCGTAAAAGCCAGCGAGCGTGAAATCATAGATTTGTAGCTGCTGAGCATGAAGTCGTAGGTTTATAGCCTCTCGAGCATAAAAGCTACCGAGCATAAAAGCATCCGGGCGTAAAACCATAGACTTATAGCCTGTGAGCATAAAATCGTAGATTTGTAGCCGTCGAGCGTAGAAAGCTCCTTGGCGTAGAACCACGTATCTGCTTTGCACGAAAACTTTTCGAATTCGCTGACTGTCCGCCTTCCCTGAGTAACAGGCTGACGTAGTCCCCAATCATAACCGAATATTAAATGTGGGATTTGGTTAGGGATTCGAGGAGTCCATCCGAACTCTAAATATACCCCAAGGCTTTCAGAGGAAAGCTTTTCATCTCTCTGTTTGCAAATGAAAGCCTTTGACTGTTCGAGTTCTCTTCTTCGTTTCCTCTCCGAGCGTTCAGAGTTTTCAGTAATGGCCCTGAAACCAATCTCCTCCTCCAAGGGAAAGAAGGTTGACTCTTCTTCTCGCTCTTCTGCCCAAGCGAGAGCGACTTTCGTCGGGCAAGGCGAGCTTCATTCGGAACGAAGTATCCCGCCGACGATCTGTGCACCCGAAGTTAAAGGTAAAGTTTTTGGGACGAAAAGAACGACGAAAATCCTTCGCACATGTTGTACGTGAACGCGCTAGGTCATCTTCTGTGCTGATAGCATCTTCGAAGAAGATGATGCTTTTACGCCAATATTTTTAATGTGTCAGCGTAAAAATTCCATATTTTTGTGGTCTAGCGTAAAAGCGTAGACTGTCCAAACTTGGCGTATGCTATAAAATTTGAGTGTTACGCTTCTGGATAAAAATTCCGGCGTAATAACTCAAATTTTGGCAGTCTGGCGTAAAACACAAACTGTCAGATTTTTTGTGTATACTGCCAGTCTTGGATTTTATGCCTTGGAATACGATTCCAGCGTAAAAAGCTCAAGTTTTTACAGTCTTTGCGTAAATCACAGACTGTTGCCTTTTAGCATATGCTGCAAGATTGTAATGTCTAGTATAGAAACTGACGTGTGTTTCTTGCATTTTGCAGTTAACTTGCATGCGTCTCCTCTGGCTGAGGTGATGGGTTCCGCTGCCGGGATGCTGCATTCCAACTACCTGGAGGATTTGTCCCACGTGACATTTCCTATCTCCGGACCCCAATTTCCTAAAGAAAGGGGAATCCTGATATCGTCCCAAGGAGAGCGGATGCTGTTGAGCATGATTAACGGAGAGCCCCAGACGTCTATAGACATGGCCCAATATATAAAGCCAGTTTTTCTCTTCGGGGACATGATTGACAAGCAGTCCCAGACGAAGCCCAAGAAAGAACTCTGGGTTTTCCCTGCCGGGGGCTTGGTCATGTATCTGCCCAAGATGCTGAGGGACTACCCCATCTCGGCATTCTTCCATGCCACACATTCCAGGAGGATGTCGTGGACACTGACTCCCGATCTTCACGGCCGGCCAGAGAAGATATTTTATCAAAAGGATCTGACCAGGGGTCATTTGTCAGCCATCCTTCCGGTCCAGTCATGCCGTTCAGGGGGTTATTTCCGGGCATTGTCCCGAGTGAGGAAAACACAACCTTTCAGCCAGTCCAAATACTGACTTTCTACAACGACTTCATGGGGCACGGAGGGGTATACCCCAAGGTTAACCCTCGAACAAGTGGGTGGATCACCCCTACAAATTTTCGATGGGCTCGTTTGGCTGAGTGGGCCCTGAAGCATTTTCAGACTGAGCTGGAGAGCATTGGTCTGTACGCAGCTGTGAGTGCTACCAGTGTTGGGTTACCTCTCAACTCCAGCCTGCTTCTGGCTTTGATGGAGCGATATATCTCACTCACCGGGACTTTCGCCACTCCACTGGGGGAGTTGGAATTGGCCCTTCACGAAATGGAAGAGATTTCAAGACTGCCGATGGGGGATACTCCTTATGAAGAGTATGTTCCCACAAACCGGGAGCTGGGGGATTCAGACCCTCGGGTAGTGGCAGTGTACCAGGAGATGATGTGCCACTACCTTGCTTGTACCGCCTTTTATAACGAGTCTTCATATTTGGCTCATACCAATAAATGAGCGTCCTACCTCTTCTTTCACCAGGCTAGGGCTGCTAAGCCGGAGAAAGTCTTGGATAGCAAGGATCAGCCTCTGAGCTGTCTGAGCGTGCTTAGGGCTCAGGTAGTCGACGATCTTATGGAAGACGTTGGGTCTCCATACCAGATTTTCGACGAAGGGATAGGGAAGTATCCTGCAGGCACTAAGGCCTACAGTTATCTGAGGTATTGCCGCAGGCCTCTGTCTAAGGAAGCTCAACTGGCGGGCTTCCAGTCTATATGGCTGCGCCGATTGGTAGTACCAGGCATTGCATCCTCGGATCGCATTCACCGCAACACCTTATGGCCTGCAGTGCGTCTGGTATTCGGGGCAAGACTGGGTTTGCTCCCTGCCATGGTATGCCGCATACAAGCTGGCCTGAGGACCATTACTGATGGGCTATTTATCGATGAAACTCGGCGTGATAGCTTTCCAAGGTAGAATTACCGTACCTGTATTTGATGGGATGGTTAATTCTCCATAACCCCAGGGTGATGTCTCCCGGCCCTGGCAGTAGTTCGGGGGGTAGTTTCTTGCTGAATTACAAGAATTCCTCCTGGAACGTGACCACAATTTTAGACTGTCGGCGGGTGCTGAATTTCATTCACATCTGGAAGCTCTTCTGCACTGTCCCCTCTGTACATCTCAATCAACAGGGGTGCAGACTTCAGGATATAGGCGAAGGGAAGACCGTTCTTTCTCCTGAAGCTTTTAATTGGTTGGTCTGCATTAGACCTTTCCATTTACTGTACAAAAGTGAAGACCAATGCTTTTTGGAACCCTACTTGCCTAGTCGGTTTGCCAGGCAGTTTTGGTATGACCAATTGCATGTGGGTAATGCCGTTACCAGCTTCAGGTCCAGGGGCGGACTCATTGATGGAGCGAGAGGGTGGCGATACTTCATCATGGGTTGCACTGAAGCAACCTTTATTGTGCCCACCATTTCACTCTCCACGGAGATGTGCATCCTCCACTCGTATGCCTAGTTTTATGTGGCAACCAACACCTTCCATCACAATTTTGATATGCGTGAAAGTTTTAGGATGCCCTCCTCCAAGTTTGCGGGAAGAGTCAAAATCCCCTCGGTCTCCTCTGACGAGGGTAAAGATTCCGTCAATCCAGATGAGCCTCTGTTGGCGGTACCGAGGGGTGAAATACCTCCACCGGCAGGGCCTCTGGTAATCTCTGGTAAGCGAAGGGCTCATGTTCCGAAGGAGACTTCCCCTCGTAAGAAGAAGAAGAAGACGGTTAGTCGTCCTCTCAGGATTCCCTGCCATGAGGCTCCTATAAGTGAGCCTGCTATTTCCCCTGTCGGGGACGATTCTTTGATTGGAGGTTCCTCGTCTTTTAGAGAGGGAACCTCTACAGTTCCGGCTGGCAGTGTCGGAGAATTCCTGCTTGAGGCTGCTGTCGCTGCTACCGCTTCAGGTAGTGGTACGAGGTCGCATACTAGGCCGAGCCCAATAAGGATATCCTTATCTAGACCGGCAACGGGAGAAACCCCTACCGTGTCTGTAGGTGCACCCAGCGAGATTCCAGCTGACGAATCTCGATTGGATCTGGGTAAAGACTCGAAAGAATTCTTGCCGATGTTTGTCAGCACACCCCCTTCTCCAGGTATGACAGCTTATCTAACATCATTAAGAAATGATTTAGCTGTACTGGCTGCAGACGCGACATATATACCATCGACCATGGGTAAATTTCGTCTTTATGCCTCTTTTTAGAAAAATTTACATCATTTTGATATTAACTTTCTTTTGTCTTCTTTTAAGGGGAAGACATCTACGGGGAGGGCAGCGTTGATGCGCCATTTGGCTCTGTGTCAGGTCCTGGCGATGACATGGAGGTGCCCGACTTCGAAGAGGAGACACTTTCGGGTGCCGGCTCGCCCGAAGTGGTTTCGATATCTCAAGAGGAGGATGAGCCTGTCATTGCGACAATGCCTCCTTTGAGTACACCGGTCACTTCGTCCGTTGTTGGCGCATCTTCTTTTGCCGTACCATCTGTTGAGGCGACGACTGTGCAACATCATCTGCGGTCATCCCTGGAGGGGGGTTCGCCAATATTGCAGCCACTCCCAGCGTCCATTCGGATCTAACCATGCTGACTGAGTGGTATACCAGTATCTTCTACACCACTATGAAAACATTGATATCAATGGTGTTGGAGAAGAATCTAGGCTTTGAGGCGCTGAGGAGGTCCTCTCAGTTCGCGATAGTGCCGATCAGAGAATTCAACGACACTGGGATAGCTGACACACTGGAGCAGATAGTTAATGGTTTGGAGGAACCCATTAACGAATATTAGCAGCTATCTCGAGGCAGCATTGAAGACCTGGTCCAGGCTGAATATGACTCCTTGACTGCGCAGCTTGCTGAACAAATGGAAGGCCTAAATAAATCCATCCAGACACATCAGCAGGAGATGGATGGAGAAAAAGCTGTCTTGGAGGAGGTCATTCCTCTTCAAACGAAGTGCCAGGCCGAGCATGCAGGGAATGTAGCGAGGGTCCACAGACTGGAAGCAAAACTTGCTCAGGCAAAGGAGTGGGCTTCTCAGTCATCGGAAGCTCTAGATGTAGTGAATGGTCGACTGGGCATAGCTTAACAGAACTTGGCGCGTACAAGAGTCGCCTGTGCTGGTTTTGTTCGGGCGAGATCCGAACTGTCCCTCCTGAGCAATGATGAGGCACGGCTGGAGCGGGCCCGCGCTACCGTTTTAAGCTCTAGGACTGAGAAGATGGCCGCACTGGCACAGCAGATTCACGACCTGACCGCTCCCCCAAATGATGTACCTTTTTGCTTTTTAATATAATTTTGCTCTTTCTGGGAATAATAAAGAGGCTTTTATCTGACTTTGAGGACCCATCATTTTGGAATATAAATGACAGGTTTGGGTGAAAGTGATATCAGAGGTAATATGGACGTGATATACTCTCGGTAAGTTTTAGCAGGACATATCTATTCTGAGGTTATATGGACGTGATAGAATATGCTCCGACTAAAATTTGTACACAAAATACTATCAGAGGTAATATGGACGTGATAGGTCTTGAAGTTCCAAATTAGTTTAAACATATCTATTCAGAGGATATATGGACATGATAGAATACGATCAAACTACTTTCGTTTTAGAAGTAGTATTGTCAGAATGAGATCTTCACCATACTCCATTTGAGCAAAGGAGGTTAAGCGTAGTACCTTTTCAAGAATTTGCCATTGATAGGAGCCATCAACAAGTCTCCATTAGGCTTGGCTAACCTGTAAGCGCCATTTGAGAACATCGTCTCGACCACATAAGGGCCTTCCCATTTGGGCTGGAATTTACCCTTACTCTTGTGAGTAAGAATCATTGGCATTCTCACAGCTAAAATAGCACACCAACTTTGAACACTCTTTCCTTTACTTTTTGATTAAAAGATCTGGAAATGCGTGCCTGGTAGAATGCGATATATTGTTTAGCGTGGAGGCGTTTCTCGTCTAATCCTTCTAACTCTTGAACCCTTAACAGGTCATTCTTTTCTTGAGTCAACTCATTAGCCACTGCTATCCTGAGTGACGGAATTTGGACCTCGATGGGGAGAACCGCTTCACTCCAGTAAACTAATGAGAATGGGGTACAACATGTCGGTGCTCGTACCATTCTGCGGTATGCCCAGAGACATTCTTCCAGCTTCTTATTCCAATCTCTCTTGTTCGAAGAGACAAACTTTTTTAAGAGTTTGATAATGGTTTTGTTGAAAGCTTCCGCCAAACCATTAGCAGCAGGATTATATGCCGTAGAGGCCACATTTTGTATCCGATTTTTATCGCAAAATCGATGAAATGCTTGGCTGATGAATTGAGGCCCATTGTCATGAATTATCCTCCGGGATATCCCAAAGCGATAAATGACATGATGCTTGACGAAGCTGATCACATTAGATGCCTTCACCTCAGCAAGAGGGATCGCCTCTGCCCATTTGGAGAACTAATCCGTGATGGCCAGTATGAACCGGTGACCTCTGGAAGAAGACGGGTCAATAGGACCAATGATATCCATAGGATATAGATGTTTAGAAGGTTGATGTATAAAATTTGTATGAACCTGGCAGGCTTTGCATTGTTTTGCATACCTTATTGCATCTGTGATCATAGTAGGCCAGTAATAGCCCATTCTTCTGAAACGATCCTGTAGCTTAGGACTGGGTTGATGCGCTCCCCAGATGCCGTCATGAGCTTCACGGATAATCCGCTGTACCTCGTCATCGGAGAGACATCTCAATAGCAGTCCGTCGTAGGTCCGGTAATGATCGCCTTTTGACGGATACTGCTTCTTTAGGGTCCTCCGGCAAGATTCCGTACGCCACTGTAGAAGCATAAAAAATATGCCGGATGGCTATACGCAACATATTGGTGCAGAGCAGCGTAAGCAGAGGCCTTCAGAGCCATCAAGCGTGCAACAGAGCTTTTTCCGCTAAACACAACGTAAAATATTAAAAGCTCAAAAGGCCATCCGCGTAAGGCAGTACGTCCAAACCGCTTCAGCGTAAACAGGGTGCTTCATCGCCTCCAGGGCGTAAAACTCATCCTCTTTCAAACGCAACATTGAGGTGTACAAGAGACGCTTCGTATTCTCCGAAGTGAACCTGTCAGACCTTGCAATGAACTTGTCAGACCCTGCAATGAACCTGTCAGATCCTGCAATGAACCTGACGTCTGGACTTCTGATAAAGGGATACTATCACTACCACGTTCCAAAAACAGGGGTATTTTTGACTTTTTATAATATTTAATATTATAGTAGTTACAATTAAGTAATTGCATGATAAGTATATTTAGTTTAAATAATTATGTGATGTGTAATTAAATATAGTATTATATGCAGTGTTCATTTATTTTGAGCTAGCAGACTTGACCTAGAAGCCAGTAGATGAACACCTGTCCAAATTGTGGAATTCTGTATTTAATTGTTTTATCTAGAATTTAATTATTGGAGATTGTAATTAATTACCGTATTTTAATTAATTATTGTGCATTGCCTTTGCTTCGATATTTGGAGCGCTATCCTGACTTTTGTCTTCCAACAAATTTTATAATCTTGCCCAAGACATGCCCGCCTTCCATTCTGCTATTTTTTGCAACTCATAATTGTGCTCTCTGTGCATTATTTCTAGCCACACAAAAATCGTCGCGGACGTTATTTAATAAATCCATATTTTGTATCGTTGTGCGATCCAATTGAAATTAGAGGCAATCTTGACCTATTTTTCGTATGGCCCAACTTAGGATAATATTCTGTTCTGAGTCTTCTTCATTATTGGTGTTAATGACCTGACCTGATTTTGGCTCCATGTACTCCTAATAAATTTTTGAACACAACTTGCATTTATTTCTAATTAAATTGAGGATACTATTTTAACCGATTCTGAAAATCCCAATTTAATTCCGGTGCCCTGCTAATTGAGCCCATACCGATCTTATAGCGCCCCCTGACCCCTACAAAACACCAGACACCAAATCGCCCGCCAAATTTTCGTCATTTTATGTGTCTGTGCAAATACCCAAATTTAAGGGGGCTAATTTGCAAATTTGCATTTTTTTGTCAACACCTCATTTGTTTAAAACAATGAAAGAATCCCTAATATTTTAACTAGCCTCTCACCCTCATCCCCACATGAAGAAACCTCATGTCAAATCTGGACCACACATTTAATGGGCCAATCCTAACCCTTGATTCCATACACCCTCTCTCCCTATATAATGTCATGTCCCATCAAACCCTAATCCCTAGAAAACCTAGGTAGCCCACCTCCTCTCAAGCCCCCAAGCTCCCCAAACCGTAGCTTCTCCTTCTCCTCTTCATTTTTCATTTTTCTTCTTCTCTTCTTCTTCTTCCTTTCTTCTTTTTCTCTTTTAATTTATTTGAATAAAAGGGGGGGAACACTGTTCATTCAACACATACACCCACTGTACTTCGGGTACGCCGGCCCTCAACTCCGGCCTGCCGCCGGCCTACTGCTGCTCTGCTACTGCCGCCCGGCCGCTGCTGCTCAGCTACCGCTGCCGCCGGCTGCTGCTGCTCGGGCCGCCATCGCCGCTGCGCCGGCCGGACTACTACCACCACCACCATCTATCATCCCCGACCCTGTACTGCTCTTCGGTGGCCGAGCATCCACTGCTCTCCGGCCGAGCCCGAAGCTCCTCCCTCTGCGTACACCCCTCCGGCCTCCCACCATAAGTCCGGCGACCGAGCCCGACTGCACCCCGCACACTCATCCCCGGCGGCCGCTGGCACTTCCCCGAGCCTTCCTGCTTCTTTCCCGGCGACGCTGCCAACTCCTCAATCACCATCACCACCACCTCCCTTGCTCCCTGCTCTGACTACAATGAGCTCTCTTCCTTCCCCTTCCCTCCTTCTTACTATTATGTATTAGTATGTTAATGAATTAATGTATTAGTATGTTAATGTAATTTATGTATTAGTATGTTAATGTAATTTATGTATTAGTATGATAATGTAATTAATGTATTAGTATGGTTAATGTAATGTATTGATAAATTAATGTAATTAATGTGTATAATTAATGATGATATGTATATATATGTACATGTATATATTTAAATATGATTTATGTATATATATATACGTATTCTAGTATGTATGATTAAATTGATATATATATATATATATATATATATATATATTGTATATATATATTGGTTATTTTTATATATGATATCTACTTAATAAAAAGCATACACTAGCACAAATTAAATTCATATATTAGTATTATGTATTCCTCATATATGGTAGTATTGTATTTTATATTAGTATATATATATATGTACTCATATGCAAGTATATAGTATTGTATTTATTGGTATATCTGTATATATTTATGTATATATATATAGTATAAATTTAATTTGGTGAATTAATATTAGTATGTTTAAGAATGATGTTGACAATATATATATGTATATTCTAAAAATGTACTTTTGCACATATATGATATATACGTATTTTGGTATATAAAATGTAATAGTATACGTACTATTTTGGTATAAATATATATATATCTTTATTGTTCAATTGGTATAGTATAATATGTATATATGTATCCCTACTAGATGACCCTAGTTGACTAGTGCCCTGCCTGGCATGGCCCTGAGGCCAGTGTTTTTGACTGTGTATTAGCGTAGTAACTGATACAAGTGATATTGTGATATGTCTATAGGACTGTTGGTTCACCCAGGGGATACTCTGGAACAGGACCTCGGTATTCACCAGCTAAGGACCCAAGGCAAGTACATTCTCTGATAATTTCCAATTGTTGATAATTTCTATAATTTCAATAATCTAGAAATGCTACATCTAAATCCTTGATACTGTGCTACACGGACTAGTATAGCTTGGATCTGCAGTCATGAGATGTTACATTGATTATCGTATTATCATTGTATACGACATGTATATTAGACATCGTACATGATAGATTGGACTTGCTCGTGTATCGTGACGTGTCATGGTTGGATCCACAGTACTAGTTGGGGGCGGGGAAGTAGTTAGTAAGAAATGTGATCATAACCTCTAATTGTAGTGTAGAACAATGTAAGTGTTAATCATGCTCTTCACCCATGATTAGCCATGCCCTATAGCTATCGTACATGTTCCCAAGCCGATCACATTTTGAAACTACTATTTCAAACACTTAGAATAGATTACAGTTCCCTATTTTAATTCATATACTACATCACCCGTATATGATACTGCACCTTGTTCCTTTCATTTTCATATATGCGTTGACTATGTCATATTGCCTATTGCCTTTTCCTTTACATTACCTATCTCTTTATTTTTCTATTACATTTATTCACTGTCTTCTCAGTATCTAGCATCAACTGTTTATTGCTTTATAGTCCTTATCAATTATATGGAACTGTTATTTGAGATTTGTACTTTGCTCCTTCCTGACTGGAAATATTTTTCCAGACTATGCCTTAGAGGACCGCTGTCCGACACTTTATGGACCATATGGTGAGTAGCTGCAACTGGGCTTGGTTGTTTAGTTATGATTCTGGGAGGTCTAGCCGGAATCACTAATTTTCTAGTTACTTCTTTTAGCAGACTATTTGGTACCGGATTTGTCTCCGGCATTTTATTGAGACTTGGATATTTGTTGAGTTAGACTATTACTTTAGACTTGTGTTGTATTTAATTTTGTTCGATATCTTATCGTGCTGTAATCCTGTGATTGAGTATGTGTTCATTTTATTCGTGTCATCCGTGCCTCCTTATGGAGATTGGATGCTTGTGTGAGATTGGCTAGATAGTATCATGACCTTGACAGCGTTCTACCGCCGATGCTGCAGCGTAGGCTGGACGTACCCACGTACTCGTGCCCCAATTTCGGGTGCGGGTCGTGACACGTTTTTAGTGGTGGCCCATGCAGGTCAGACTTCGCAAGTTGTGCGATGTCGTAGTAGTGTGGCATCCTTGTTATACTACTGCATACCTGCGATAGGATCTAGGACATAGGATACTAGGACGAGAACGAATACTCAATCACAATTCCTTGAGAGATTCCTGGGATGACCCCTGAGAATCTTGTTATAATTCCCAATTTAAATCATTCCCTTGTTCCATCCATTCTCACTTGTTGATTGTTGATCAGGTATTAAATTAGGATTTTAGCTTTATTGTAGGGTTTGATTTCATATCAAAATAAATTTACAGACTGATTTATGGTATTATCTGATGACGCATGTCGATGAGGACAGCAAGAAAGATTAACACTTGGGCTATTGGATTACTAGATATGGATTTAAATTATAAATTGAAGATTGAAAACGAATTGCATTTTTGAATTTTGAGAAGTTGAGATATTATGTTATAAAAATTTATTTTGAGGAATTCAGATTCGATTCAATGAACATAGACAAAGCTGTAAGGATTTTTGGAATTGATAAAATTTTTACTTCAGTATTTAGATAATTAACCTTGAGGAAAGTGTATGCATTTTTACCTTAAAATTTATTCGAGGAGTTATTTTGAGGAATTTTATTTGAGGATAAGATTTTATAGTGAGAGAGATATATTAGTATATAGTAGATGAGGTGCATATGTAAGGATATGTTGGCTTGAGCATGATTGAGATTTCACTGCCAACTGGCTTGGGTGTTCATCTAGGATGGTATTAGAGAGAGCAGTACTTAGTATGGTGTATTGCAATTGATATGCTCTTGAGTGATAGGAATAACTAGTATCATCGATTGCAGTAGGTAAGGAAGCTAGCAGTGAGTATGTTTCAAGTAGAACTGTGGTACCTAGGGGATAGAGGTATCAAACCTTAGATGCATCTTTGACCTGTGCAATCACAACTAGGAATATTTATTCCCAATCTTTATCTTGAATGTTGCTTCTTTAGAACTGTACTGTCCTTCCTTGATGATATCACATTTTTGCCTTAATTGATTCTTTGGGATCTGTCTTCAGGATGTCGCCACAGACACGATCTATGAGAGCGGGAACATCAGCTTTAGAGGGGTCTGCCACCTCTCCACCTGAGGGACAGACAGTCGTAGTTCCTCCTACATCTCCGATGCACGTAGGAGTATCTGCACTTTTCGGGGATCCTCCTCCCCCACCTGTTCAGAAGATTGCCGCAGCTATGACGGACAACCTTCCTCCTCCACCGACTCCGATTCCCAGAGGTTTGCCCATTGACGGGACGCAGATGTTTACCTTGATCCAGGGCATGGTAGATGCCCAGAGAGTGACGGCAGACGCTCAGCGAGTTCAAGCTGAGGCTCAGAGAGTGCAAGCAGAAGCGCACCAGGCACAAACCGGCTGATGAGAGAAAACATGGAGAATGCTCATCAAGTGACTCTCCAAGCTTTGGAGAGAGTAGCACAGTACCAGCAGTTTCCTGGCCAGCAGCAGAGATCAGGCACTATAGTGGACTTTAAAAGGATGATGCCTCGAGAGTTCAAAGGCACCGAAGGGATACTCTACGCTGACGACTGGCTAGAGGATATAGAGAGGAGCCTGCGATTGACCCAGATTCCGGAGAACTTGCAGATAGAAGCCGCTGGAAGTCAGATGTTCGATATCGCACTCACGTGGTATCGCACAGAGCCGAGAATTACTGCACAAGGACTTACTTGGAAGACCTTCAAGGAGCTCTTCAAGGAGAAGTTCTTTCCCGACGTGGCATTGGGAACCTTGGAAAGTCAGTTTCATGACTTGGTTCAAGGAAACATGTCGGTCGACGAGTACGCTACAGAATTCTGTAGATTGAGCCGTTTTGCATCGTCTATGATTCGGGACCCAGGAGATCGAGCCCGAAAATTTAGAAAGGGGCTGACGAGAGAGATTAGGTCGCGCACTTCTGGTCGTCGTACCGCTACCTTTGAGGCTATCTTGATGGATGCCCAGATTGCAGAAGAGGATCTGGATCTCAGGCCTAAGAGAAGTCATAATACTTTTGGAGATACGAATGGTAGCACAGGACCAGCCAGACATCCCCGTATTCAGCACCAACAGCAGTACCAAGTACCATTTTATATTCAGCAACAACCAGGGACATTTTAGCATCCACCGCAGTACCTAGCACCAGTTCCTATCCAGCAACATCCATGGGCGTATCAGTATCAACAACAGTACCAGGCACCAGTCCGTGTTCAGCAGGATCAGCAACAGCCTCCGAGAGAGACACAGCAGACTTGTCATTTCTGTAAGAAGCCAGGTCACCTTTGGGAGAGCTGTAGAACGAGGCTAGGACTTTGTTTGCACTGCGGCGCTGCGGGACATCGAGTAAGGGATTGTCTTCTAGCCCCTTATCTTCCCGGCCAGTGCGTAGCTTCAGATTATAGAGATCCAGTTAGGCTACCTGTGGAACCGTATATTGCTCAGCACCCGCAAAGGGAACCACCCCAGCAGGGCGGGGCATTGCGATGACGGTCGAGGAGACCGATACTACAGGTAATATGTTAGCAGGCTCTGTTCTTTCCTTCATTCTGTTCCTATCTAATTGATTGATTGACTGATACCTTAGTACCGTAGCTTGTATGCATGATTTCTTGTTATAATGTAGTTAGTAGTACCCAGATACAGAGACTGTAATACCATGACAAAAGACACTATGACCGTACATATTCCCCTTAGGTTGCATGTTGTATGATTATAGGAAAGATTTTTAGATCAGGATTATTGGGGTTTGACCATGACGAAGATTTCTGAAGGGGTTATGACTTGACAAGAGAGACAAGATGATTAAAATTCGAGGATAACCATTGATTTAAATAGAGGGTTAAGAAATTAACATGGCATAATTGGTGGTTTATTAATTCCAGGAAGATTATGACATGTTTAAATTGGTTATTAAAATTTGGAAATTTTGGGAGATTTATCAATATATTTATTTAATTGCAAGTTATGAATTTTAGAATTTTATATGGGATGTGCAATTAGAGAATCTTCAAGTATCGCATTGTTGAGTATTTTGAGGAAGAGGAAATCGAGAAATAAAATTTTGATGGATAAATGTTTTAATTCAAACTTTGTGGGACGAGATTACATTTTATATATTTGTGCATTGATAAAAATCAAATTAGAGGAGTGGATATTAAATTCCGAGTTTTGAATTTTAACTAAAAATTTTGGGGAAATTTTGATAAAAATGGACTTTGATTTTTATTCCGAGGATTTTTCAGGAATGCAATAATTTCAGAATTTTTGAAAATTGTGAAAAGACATTGTGGATTATTAACTGATTTCGTGGTTGATGAATTAAATTTGAGGGAAATAATAATGTGTATGATTAAACGCTACTATGAGGATTTTAAATTTCGAGGACGAAATTCTTTTAAGGGGGGTAGACTTGTCACTACCACGTTCCAAAAGCAGGGGTATTTTTGACTTTTTATAATATTTAATATTATAGTAGTTACAATTAAGTAATTGCATGATAAGTATATTTAGTTTAAATAATTATGTGATGTGTAATTAAATATAGTATTATATGCAGTGTTCATTTATTTTGAGCTAGCAGACTTGACCTAGAAGCCAGTAGATGAACACCTGTCTAAATTGTGGAATTCTGTATTTAATTGTTTTATCTAGAATTTAATTATTGGAGATTGTAATTAATTACCGTATTTTAATTAATTATTGTGCATTGTCTTTGCTTCGATATTTGGAGCACTATCCTGACTTTTGTCTTCCAATAAATTTTACAATCTTGCCCTAGACATGTCCGCCTTCCATTCTGTTATTTTTTGCAACTCATAATTGTGCTCTCTGTGCATTATTTCTAGCCGCACAAAAATCGTCGCGGACGTTATTTAATAAATCCCTATTTTGTATCGTTGTGCGTTCCAATTGAAATTGGAGGCAATCTTGTCCTATTTTTCGTGCGGCCCAAATTAGGGTAATATTCTGTTCTGAGTCTTCTTCATTATTGGTGTTGATGACCTGACCTGATTTTGGCCCCATGTACTCCTAATAAATTTTTGAACACAACTTGCATTTATTTCTAATTAAATTAAGGATACTATTTTAACCGATTCTGAAAATCCTAATTTAATTTCGGTGCACTTCTAATTGAGCCCATACCGATCTTATAGCGCCCCCTGACCCCTACAAAACACCAGACACCAAATCGCCCGCCAAATTTTTGTCATTTTATGCGTCTGTGCAAATACCCAAATTTAAGGGGGCTAATTTGTAAATTTACATTTTTGTGTCAACACCTTATTTGTTTAAAACAATGAAAGAATCCCTAATATTTTAACTAGCCTCTCACCTTCATCCCCACATGAAGAAACCTTATGTCAAATCTGGACCACACATTTAATGGGCCAATCCTAACCCTTGATTCCATACATCCTCTCTCCCTATATAATGTCATGTCCCATCAAACCCTAATCCCTAGAAAACCTAGGTAGCCCACCTCCTCTCAAGCCCCCAAGCTCCCCAAACCGTAGCTTCTCCTTCTCCTTTCATTTTTCATTTTTCTTCTTCTCTTCATCTTCTTCCTTTCTTCTTCCTCTCTTTTAATTTATTTGAATAAAAGGGGGGGAATACTGTTCATTCAACCCATACACCCACTGTACTCCGGGCACCCCGGCCCTCAACTCCGGCCTGCCGCCGGCCTACTGCTGCTCTGCTACTGCCGCCCGGCCGCTGCTGCTCAGCTGCCGCTGCCGCCGGCTGCTGCTGCTCGGGCCGCCATCGCCGCTGCGCCGGCCGGACTACTAACACCACCACCATCTATCATCCCGACCCTGCACTGCTCTCCGGCGGCCGAGCATCCACTGCTCTCCGGCCGAGCCCGAAGCTCCTCCCTCTGCGAACACCCCTCCGGCCTCCCACCATCAGTCCGGCGACCGAGCCCGACTGCACCCCGCACACTCATCCCCGGCGGCCGCTGGCACTTCCCTGAGCCTCCCTGCTTCTTTCCCGGCGGCACTGCCAACTCCTCAATCACCATCACCACCACCTCCCTTGCTCCCTGCTCTGACTACAGTGAGCTCTCTTCCTTCCCCTTCCCTCCTTCTTACTATTATGTATTAGTATGTTAATAAATTAATGTATTAGTATGTTAATGTAATTAATGTATTAGTATGTTAATGTAATTTATGTATTAGTATGTTAATGTAATTTATGTATTAGTATGATAATGTAATTAATGTATTAGTATGGTTAATGTAATGTATTGATAAATTAATGTAATTAATGTGTATAATTAATGATGATATGTATATATATGTACATATATATATTTAAATATGATTTATGTATATATATATACGTATTCTAGTATGTATGATTAAATTGATATATATATATATATATATATATATATATATATATATATATATATATATATATATATATATATATATATATATATTGTATATATATATATTGGTTATTTTTATATATGATATCTACTTAATAAAAAGCATACACTAGTACAAATTAAATTCATATATTAGTATTATGTATTCCTCATATATGGTAGTATTGTATTTTATATTAGTATATATATATGTACTCATATGCAAGTATATAGTATTGTATTTATTGGTATATCTGTATATATTTATGTATATATATATAGTATAAATTTAATTTGGTGAATTAATATTAGTATGTTTAAGAATGATGTTGACAATATATATATGTATATTCTAAAAATATACTTTTGCACATATATGATATATACGTATTTTGGTATATAAAATATAATAGTATACGTACTATTTTGGTATAAATATATATATATATCTTTATTGTTCAATTATATAGTATAATATGTATATATGTATCCCTACTAGATGACCCTAGTTGACTAGTGCCCTGCCTGGCATGGCCCTGAGGCCAGTATTTTTGACTGTGTGTTAGCATAGTAACTGATACAAGTGATATTGTGATATGTCTATAGGACTGTTGGTTCACCCAGGGGATACTCTGGAACAGGACCTCGGTATTCACCAGCTAAGGACCCAAGGCAAGTACATTCTCTGATAATTTCCAATTGTTGATAATTTCTATAATTTCAATAATCTAGAAATGCTACATCTAAATCCTTGACACTGTGCTACACGGACTAGTATAGCTTGGATCTGCAGTCATGAGATGTTATATTGATTATCGTATTGACATTGTACACGATATGTATATTAGACATCGTACATGATAGATTGGACTTGCTCGTGTATCGTGACGTGTCATGGTTGGATCCACAGTACTAGTTGGGGGCGGGGAAGTAGTTAGTAAGAAATGTGATCATAACCTCTTATTGTAGTGTAGAACAATATAAGTGTTAATCATGCTCTTCACCCATGATTAGCCAGGCCCTATAGCTATCGTACATGTTTCCAAGTCGATCACATTTTGAAACTACTATTTCAAACACTTAGAATAGATTACAGTTCCCTATTTTAATTCATATACTACATCACCCGTATATGATACTGCACCTTGTTCCTTTCATTTTTATATATGCGCTGACTATGTCATATTGCCTATTGCTTGTTCCTTTACATTACCTGTCTCTTTATTTTTTCATTGCATTTATTCACTGTCTTCTCAGTATCTAGCATCAATTGTTTATTGCTTTATAGTCCTTATCAATTATATGGAACTGTTATTTGAGATTTGTACTTTGCTCCTTCCTGACTGGAATCATTTTTCCAGACTATGCCTTAGAGGACCGCTGTCCGACACTTTATGGACCATATGGTGAGTAGCTGCAACTGGGCTTGGTTGTTTAGTTGTGATTCCGGGAGGTCTAGCCGGAATCACTAATCTTCTAGTTAGTTCTTTTAGTAGACTATTTGGTACCGGATTTGTCTCCGGCATTTTATTAAGACTTGGATATTTGTTGAGTTAGACTATTACTTTAGACTTGTGTTGTATTTAATTTTGTTCGATATCTTATCGTGCTGTAATCCTGTGATTGAGTATGTATTTATTTTATTCGTGTCATCCGTGCCTCCTTATGGAGATTGGATGCTTGTGTGAGATTGGCTAGATAGTATCATGACCTTGACAGCGTTCTACCGCCGATGCTGCGGCGTAGGCTGGACGTACCGACGTACTCGTGCCCCAATTACGGGTGCGGGTCGTGACAGATACGGCTCGACTACCCAGACGACGGCTATAATGATGGCACAGCACTGCGACCCAGGCTGTCATTTACCGTCATCCTCTTTGCGTAAACTGCTTTTACGAGCACGAAGGGATACGCTGCCTTATTTTACACAGGCAGACATGAGATGTTTACGCTCTGCAGTAGACAAACCGCCTGCCACATCAAAAGCTGCACTCCGTACGGGGCTCGAGGCACGTCTCTGCGTCCAATGCACAGAGCGATGACAGTTGCTCGAGGCACGTCTATACGTCTAATGCACAGAGCGGTGACAGTTTCTCAAGGCACGTCTCTGCGACTGATGCGCAGAAGGGTTGCAGACCTTCAAAAACATGCCTCCGCATTTAATGCACAGGATGGTGGCAAATCTCAGCATTTAATGCAAGAGATTTGATTATATCTTCAAAAGCCGTAATTCCGGCTAAGACGTCCACATCAGTACTCTGGCATGGTACGCAGCGGCTTCAACGCCCATTCGGCTTCAACGTCCACTCGGCCTCTATGACCGCTCGGCTTCTACGCCCATTCGGCTTCAACGCCCACTCGGATTCAACGCCCATTCGGCTTCAACGCCCACTCGGCTTCAACGCCCACTCGGCTTCAACGCCCACTCGGCCTCTATGACCACTCGGCTTCTACGCCTGCTCGGCCTCTATGACCACTCGGCTTCTACGCCTATTCGACTTTATGCCGGTTTGATAACTATTTGGCTTCTATGCCATGGTGACAGACATTTGGCTTCTACGCCCACCTCTTCTACACATGGGATACCTACCTACGTGGCTTCTACGTCGTGATCTTTGTAGCAATTATACGCATTTTGTCCCTTAGTTGGACCCGCGTCACACGCTCATTCAAAGGATCATCTATACGCAGGCATTGGTTACTTTAACTGTTGTGTAAAAGGGTGCTGTACTTCCCACTCCTTGGTTTCTACACCGACGGAGTGGTCACTGTCACTAAAACTCTATAAATAGAGCCCTCTATCAATGAGGAACAGGTCGAAAAATTGGTCAAGAATACCAATATCAGATCCAAGGTCGACAAATTGAAAGATCGAACTAGAGGTCAAGAGAGAGAGAGAGAGAAGAATCCGGAGCTCAGGCAAAGAGTAGGGATCGACGACTTTGGCATCGTGCATCCACCCTCTTCTGCAACCTTATTGTAGTGTAGAACTGATGAGGAAGTAATTGCTCAACATGATACGGTATTCGTGGGATCCGTGAAGAAGACACTGGTCGTCCAATTCGACCAGTCTGCCTACGAAGACATGCTTCGAACCGGGGGTAGCTCTCACCCTCTCTCCGTCCAAGACAACAGGAAGCTGCGCAAGGTCTGGATGCCCAAGACATCCTCTACCATTCTTGTGGACTCTCCGATCTCTCCGACCTCTCCGACCAATGAGGTTGTAGCATTGCTCCCTTCGTGCCATGCACGTAAAATTTAGTCTCCCGCTACGCGCGGTACAGACGAAACTTCGGGCAAAGCCTTAGCGCTAACCCAAAAGTATCCACTACGCTCTACGCGTAGAAACCAGTCTCCCGCTACGCGTGGTACAGACAAAACTTTGGGCAAAGCCTCAGCGCTAACCCAGAAGTATCCACTGCGCTCTATGCGTAGAAACCAGTCTCCCGCTACGTGCGGTATAGACCAAACTTCTGATGATGCCTCAGCGCCAAAACGGAAGTATAAATCATGCTCCATGCGCAAGACAACATCTGACCTCCACGGGGAACCAGATGAGCTCTGTGATTTTCGCAAGGGAAAGCAAGCGGCAGAGTACTCAACTTCTCAGCCTTTACGCCAGCGAGGGAGCAATCTGCCTACCCTCCGGATTACGCGGGAAGCCGACGACCGACTGAGGACCTCTTCAGCTTTACGCCAGTCTGAGCAAATCTCCAAATTATGCCAGGCGAAGTCCCACGACGTAAAGCAAGCTCAGGTTGCGGAAAGACACCCTCCCCGGGGATTATCCGCCACCCAGATGGCCAACCTGTTGTACACAGGTGGCACAGGGAAAACCATGGTGCCCAATCTCCGCATGCCCACTGATGGGAACAGAAGGAACAAGCCGTCGTCTTCTTCTTCTACTCCTCCTGACTTGTGCAAATATCTAATCCAGAAGCGTAAGGAGAGGGGACCTTCCAACATGTCTATTATGCCTCCTGGCGAGCAATGTTGTAATAGTCATAAGATTGTGATTGACTGCTGCTGTTCTAAAGTAAAACGGTCGGTTTTCGACCGATTGAGCTACTCCCTGTCTTTCCAGGAAGAAGAGCCCGCACTTGCATCCGTGAACATGGCTTCACACATACCTAGAGGAGGGTCGAGCTCAAGACGTCATCCCTCTGGGCCTCCGAGCCGAAGGAGATTCGAAGACCTCCTCAGGAACACTGAAGCTGGGGTGTTCTAAAACACCCGTGCAAGGTCACAGCAACCAACTTCGTACTCGTCTGATTCCGACGTTGGGGGTCGCCAATCTCCCAGATCAGATGCTGAGAGTATAGAGTCGACTTCTGCAGTGACCTATACTAATCCTTCGATGACGCCCAGGGAAATGGGAGTTTACGCCGTTGAAGATGAACGCGAGGAAGCTTCGCCATCAGGAAACGCGGAACAACGTATCACTGTTCTGGAGACATCTCTGAAACAAATGCAATCCATAATGGAGAACATGAACCAGATGATGCTAACTCAGCACGCAACTGCCATGGCTCAAGCATCGGTCCCGCCAACTCAGATACGCGTGGGGGTGGACTTACCACCACCCAACCGGAGCCAAGAGCCCACTCTAGATCAAGAGTCAGCAGTTCCTTCGCTTCCTCACTCGGAGAATATATTACCTCCCATTGGTGTCACGATACAACCAACTCCGCACTACACCGTAGTCCCGCTTCCAACTGAAAATCCGATGCAGGCAGTACGGGAGTTGAAAGCCTAGTTTGATGCCTTGAAGCACAAAGATCAGCTCAAGAAACTGGGAATCAACCAGCCTTACCCAGCTATCTGGGAAGAGGTCCCTTTCCCTCCGAGGTATAAACCTCAGACTATGGCTCTGTTCGAGGGAAAAACATCACCAAGTCAGTACATGAACTATTTCAGTATGATGACGGTATTGCTACAAGGGAACGACGCCCTCCTCACTCGGGTGTTCAAAGGCTGCCTCTCAGGAGTAGCCTATCAGTGGTACCGTAGCTTGGCGGACAACTGCATTACTTCCTTCGAGGACTTCAAAGCTTTATTATTCACGCGATTCTACGAGGAAGGAATGGACATGTCTATGTCCTCTCTCATCGAAGTCAAGCAGAGGGAAAAGGAGGACGTTCGCACCTTCATCGAACGTTTTCGTCAGGCCACCTTACAGATACCTCCAGGAGTTCCAGACTCTGCGTTAGTAGACATTTGCAGGAAGAACCTCCTTCCCGTAGTCTCAGTGTTTACAGGACCATATCAGTTCCATGATTGGCACTCGTTCATTATCTCGGCAGTGGCCGCCGAAGACAACAGTCGCAAGGCGCGCGACAATGGCATTATGATCTCCGCCTCTGACAAAGGCAAAAGGTCATCTCCCAGTAGCGACCATCCTCGCAGCTCCAAGGGAAAATAAGCTCTAGCGATCAATACGTCCAGACAAAAGACTGCGACAACCATGCAGACGAGATCCGGGACTTCCAGGCCCGTCGAAGTCTACTCTTTCAACGACGACGATATCCCAAGTATATTCGAGTGTCTCGTCAAAAGTGGCAAGATTACCCTTCCAGAGCTGAGGCGGCCCCAAGAAGTCGATAATACTGACGACCCCAAATACTGCATCTTCCACAGATACGTACACCACCCAACAAAGGCATGTTACATACTGAAAAGGAAGATCCAGGGGTTAATCGATGCTAAGGCCATCACTCTGCACAACACCGAGAAGACGGTCACGGCTAACATGATCTCTCTGCGGTTTGGCAATCTGCCTTCCCAAGAAGTCTCGGACGGTGTCACACCCATTTCCCCGACCACGATGAACATCGTCAATCTTCCTCCAACTAGGGGTCAAAATCATGACCTGGTACCCCTAACCACCCGGCAGGGCGAGATTATGTGGGTTCATCCGGATTTTGTGTCAGAGCTCGAGGAGGAGACTAAAGCTACTAAGGCTACGTCTAGAAAGAGCTCCAAATGCAAACCTTGTCATATGGTTGCAACTTCTTCGCCATCAGACGAAGACAAGGTATTTGCTGCAACCCGTTCATGGAAAGCCTACCTCAACGACTACGGAGCAAGTCAGAAAGATGCACTGGCTGACGCTTCAACTGCCAAACCTTCAGGACCAGGCCCCGTCGTACCAGATGCCAGCCCTTCAAAACCGACTCCGGCGGACAAGAGAAAGCAAAGAGAAGTGCGCTTTGATAAACCTGTGAAAAACATTCCAAACAAAGGTTTTGAGAAGCCCTACAACTTCGACATCCTGGCCCAACTGGCTAATACACTAGCCAGGCTATCCATCTTTGAGCTACTCAGGCTCTCCCAAGACACTCGTCTAGCCCTGAGTGAAGCGCTGATGCAGGCGGAGGCATGCTTGACCCAGCTCAAGTCCCCCGACGAAGAACCAGTGGCGTGTCCTCAATGCCACAGTATGATGGAGGTGGTCCCAAATATTACTTTCACCCAAGACGACATGCTGTTAAAACATAACAAGCATGACAGGCCCCTCAATTACACCGGGTACGTCGGTTCAATGGAGGTCGATCGGATTCACATAGATCCGGGATCGTCGATCAGCATCATCCCTCACAGTCTGCTCAGACCGCTGAGGATTCCTACCAGCGAATTGGCTTACACCTCCACTACAATCGTGGGTTTCAACGCCGGAAGAAGTAAGTCGTTGGGAAAAATTTGCCTGAGGATCCAGATTGGCAACCTCAGATCGGTGGCCACGTGTTACGTCATCGATTCAGATGTGTCCTACAATATTTTGCTGGGAAGACCGTGGATCCACGACCACAACATCGTTCCTTCAACTCTACATCAATGTCTTAAATATGTAGACCCCCAAGGAACGGTACAAATGAAGGTTGCTGACCTAAACCCATTTAAAGGAGTAAAATCCTACTATTCCGATGCCGTGTTGTTCTCTTAAGACCATACGGAAGAAGTGTCAGGCGAGGCAAAGAAGGAATCCCACCGGGAGCCAGAAAAACCCTCTGCCGCACTACCGCTGTCAATCAGAGTGAAAGGATGAACCACTCGTCCAAAAGCCATGGAGCCTATGGCTATTCACCTGAACAAAACCAGGTCAGGAAAAGGGAGTGATCCTCTAGTGGTCACTTTGAACCAGAAGCCTCCACCTTTGGTCATCAACCTTCGGCGCAACGGGCAGCCGACCAATATAAATGCGACCAGGAACGGAGTTCCAGATGATAATAAACATCCTCTTTTCCAGTACGTTAACGCTCAAATTCCAAATCAGGAATCCACTCCCCGTGATGAGGTAGAACCCATAGCACAAAAATTCTTGGAAGTTATGAACTCCTACCGTCCGTATGTCTGGGAAGTAGCGTCATCATCCAATGTCGTCACGACGTATTGACCACATGAGGATTCTATCTTCATTGTCCTGCCTACCTGCAACAGCCAGCGTTCAATAGTCTTCGGCCGCATGCGCAATCAACCGGCTATCCAGAAAGATTCTTTCAATGACGATACTGGAAAAATGCAAGTTCACCGATACAGCCCGCAAGCGTTGAGGATCATGCAAAACATGGGCTACAACTTGGAGCGGAAGCCAGGCCTCAACTACAAAAGAGGCAGACGAACGCCGCTGTGCGGCGACCCCTACTATCAACGAACTCATTTCGGGTTGGGATATGCCGTCTCCTCTAAGTCGGACGAGGATATCTTTTTCTCTTCTCAGAATGGCTCATCGCCCTCCGATTCACCTGACGCTCTCGAGCAAGCATTATCAGCAAATATGGTAGTGGCAGATCCCTTTAAAGCAGATGAACAGGATTCTGAGCCATTTGAGAATGACTCTTGGGCCCAACAAATAGATACGCAGTGGGAATTCCGCTTCGAGCAAAGGGAACCTCCCACCAAAGATGAAGTTATCCAGGTTGATGTTGGGGGTGAACTTTTGCCAAAGCCGATATTTATCAGTAATAATCTTTCCCCAGCTGAAAGGAAAGAAGTTATCCAGCTGATAAAATAATATATCGACATTTTTGCGTAGAATTATAAGGACATGCCGGGCCTTGACCCAAAGGTGGCTACTCATAAACTCAATATATTGACCGACTCGAAGCCTATGAAGCAGCACCAACGCCGGTTCCGCCCGGATATGATGGATGCCATCGAAGCTGAAGTCAAGAAGTTGATAGCCTGCAGTTTCATTCAGAAAAAACAATATCCCGACTGGGTCGCCAATGTTGTCCCAGTCATGAAGAAAAATAGGAAAATACGTATCTGCATCGATTACCGAGATCTGAATGCAGCCTGCCCCAAGGACGAGTTCCCTTTTCCCATCACGGACATCATGATCGATAACACCTGCGATTTTGAACGCATGTCTTTCATGGATGGATTCTTAGGATACAATCAGATCAAGATGCATCCTGAAGACGAGAAGCACACTGCCTTTCGGACCCCGTTGGGGGTATATTGCTACACGGTCATGCCCTTCGGATTGAAGAACGTCGGGGCTACATACCAACGGGCTATGAGTAACATATTCTATGAGCATTTACGCAAAATAGTAGAATATTACGTGGATGACATAGCCGTCAAGAGCCGCCTCAAAGATGATCACATTCGAGACTTGAGGACGGTATTCGAGTTAATGTGCCAACATCAACTCAAGATGAACCCTACGAAGTCCTTTCTGGGTGTATCTAGTGGTAAATTCCTGGGATTTGTCATCACCGCCAAAGGCATCCAAGTGGACCCTGACAAAGTCCAGGCCATCGTAGAAATGCGACTGCCCCGTAATCTGAGGGAACTCCGGGGATTTCAAGACCGTCTGGCTTATATCCGGAGGTTCATATCCAACCTCTCGGGGAGATGTCAGCCCTTTCGTATCTCATGAAGAAAGGTGTATCCTTCGTATGGGACGAAACCTGTCAGCAAGCGTTCAGAGATATCAAGCGCTATCTCACCAGTCCGCCAGTTCTGGTGCCTCCCGTCATGGGAAGACCATTCTTGTTGTACGTTCGAGCAATGGATCATTCGCTAGGAGCTCTTCTCGCACAGAAGAACAATATGGGTCATGAACAGGCTATCTACTACCTCAGCAGGATGATGGTCGGAGCCGAACACCGGTACAACCCAATGGAGAAAGAATGCTTGGCTCTGATGTTCGATATCCAGAAGATGCGACACTATGTCACCGGCCAGACTATTCATATCATCTCCAGGATCAACCCTCTTCGAGTACTGATGAGCAAGCCAAGTGCTCTTAATTCCCGACTCGCGACTTGGGAGATGCTGTTAACACCATATGACATGGTATACGTCCCGCAGAAGTCCATCAAAGGCCAAGCGCTGGCTGACTTCCTAGCTGCTCATCCGATCCCGGAGGCCTCCAAATTATACGAGGACATTCCCGACGAAGTTGCAGAATGTAATTCCGCAATAGAAAGTGACGCATGGCAACTGTTCTTCGACGGTGCCTCCAGGACTGGTCCCCAGGGAAACGTGGTTTCAGGGGTAGGAATCGTTCTGGTCACTCCTGATAAACTCGTCATCTACCGAGCATATTCTCTTAGCGAGCCATGCTCCAACAATGTGGAAGAGTACAACGCTCTGCTAATCGGGCTCCAAGTCGCCAAAGAGCTGGGGGTCGTCTCCCTGGAAGCTTTCGATGATTCTTTGCTTATCGTCAATCAAGTCAGAGGAATATATGAAGTCCGGAATCCAGACCTCATCCCCTATCACCAAGCAACGGTCGAGATAGCCATGACATTCATAGGGTTCTTCCTAGAGCATGTACCTCGATCTCAGAATCTGGAAGCTGATGCCCTAGCCAGTCTAGCTGCGGATTTAGCCATTCCTATAAGAAGGCAGGATTCGGTAATCCTTCTTAACAGAGATTTATTTTGTGTGAAGAACAACTTTCACATAGAACGCAGCTACGCTGTGAACACAGATCCCCCTAGAAGAGACTGGAGAAGTCCCTTCATAGATTTCGTCGCATACGGAATCTTGCCGGAGGACCCCAAAGAAGCAGTATCCGTCAAAAGACGATCATTACGCTTCTACTTCGATGCATCTTCATAATGCCTATATCGCCGGACCTACGACGGACTGCTATTGAGATGTCTCTCTAACGACGAAGCACGGCAGATTATCCGGGAAGCTCACAACGATGTATGCGAAGCGCACCAGCCCGATCCTAAGCTATAGGATCGTATCAAGAGAATGGGCTATTACTGGCCCACTATGATCACAGACGCGATCAACTATGCAAGACAATACAGAGCCTGTCAGGTTCATGCAGACTTTATACATCAACTGTCTGAATATCTACATCCTACGGTTGCATCCTGGCCTTTCAAAGCATGGGGTATGGATATCATTGGTCCTATTCACCCGTCTTCTTCCAGAGGTCACCGGTTCATACTGGCCATCACTGATTACTTCTCCAAATGGGTAGAGGCGATCCCTCTTGCTGAGGTAATGGCGTCTAATGTAATTAGCTTCATCAAGCATCACGTTATTTATCACTTTGGGATTCCCCGAAGGATAATCCATGACAATGGGCCTCAGTTCATCAGCCAAGCGTTTCATCGATTTTGCGATAAAAATCGGATACATAATATTGCCTCTACGGTATATTATCCAGCTGCTAATGGTTTGGCGGAAGCTTTCAACAAAACCATTATCAAACTCTTGAAGAAGTTCGTCTCTTCAAACAAAAGAGATTGGGATGAGAAGCTGGGAGAATGTCTCTGGGCATACCGCACAATGGTACGAACTCCAACAGGTTATACCCCATTTTCACTGGTCTACGGGAGCGAAGTAGTTCTCTCCATTGAAATCCAGATCCCGTCACTCAGGATAGCCGTGACTAATGAGCTGACTCAAGAAAAGAATGACCTGTTAAGGCTTCAAGAGCTAGAAGGATTAGACGAGAAACGCCTCCAAGCTCAACAGCGCATCGCGCTATACCAAGCACGCATTTCTAGAGCTTTCAATCATAAAGTAAAGGAAAGAGTGTTCAAAGTCGACGAGCTAGTTTTAGCCGTAAGAAGGCCGATGATTCTTACTCACAGGAGTAAAGGCAAATTCCAGCCCAAGTAGGAAGGCCCTTATGTGATCGAGACAACGTTCTCAAACGGCGCTTATAGGTTAGCCCAGCCTAATGGAGACCTGTTCATGGCTCCTATCAACGGTAAATTCTTGAAGAGGTACTATGCTTAAACCTCCTCTACTCAAGTGGAATATAGCAAGAATCTCAATTCTGACAAAACTACTTTCAAAACAAAACTAGTTGGGTCATATTATATCATGTCTGTATGACCTCTGAATAGGTATGTCCTGCTAAAAGTTTATCGAGGGTCTATCACGTCTATACTACCTCTGATATCACTCTCGCCTAAACCTGTTATTTAAATTCCGAAATGATGGGTCCACAAAGTCAGAAAAGATTCGCTTTATTTATTCCCAAAAAGAGCAGAATTACATTGGGGAAGCAAAAAGAAGAAAGGGTACATCATTATGGGGGAGCGGTCAGATCGCGAATCAGCTGCGCCAGTGCAGCTATCCTCTCATCCCTGAAAACCAAGGCATCAGCGCGGGCCTGCTCCAGCCGTGCCTCGGGATTGTTCATAAAAGACAGTTCGGCCCTTGCCCGAAGAGAGCCAGCTCGGGCAGCTTCTGCACGCTCCAGATCCCGTCGTGCTGTGCTTAGTCGACTAGTCGCTACATCTAGACCTGCCAACGACTGAGAAGCCCACTCCTCTGCTAGAGAGAGTTTTTCCTTCAACTTGCGGGCCCTCGCTACATTCCCTTCATGCTCAGATTGGCACTTCGTCTGAAGAGCAAGAGCCTCCTCCACGACAGCTTTTCTTTCATCCATCTCCAGCTTATGTGCTTTGATGGAGGTATCTAGGCTTTCTAGCTATTTAGTAAGCCGCGCAGTCATGAGGTCGTATCTGGCCTGGACCTCAGCTTCAAGACTGCCCCAGGCCAGCTGCAAGTATTCGTTAATAGGTTGCTCCAACCCATTAACCATCGCCTCCAGGGCGTCAGCTACTCCAGAATCGCCGAACTCCCTGACTGCCCCAATCAAAAACTGAGAAGCCTTCTTCAGACGCTCGAAGTCTAGATTCTTCGCCAACACCATTGATATCAGCATTTTTAAACTGGTATAAAAGAGGCTGGTATACAGCTCGGTCAGCGCAACCAGATCTGATTGAACGCCAGGAGTGGCCGCGATATTGGCGAATCCCCCTCCAGGAATAATTGCAGACGAGGTGGCCACAGCCACCGCCTCGATGGGTGGTGCGACCGAAGAAGGTACGACAACGACGGTCGAAGTCATCGGCATACTCACAAGAGGCGAGGTCACGATAACGGGTTCGTCCTCCTCTTGAGGTGACGAAACTACTCCGGGCGAGCCGGCCTCTGAAGGTATTTCCTCCTCGAAGTCGAACGCCTCTGTATCATCGTCAGGAGCCCAAGCAGAGTCAGAAGGCGCTTCAACTCTATACTCCCCGTGGACGCCATCCCCTGAGAAGAGGACAAGAAAGTTGATATCAATATGATGGTAATCTTTCTAAGAGGAGACACAAAGATGATATTTACCCACAGCCAGCGGTATATATGCCGCATCTGCAGCCGATGTAGCTAAATTACGCCTTAATGACGCAATACGAACTGTCATACCTGGAGAAGGAGGTGGGCCAACCGACATCGCCAGGTGCTCTACCGAGCCTTCACCAAGACGCAGTCAAGGTTCGTCAGCTGGAATCTCGCTAGTCATGCTCACGGACGCGGCAGGAGTTTCATCCGTTGCTGGTGTAGGGGAAGATTCTCCCATTTGCCTCGGCCATGCAGGCAATTTCAGTCCACTACCGGAGGCAGTGGCAGCAACGGCAGCCTCAAGTAGGAGTTCTCCGGTACCGCCAGCCGAAACTAAGGGTCCCTCTCCGAAAGGCGGGGAACCTCCAATCAAAGAGACATCTCCAACAGGAGAGACAGCAGGTTCTTCTCTAGGAGCCTTAACGCCAGGAATTTGGAGAGAACGATTAACCGTCTTCTTCTTCCTCTTGCGAGGGGAAGTCTGCTTCGAAGCAGGAGCCCTTCGCTTCCTAAAGACTGCCAAAGCCCCCGCAGGCGGAGGCACTTCACACCTCGGCACCGACAACAGAGGCTCATCCGGAGTGATGGACTCCTCACCCTCGTCAGATGAAACCGAGGGGACTTTGACTCTTCCCCCAGGCTTGGGAGAAGGCACCCTAAAGATTCCACGCATATCAAAATCGTGATGGAAGGTGTTGATCGCCACGTAGAACTGGGCATACGAATGGAGGATACGCAGCTCCGTGGAGAGTGTGACAACCGGCACGATAAAGATTGCTCCCGTGCAACCCATGATAAAATACCGCCATCCTCTGGCTCCATCAATGAGTCCGCCCCTGGACCTGAAGCTGGTGACGGCATTGCCCACGTGCAGCTGATCGTACCCAAACTGCCTGGCGAACCGACTGGGCAAGTAAGGCTCGAAGAAGCAATGATCTTCGCTTCTGTACAGCAAATGGGAGTGTCTGATGCAGACCAACCAATTAAAAGCTTCCGGAGAAAGATTGGTCTTCTCTCCACCTAAATCCTCAAGCCTAATCCCTGTCTGATTACGATGCACAGAGGGGACAGTGCAGAGGAGCTTCCAGCCGTGACTGAGGCTCAGCACCCGCCGACAGTCTAAAACTGTATTCACATTCCAGAGGGAGTCCTTGTAGTTCAGCAAGAAACTACCACCCGTGCTACTACCAGGGCCGGGAGACATCACCCGGGGGTTGTGGAGAATTAACCATCCCATCAAGTACAGATATGGTAACTCTACCCGGAGAAAGCTATCACGCCGAGCTTCATCGACGAGCAGTCCATCAGTCATGGCTGTAAACACCCTGATTTTCAGAATAATTTTAATATATTTTTCACCAGTTTTTCGGTATTTTTCTGGACGAAGAACAAGGTAATTGTGATCAAAAGAAATTTAAGTATTGCTAATTGGTGTTAAAATATTATAGAAATAATATTTTATGGTATAAAATAGAAAACCGGTCATGTGGTATTTTTCGGTAAATTTATTGGACTCCGGAGTAGCGTTTTAAGCCTTAAAAACTATTGGTAGTGTAAACCGAACCTAAACCCAGATTAAACCAAACCAACCCTGATTAGACTAAACCGAACCCATTTTGGCCGAACCAAACCGCTGCTGACCCAAGCCCACCGCATGGCGGGTCAGGTCAGATCCGAGTCAAACCCGACCCAGATCCGAAACCCATTAGGTAAACCCTAACCACCGTGGTTATTGTAGCTATAAATCCTCGTGAAGCGTGCCCAGCCGACCCCAACTCGTCGCTGCCGGAACCCTAGACAACCGCTCGTCGACTACTCCCTCTTTCCGCACTCACGGCCGCCGACTCGACCCTGACTTCCCCCTCAACACCTCCGCCGCCGCTGCACATCACCCATCTCCGCCGACAGAACCCAGAACCCTCGACCCCTTCCCCGCGAGCGCCGCTCGCGTCCGCCCCTCGGCTCCTCGCCTCGAGCAGCCTCCAGAGTCCTCCTTGCAGTCAATTAGCCCCACCGACCTCACCGCTCTGCCGCTTCCCCTGAGTCGACCCAACAATCGACAGATCCGAGGCGGCCTTCCCCGAACCCGACGACAGCCCCTGGACCCCGCCGCCGCCAGGCCGTCGACACCCCGAGCCCGACTCCCTTCGGCGGAACCCCGTTGTCCCCTGATCCGAACCCTATCTCGGACTCACGAGGACAGGAGGACACGGGAAACCTCGACCCGGACACAAAGTTGACTCTCGGACACGTAGAATTCAGCGTTCACGGAGCCCTGTTCAGGTACCATTTTCTCCCTCCTCGTATTTCTGTTTCTGATTCCGTCAGTTGCTACACGTAGACTGTATAACCCTCTCGGTGCCCGTGCAACCCGCTCGGTGCATTGCATCCTGTGGTGATCGCACATCGAGATCCAAAAATAGGAAAAATAATGCCCTATTTCACCCCGAAACTGAGTGCGTCCCGCCAAACGGGACGACTTGGTCGCACGCGGTCTTTACCAAAATGTGCGCATCGTTGATACGGACGTGTGGAATTTCACAGAAGTCGATTCGGATGTGCGTGCACCCCGAAATCAACGCGTATCCGCCGACACCGTCCCGTATCCATCCATTCTAGAATACGCTGTAACTTTGTGTACACACGTCGGATCGAGACAAAACTTGCGCCATCGGACTCATAGCAATACACTGGTCCCGTGACCCAAGTTTGGTTCGATTCTGAGAACGTTGACAAAATTGCGTATCGTGGGCCCTACAGGCTCCACTTGACGGGCGATTTTGTGATCGGCTCATCAGAATCCGATTCTGGAAGTTCTATTGGGTTTGTATCATCGTTCCTGACTTGTAGACACTGAGTTTGAGAAATTTGGAGACCTTTGATCCTGACTCGCTGTTCGGTACAAAGTGGCCCACATGTGGACCCCGCTTTGACCCAAAAATATCATTTTTGCCCTTGTGTCCAAATTGGACTTAAGGACAGGCATTTCTAGCTATTTAATATCTTCTGAGACTGTTGGTAATGTTTATTATAGCTTTTGGAGGAGTACCCACCGGATCCACTGATACAGGGATAGCTTTTGGTATTCAAACACCAGGCAAGTGTACCTTACCAAACTCTGCAGTATTGTTACATAATTTCCTTGCTTTATTATATTACTGTGCATGCTTAACCTAGGACCGTGTGACGTACTAGCGTCCGATTATCAGTCGGGTGCCAACATCGTACGCGGTGTTGTGTATTGTCATCTAGAGATGGACATTCGTGATACTTTATCTTCTCGTACTTGTCTTACCAAGTACACTATGACCCAGGACACTGGACACTGTTCATGAGACATGATCTTCCCAAGATACTCGTGATGATTCTGTATAGGATAAAGGACTTGACAGAGATACTACATTCTTAGATACATTATGACTTGTGCATTAGTTATGATCCCGCTGACATGGACATGAGACGTTATGGTCATGATATGCGTGGTTACATTGGGTGGGGAGAGACACACAGACTACAGGCTGATCATATATATACACCCCTACTATTGTGAGGCACAAGACTCTGAAGCCCGAGCTTGGCCCATTACTCATTATTACTGCTGCTACCGGCTCCCCGACACAGAGCTTGTAGTAGCTTCAGCCTGAGTTCTAGTGCTGCTCTCATCTTGCATATCATTTAGCTGGTTATTTAGTATTCCCTTATTGTTCCATCTATTGCTAGAGAGGCCCACAGGCTACGGGTTGATTATGTTATGCCGGCTACTCAGTCTCCCGCTGAGCTAGACCACCTCATAATATCACTTCTACCGGCTCCCCTACACAGAGCTTGTAGTTGATTCAACCTGAGTCCTATTGATGTTCTCTCTTGCATTTCACACATATGTCTACATACTTACCCTATTTATCTTATTTACTATTACACTGCATTTTGGCATGTCGATTTTTGTACCTTGTTATGTCCCCTGAGGACCTGGATACCGGATTATTTCCCCAGGTTTAGCAGACGATTTCTATCCCGAGATATACGGGACCGCAGCAGGAGCAGATACAGGAGCTGTACCGACACCCGAGGACGAGGTGTTAGCTGAAGACTTTTTCTGAGCATCTATGTTCTATGCTCAGTATTTACTTTATTTTAGTTATTTATATTTTGGTCTGTTGAACCATTGTATCAGATATTTATCGGATTGTTCCCCGAAGCACTTTGTTGAGACTAGCTGATGATTTACATTCCTTATATATTCTGTGGATCATATTTTATATCTTGTATGGATGAGATTAGTTGTGCCATGTTATCGTAGACTTGTTTTACAGCTTAAGTATGCCCTGATGGATCCATTAAATTGGGTTTGTCCATCAGTGTGTGCTGCTGGCCATTGCCACGTATCTGGTCCCTCGGTATTTTGGGACTGGGGCATGACAATGGCTCTCAGGCCAGCCTGTATACGGCACACTATGGCAGGGAGCAAGCCCAGTCTTGTCCCGAACACTAGACGAACGGCGGGCCACAGGATGTTCCGGTGAATGCGGTCCGAGGACGCGATGTCGGGCACCACTACTCGATGCAGCCATATAGAGAGAAAATCAGCCAGCCGGGCTTCCTTAGACAAAGGCCTACGACAGCGCCTCAAGTAACTATAGGCCTTAGTGCCTTCAGGATACTTTTCTACCCCGTCATTGATAAACTGATCTGGAGCTTTAGCATCCTCCATAAGATCCTCGACGACCTGGGCACTGAGCATGCCCAAACAGTTCACGGGCTCATTCTTGCCCCCCGAAACTTTCTCCGACTTAGCGGCCCTGGCCCGATGGAAGAAGAGGTAGGACATCCAGTTAGTGGTGTGAGCCAAATCAGAAGGCTCATCATAAAAAGTGGTGCACGCGAAGTAGTGGCACATCAGCTCCTGATATACCTCCACAACCCGAGGGCCGAGTCCTCCAACTCCCGATTGGTGGGAACATACTCTTCATACGGGGTATCCCCCATCGGCAGTCTCGAGATTACTGCCATTTCGTGGAGGGCCAACCCCAACTCCCCCAGTGGAGTGGCGAAGGTCCCGGTGAGCGAAATGTATCGCTCCATCAGTGCCAGAAATAGGTTAGGGTTGGGAGGCAACCCAACACTCGTCGCGCTCACAGCAGCATACAGTCCAATGACCTCCAGCTCTCTCCGAAAATGCTTCAAGGCCCAGTCAACTACGCAAGCCCATCGGAGGTTTGTTGGGGTGATCCACCCATTGCACCAAGGATTCTCCTTGGGGTATACCCCCCCTCGCACCATGAAGTCGTTGTAGAAAGTCGGTAATTGGACCGGCTGGATCACTGAACTGTCTTCACTCGGGATGTTGTCCGGGCACAGGCCCCTGAACAACGTCACAATGCCGGAAGGACGGCTGACGAACGACCCCTGGTCAGCTCCTTTCAAATGAAAGATCTTCCCCGGCTTGCCGTGAAGATCGGGAGTCAGCGTCCACGACATCCTCCGGGAATGTGTCGCGTGGGAGAAAGCCGAGATAGGATAATCTCTCGGCATCATTGGCAGATACAAGACCACACTCTCGGCGAGGAAAACCCAGGGTTCTCTCTTGGGCTTCGTCTGGGACTGTTTGTCAATCATGTCCCCAAAAAGAAAAGCCGGCTTGATGTACTAGTCCCCGTCTATGTACGTCAGGGGCTCCCCGTTAGTCATGTTCAGCAATGTCCGCTCGCCCTGAGCCGATATCAAGATCTCCCTTCCTTCAGGATACTGGGGTCCGGAGATAGGAAATGTCACGTGGGACAGATCCTCTAGATAGTTTGAGTGCAGCATCCCGACAACGGAACCCATCACCTCGGCCAGTGGAGACTCATGCAAGTTAACTGTGAAAGTGCAAGGAAAATACGTCATTACAAATCTTGCAACATAAAGACCAAGAAACGACAGTCTGTGCTTTACGCCAAGACTGTACAAAATTTGGTTATTTTACGCCGGAAGTCACATCCTAAAGCATAATTGGCGGTATACTGTCCGTGCTTTATGCCAGACTGCCAAAATTCTAGTTATTACGCCGGAGGTCCCATCCACAAGCGTAAAACTAAAATTTTATAGTATACACCAAGTTTTCGGCAGTCAGAGTTTTTACGCTCAAAACTGCAAAAATATGGAGTTTTTACGCGAGCACATTAGAAATGTGGGCGTAAAAGATAAAAATGTCTCCGTGCGTCATCTTCCTCAAAGAGGCTATCAGCACAGAAGACGACCTAGCGCGGTCACGTTCAACGTGTACGAAGGATTTTTTTTTTGTCATCCCAAAGGCTATACCTCTAAGGCCGGATGCGCTACTCGTCGGCAAGATGCTTCGCTCAGAAGGAAGGTCACCTTGCCCGACCGAAGACTCTCTCGCTGGGGCAGAAGAACGAGAAGAAGAGCCTGTACTCTTTCCCTTAGTGGAGGGGGTTTGTTTCGGTGCCATTTCTGAAAACTCGGAGTGCTCGGAGAAAGAACGAGGGGAAAAACTCAAACAGTCGAAGGCTCTCTTTCGCAGAAGACGGATAAAAAGTTTTTCTCTTAAAAGCTTGGAATATATATAGAGTTCGGGTCGACTCCTCGAATCCTCGGACGGGCTCCTCGAAACCCCAACCAAATCTCACAATTAAATATTTGGTTATGATTGGGTACTACGTCAGCCCACTACTCTCGAAAGACGGACAGTCAGCAAATTCAAAGAGTTTTTCGTACGAAAGTAGGTCAGCAGTTCCTATGCTAAAGAGCTTTCTACGCTCGACAGCAACAGATCTACGGTTTTACACTCGCAAGCTACAAGTCTATGGTTTTATGCCCGGATGCCTTTGTGCTCGGTAGCTTTTATATTCGAGAGGCTACAAACCTACAACTTTACGCTCAGCAGATACCAAATCGATGATCTCACGCTCGGTGGCGTTTAGTTTACCCTCGGAGGCAACAGATCCGCAACCTTACGCTCGGAAGATTTCTTTTTTATAGGCTACAAATCTACAGTTCTACGCTAAGGAGCTTTCTACGCTCGACAGCAACAGATCTACGGTTTTACGCTCGCAAGCTATCAGTCTATGGTTTTATGTCCGGATGCCTTTGTGCTCGGTAGCTTTTACGCTCGAGAGGCTACAAACCTACGACTTCACGCTCAGCAGCTACGAATCTACGATTTCACGCTCGGTGGTTTTCTACGCTCAATAGACTACGAACTCAGGATTTTCAGCTCATCTATACTACGGATCTCTGACTTTCCGTATATCCGAACAGTTCTCAAGGCGGTCGATTACAGGAGTTCACACAGAAGATACTCCTTCTTGACCTCAAAATATCCTAAGTACCCGAAACATATAGAGTTTAAACATTGAGAAATTACTCTTCTTGGGTCAATCGGAGGTTCATCCAGACTCCAGTCTGAATATCTCGTCTATCAAGATGGCAACTCAGTTTGACAACCATTTCTCGACCCTGTTCCAAGGGATTTTCGAGAAGTCATTCTTGAAGACAAAGTCTGAACAAAAATTCTGTTCATCAGAAGTAAAAACTCTACGCGGTTCCTCAGTCCTAGCAGCAGGACAGTTCTAAATGCTCAAAATGCTCAACAGCGTTCTATGGACTATTCGCTATGCATAAAGGACAGGACCTAGCACTCTTTCTAAACAGAGTCGGCGTAAAGAATCAGACGTGTCGAAGCTACACATATTCAGACTTCACAGCAACGTATGGCAAAACGATCATATGCAGAGAAGAAAGACGATTTTATTAAAAGATTAAAGTCATGATTACATATAAGGGAAATCCTGTCTACAAGGGGTTTTTTCTCTATTTTCATGATTACATCTGAGGGAAACCCCGTCTACAAAGGGCTTCCTTATCATCGTCTGAAGATCGCACCGAGAAGCTGCTCTGACAGGGTCTCGCGTTGGTGATGGTCTTTCTCTTCTTCCAAGAAGATGATCAGTGGCAGGAGGATACAAAACTGGGCATATGACCCATCCTCCAACAGAAGGAAAGCAAGGTAATTCTGCTTTCCTACAGACCACCGCCACTCTAGCCGGTCTGTCTGCCTCTCGTCACCAGAGGTAACTAGAGAAGGCGCCACTTGCAAGTAGCGTGGTGAAATACGATTCTTCGTCTCTCCCGAAGAACCACCATACAAAGTTGTTGATTATCCTGAGCAAGGGAGGCTAAGATATCCTTCCATGATCCATCGTTGCAGTGGACACTTACTCGAAGACGCCGTCTTTTTCGGCTCCTTATACGCTGGAAGAACATGATCTCCTTCTTCCTCAGGTCGACCCGATGAACTCCGGCGATCATCTCTGCGTGGTGATAGAAATGTGGGGAGAACATGTTAACTCCCCCAGCCTTTTTATAGGTGAAAGAGGTCATACCGGTCCCCAATAAATCCGCCATAAAGTCAGCATCGACCGTTTCAACGCTCTATTCAGAAACGTTTCGAGTTACGAGGAGCGGTTCATGCTTCATTCAAAGCGTTCCAAATTCCGAGGAATTTGAAAGCTTTGAAGGGGGTCTTGTAGAAGCATAAAAAATATGCCGGATGGCTATACACAGCATATTGGTACAGAACAGCGTAAGCAGAGGCCTTCAGAGCCATCAAGCGTGCAATAGAGCTTTTTTCGCTAAACACAGCGTGAAATATTAAAAGCTCAAAAGGCCATCCGCGTAATGCAGTATGTCCAAACCGCTTCAGCGTAAACAAGGTGCTTCATCATCCTCTTTCAAACGCAGCATTGAGGTGTACAAGAGACGCTTCTTATTCTCCGAAGTAAACCTGTCAGACCTTGCAATGAACCTGTCAGACCCTGCAATGAACCTGTCAGATCCTGCAATGAACCTGACGTCTGTACTTCTGACAAAGGGATACGGCTCGACTACCCAGACGACGGCTATAATGATGGCACAGCACTATGACCCAGGCTGTCATTTACCACCATCCCCTTTGCATAAATTGCTTTTACGAGCACGAAGGGATACGCTGCCTTATTTTACACAGGCAGACATGAGCTGTTTACGCTCTGCAGTAGACAAACCGCCTGCCACATCAAAAGCTGCACTCCGTACGGGGCTCGAGGCACGTCTCTGCGTCCAATGTACAGAGCGATGACAGTTGCTCGAGGCATGTCTCTACGTCTAATGCACAGAGCGGTGACAGTTTCTCAAGGCACGTCTCTGCGACTGATGCGCAGAAGGGTTACAGACCTTCAAAAACACGCCTCCATATTTAATGCACAGGATGGTGGCAAATCTCGGCATTTAATGCAAGAGATTTGATTATATCTTCAAAAGTCATAATTTTGGCTAAGACGTCCACATCAGCACTCTGGCATGGTACGCAGCGGCTTCAACGCCCATTCGGCTTCAACGCCCACTCGGCCTCTATGACCGCTCGGCTTCTACGCCCATTCGGCTTTAACGCCCATTCGGCTTCAACGCCCACTCGGCTTCAACGCCCACTCGGCCTCTATGACCACTCGGCTTCTACGCCTGCTCGGCCTCTATGACCACTCGGCTTCTACGCCTATTCGACTTCTATGCTGGTTTGATAACTATTTGGCTTCTATGCCATGGTGACAGACATTTGGCTTCTATGCCCACCTCTTCTACACAAGGGATACCTACCTACGTGGCTTCTACATCGTGATCTTCGTAGCGGTTATACGCATTTTGTCCCTTAGTTGGACCCGCATCACACGCTCATTCAAAGGATCATCTATACACAGGCATTGGTTACTTTGACCGTTGTGTAAAAGGGTGATGTACTTCCCACTCCTCGGTTTCTACACCGACGGAGTGGTCACTGTCACTAAAACTCTATAAAGAGAGACCTCTATCAATGAGGAACAGGTCAAAAAATTGGTCAAGAATACCAATATCAGATCCAAGGTCGACAAATTGAAAGATCGAACCAGAGGTCAAAAGAGAGAGAGAGAGAGAGAAGAATCCGGAGCTCAGGTAAAAAGTAGGGATCGACGACTTTGGTATCGTACATCCACCCTCTTCTGCAACCTTTGAAGCTGCTTTCTGTCTTCTATGGCACTTCTTCAACATCGTGTGGTCCAAGGGCTAAAGTGATCGACTGCAGATCAGACACCTATAGCAATATTTATCCAGATTAAATAAATTATACTCCCATATCCTCGTATAGGATCAAATTGTACAAGTTTGTTTGTAAACCAAAGAAGGCGGGTTTCGTATAAACCCCATCCTGAATATATTTTCATTCTTTCGTTTAATACCACAAACAGCCACAAAATCTATAAAGGGACTTCTCCAGTCTCTCTTGGGAGGATCTATGTTTACAACGTAGCTGCGTTCTATGTGAAAGTTGTTTTTCACACAGAATAAATCTCTGTTAAGAAGGATCACCGAATTCTGCCTTCTTATAGGAATAGCTAAATCTGCAGCTAGACTGGCTAGGGCATTAGCTTCCAGATTCTGAGATCGAGGCACATGTTCTAGGAAGAACCCTTTGAATGTCATGGCTATCTCGACCATTGCTCGTTGATAGGGGATGAGGTCTGGATTCCTGACTTCATATATTCCTCTGACTTGTTTGACGATCGACAGAGAATCACCGAGAGCTTCCAGAGATTCGACGCCCAATTCTTTAGCGACTTGGAGCCCGATTAGTAGAGCGTTATACTCTGCCACATTATTGGAACAGGGCTCACTAAGAGAATATGCTCGATAGATGATGAGTTTATCAGAGGTAACCAAGATAATTCCTACTCCTGAAACCACGTTTCCCCTGGGACCAGTCCTGGAGGCACCATCGAAGAATAGTTGCCATGTGTCACTTTCCATTGCAGAATTACTTTATGTAACTTCGTCGGGAATGTCCTCGTATACTTTGGAGGTCTCCGGGATCGGATGAGCAGCTAGGAAATCAGCCAATGCTTGGCCTTTGATGGACTTCTGAGGGACGTACACCATGTCATACGGTGTTAATAACATCGCCCAAGTCGCGAGTCGGGAATTAAGAACACTTGGCTTGTTCATTAGTACCCGAAGAGGATTGATCCTGGAGATGATATGAATAGTCTGGCCTGTGACATAGTGTCGCGTTTTTTGAATAGCGAACATCAGAGCCAAGTATTCCTTTTCCACTAGACTGTACCGGTGTTCAGCTCCGACCATCATCCTGTTTAGATAATAGATAGCCTGTTCATGATCCATATCGTTCTTCTGTGCGAGAAGAGCTCTCAGAGAATGATCCATCGCTCGAACGTACAGTAAGAATGGTCTTCCTATGATGGGAGGCACCAGAACTGGCAGATTAGTGAGGTAGCATTTGATATCATTAAACGCTTGCTAACAGGCTTCGTCCCATACGAAGGATACACCTTTCTTCATGAGACAAGAAAAAGGCTAACATCTCCCAGAGAGGTTGGATATGAATCTCCGGATATAAGCCAGACGACCTTGAAATCCCCTGAGTTCTCTCAGATTATGGGGCGATCGTATTTCTAAGATGGCCTTAACTTTATCAGGGTCCACTTGAATGCCTTTGGCGGTAATAATAAATCCCAGGAATTTGCCACTAGATACACCCAAAGAGGACTTTGTAGGATTCATTTTGAGTTAATGTTGGCGCATCAACTCAAATACTGTCTTCAAGTCTTGGATATGATTATCCTTGAGGCGACTTTTGACAGCTACATCGTCCACGTAACATTCTACTGTTTTGCGTAAATGCTCATGGAATATGTTACTCATAGCCCGTTGGTACGTAGCCCCGGCATTCTTCAATCCGAAGGACATGACCGTATAGCAATATACCCCCAATGGTGTCCGAAAGGCGGTATACTTCTCGTCTTCAGGATGCATCTTGATTTGATTGTATCCTGAAAATCCATCCATGAAAGACATACACTCAAAACTGCATGTACTGTCAATCATGACGTCTGTGATGGGAAGAGGAAACTCATCCTTAGGGCAGGCTGCATTCAGATCTCGGTAATCGATGCAGACATGTACTTTCCTATTTTTCTTCATGACCGGGACAACATTGGCGACCCAGTCGGGATGTTGTTCTTCCTGGATAAAACCGCAGGCTATCAACTTCTTGATTTCAGCTTCAATAGCGTCCATCGTATCCGGGCGGAACCAGCGTTGGTGCTGCTTCACAGGCTTCGAATCGGGCAATATATTGAGTTTATGAGTAGCCACCTTTGGATCAAGACCTGGCATGTCCTCATAATTCCATGCAAAGACGTCGATATATTCTTTTATCAGCTGGATAACTTCTTCCCTTTCTTCTTCGGAAAGATTGTTACTGATAAATATCGGCTTTGGCAAAAGTTCATCCCCAACGTCAATCTGGATAACTTTATCTTCAGTGGGAGGTTCTCTCTGCTCGAAGCAGAATTCCCATTGTGTATCCATTTGTTGAGCCCAAGTGTCATTCTCAAACAGTTCAGATTCTTGTTCGTCTGCTTTGAAGGAATCTGTCACTACCGTATTTACTGATAATGTTCGTTCGAGAGCGTGAGATGAGTCAGAGGGCGATGAGCCATTTTGAACAGAGTAAAAGATATCCTCGTTTGACTCAGAAGTTGCCAGGGAGGTAGTATACCTTAACCCAAAACGAGTTCGTTGACAGTAGGGATCGTCGTGCAGCGGCATTTTTCTGCCTTTCCCATAGTTGAGACCTGGTTCCAGCTTCAAGTCATAACCCATACTTTGCATGATCTTTAAAGCTTGCGGGCTGTATCTGTGGACTTGCATTTTACCAGTATCGTCATCGAAAGAATCTTCTTGTACAGTCGGTTCATTGCGCATGCGGCCAAAGACTATTGAACGCTGACTGCTGAAGGCAGGCGGGACAATGAAGATAGAATCCTCGTGTGGTCTATATGTCATGATGATATTGGATGATGACGCTACTTCCCACACATACGGATGATAGGAATCTATAGCTTCCAAGAATTTTTGTGCTATAGGTTCTATATCTTCATGGGGAGAGGATTCCTAATTCGGAATTTGGGCATCAATATACTGGAAAAGAGGATCTTTATTATCATCTGAAATCGCGTTCCTGGTTGCATTTACGTCAATCGATTGCCTGTTGCGCCGAAGGTTGAAGACCAAGGGTGGAGGCTTCTGGTTCAAAGTGATCACTAGGGGATCACCTCTTTTTCCTGACCTGGTTTGGTTCAGGTGGATAGCCACAGGCCCTATGGCTTTTGGACGGGTAGTTTGCCCTTTCACCTTGATTGACAGAGGTTGCTCGGCTGAAGGTTCTTCTGGCTCCCGGTGGGATTCCTTCTCTGCTTCGCCTGACACCTCTTCCATGTAGTCTTGAGAGTACAACATGGCATCAGAGTAGTAGGATTCTACTCCTTTAAACGGGTTCAGGTCAGCAAACTCCGTTTGTACTGTTCCTTGGGCATCTACATATTTAAAGCATTGATGTAGAGTCGAAGAAACGATATTGTGGTCGTGGATCCAAGAACTACCCAGCAAAATATTGTAGGATACCTCTGAATCAATGACGTAACATGTAGCCACTGATCTAAGGTCGCCAATCTGGATCCTTAGGCAAATTTTCCCCAATGGCTTACTTTTTCTTGTGTTGAAACCCACGATTGTAGTGGTGGTGTAAGCCAATTCGCTGGTAGGAATTCTCAGCGGTCTGAGCAGACTATGAGGAATGATGCTGATTGATGATCCCGGATCTATGTGAATTCGATCACCCTCTATGGAACCGATGTACCCGGTGTAATAGAGGGGTCTGTCATGCCTGTTATGCTTTAACAGCATGTCATCTTGAGTGAAAGTGATATTCGGGACCACATCCATCACACTGTGACATTGAGGACATTCTACGGGTTCTTCGTTAGGGGACTTGAGCTGGGTCAAGTATGAATCTGCCTGCATTAATGCTTCACTCAGGGCTTGACGAGTGTCTTGAGAGAGCCTGAGTAGTTCGAAGATGGACAACCTGGCTGGTGTATTAGCCAATTGGGCCAGGATGTCGAAGTTGTATGGCTTCTCTAAACCTTTGTTTTGAATATTTTTCAAAGGTTTATCAAAGCGCACTTCTTTTTGCTTACCTTTGTCCACCGAAGTTGGTCTCGAAGGACCGGCCTCAGGTATGGCGGGCTCTGGTTCTGAAGGCTTGGTAGCTGAAGCGTCTGCCGGTGCATCTTCCTGACTTGCTCCATAGTCCTTGAGGTAAGCTTTCCCTGAACGGGTTCCAGTAGCCAAGATCTCGTCTTCTGATGTCGAGTGTACCGTAACCGTGTAACATGGTTTACGCTTCGAGCTCTTCTTAGACTTAGCCTTAGCATCTTGAGTCTCTTTCTCGATCTCCGGCACCAGATTCGGATGAACCCATATGATCTCGCCCCGCTGGGTAGTTAGGGGTAGTAGGTCATGATTTTGACCCCTAGCTGGAGGGAGATTAACGATGTTCATCGTTGTCTGGGAAATAGGTGTGACACCGTCCGGGACTTCTTAGGGAGGTAAATTGCCAAATTGCAGAGAGATCGTGTTGGCTGTGACCGTCTTCTCGCTGTTGCACAGAGTGATGGCCTTAGCATCGATCAGCTCCTGGATCTTCCTCTTCAGTACATAACACGCCTTTGTAGGGTGGTGTATGTATCTATAGAAGATGCGGTACTTGGGATTATTAGTACTGCCGACCTCATTAGGCCGCTTCTCCTCAGAAAGGATAATCTTGCCGCTTTTGACGAGACACTCGAATATGCTCAGAATATTGTCGTCGTCGAAAGAGTATACTTCAATAGGCCTGGAAGTCCCAGGTTTCGTTTGTGTGGTTGCCGCAGTCTTTTGCCTGGATGTATTGATTGCCAGAGCTTCTTTTCCTTTGGAACCACAAGGATGGTCGTTGTTGGGGGATGACCTCTTGCCTCTATCGGAGGCAGAGATCATGATGCCATTATCACGCGCCTTCTGACTGTTGTCCTCGACTGCTACCGCTGAGATGATGAACGAGGGCCAATCATGGAACTAATATGGTCTTGTGAACACCGAGATTACGGGAAGAAGGTTCTTCCTGCAAATGTCCACCAATGCCGAGTCTGGAACTCCGGGAGGCATTTGTAAAGTGGCTTGACGAAAACGTTCGATGAAAGTGCGAACGTCCTCTTTTTCCTTCTGCTTCACTTCGATGAGAGAGGACATAGACATGTCCATCCCTCCTTCGTAGAATCGTGCGAAGAATAAATCCTTGACGTCTTCAAAGGAAGTAACACAGTTGTCCGTCGGGCTACGGTACCACTGATAAGCCACTCCCGAGAGACAGCCCTTGAACACCCGAGTGAGGAGGGCATCATTCCCTTGTAATAACACCGTCATCATACTGAAGTAGTTCATGTACTGACTCGATGATGTTTTTCCCTCGAACAAAGCCATAGACTATGGTTTGTATTTAGGAGGGAAATGGGCCTCTTCCCAGATAGCCGGGTAAGGCTGGTTGATTCCCAATTTCTTGAGCTGATCTTTGTGCTTCAAGGCATCAAATTGGGCTTTCAACTCTCGTACCGCCTGTATCGGATTTTTAGTCGGTAGCGGGACCACGGAGTGGTGAGGAATCGGTTGCATAACAACTCCAACGGGAGGTAATACATTCTTCGAGTGAGGAAGCGGAGGAACTGCTGACTCCTGATCTAGAGCAGGCTCTTGGATCGCGTTGGATGGTGGTAAGTCCACCCCCACACGTACCTGAGTTAGTGGGACCGATGCTTGAGCCATTGCAGCTGTGTGTTGAGTCAGTATCATCTGGTGCATGTTCTCCATCATAGATTGCATCTCTTTCAGAGACGTCTCCAGTACAGTAATGCGTTGCTCAGCTCTCCCCGACGGGAAAGCTTCCTTACGTTCATCTCCAATGGCATAAACTCTTATCTCCCTGGGTGTCATTGAAGGATTAGTATAGGTCTCTGTAGAAGTTGACTCTATACTTTCAATATCTGATTCGGGAGACTGGCGACCCCCAATATCTGAATCAGAAGAGTACGAAGCCGGTTGTCATGACTCGAACGGGTGTTTCGGAACACCCCAGCTTCAGTGTTCCTAAGGAGCTTGTTGAATCTCCTTCGGCTTGGGGTTCTATAGGGATGACGTCTTGAGCTCAATCTTCTCCTAGGTATGTGTGAAGCCATGTTTACAGATGCATGTGTGGGCTCTTCTTCCTGAAAAGACGGAGAGTAGCTCAACCGGTCGAAAACTGACCGTTTTACTTCAGAACAGCAATAATTAACTACAATCCTATGGCTATTACAACAGTGCTCGCTAGGAGGCGTAATAGACATGTTGGAAGATCCCCTATCCCTGCGTTTCTGGATCAGATACTCACGCAGGTCAGGAGGATTTACAGAAGAAGAAGAAGATGGCTTGTTCCTCTTTTTCATATCAGTTGGCATGTGAATGTTGGGAACCATAGTTCTCCCTGTGCCACCCGTATACAATAGGTTGGCCATCTGGGTAGCGGATGATCCCTGGGGAGTGTGTCTTCCCATAAACTGAGCCTTCTTTACGCTGAGGGACTTCACCTGGCATATTTTGGAGTTCTGCTCAGGCTGGCGTAAGACAGAGGAGGACCTCAGTCGGCCATCAGGGTCTCGCGTAATCCGGAGGGCGGGCAGATTCTTCTTTTGGTGGCGTAAAGGCCGAGAAGTTGAGCAGGCCGCCACTTATTTTCCCTTACGTAGATCGCAGGGATCGTCTACTTTTCCACGGAGGGCAGATGCATCTTTACGCACGGAGCATGTTTGGAATTTCTGATTTGGTGCTAAGGCATTGTCAGAAATTTTGTCTCCTACGTCATCGACGGGAGACTGAATTTTACGCGCAGAGCGCAGAATAGACTTCTGGACTAGCACTGAGGCATTGTCTGAAGTTTTGTCTGCCACGTCAGGGATGGAAGACTAATTTTTACGTGTAGAGCGCGGAATAGACTTCTTGACTAGCACTGAGGCATTATCCAAAGTTTTGTCTGCCACGTCAGGGACGGGAGACTAAATTTTACGTGCAGAGCGCGAAGGTTGTGTAGCTACAACCTGGTCGGTCGGAGAGATCGGAGAGTCAGCGAGAATAGTAGGGGATGTCTTCGGCATCCAAACCTTACGCAGCTTTCTATTGTCTTGAACAGAGAGAGAGTGAGAGCTACCCCCTGATTGAAGCATATCTTCGTAGGCAGACTGGTCGAACTGGACGACCAGGGTCTTCTTCACGGATCCTACGGATACCGCATCGTGTTGAGCAATTGCTTTCTCCTTAGAAGAGAAAGATGTCCCCAGCAGAGTCGCCATCTTGTGTTTGATAATAAACGAAAGAAATAGAAACGAGGTTTATACGAAACCCGCTCTTTGGTTCACAAACAAGAAGTACAATTAATCCTATACGAGGATGTCAAGTACAATTTTTAATCTGGGTAAATATTGCTATAGGAGTCTGATCTGCAGTCGATCACTTTGTCCCTTGGACCACACGATGATGAAGAAGTGCCATAGAAGACAGAAATCAGCTTCGAAGGTTGCAAAAGAGAGTGGATGCTCGATGCCAAAGTCGTCGATCACTACTCTTTGCCTGAGCTCTGGATTCTTCTCTCTCAAAGACTCTTCGACTCTTAGTTCCTTGGCCTTCTCTCTTGATCTTGGAATCTTTGACCTTGGTTCTGACCTTCAGTTTTTTGACCCTCGACCTCTGTTGATAGAGGTCTCTATTTATAGGGTTTTAGTGACAGTGACCATTCAATCGGCGTAGAAGCCGGGTAGTGGAAAGTATAGCACCTTTTACGCTACGGTTATAATAACCGTTACCCATGTATAAATGATCTTTTGAATGAGCGTGTGACGCGTGTCCCATTAAGAGATAACGCGTATAACTGCTGTGGAGATCACGGCATAAAAGCCACGTAGGTAGTTATCCCTCGCATAGAAAAGGTTGGCGTAGAAGCCAATAAATGTCACCCTGGCATATAAGCCAAAGAGTTATCAAACTGGCATAGAGGCCGAGCAGGCGTAGAAGCCGAGTAGACATAGAAGCCGAGTGGGCGTAGAAGCCGAGTGGGCGTAGAAGATAGCTGATCCTCCTCCCCTGACTGAGGCCTTGAGCAAATTCTGGACCGAATAGCTTTAATATGCACCAATACAAATATGTCCTGAGTTGGCGTATCCCAAGGAGATAGCGTACAGCGTGCTCCCATAGCTGAGAATAGCCTGATGGCGTAATGTGCCAAAGTGACGATGTAGACATTTTAGCCGAAATTACGGCTTTTGGAGATATAATCAAATCTCTTGTATTAAATACAGAGATCTGCCCCCATCCTGCGCATTAAATGCAGAGGTGTGTCTCGAAGATCTGCCATCATTCTGCGTATTAAATGCAGAGGCGTGCCTCAAGCCCTGTATAAAGAGGAACTGATGACGTGGCTGTCTGTTTGTTTTGTGCGGAGCGTAAGAAGCTCACGTCTACCTGTGTAAAACTAGGCAGCGTATTCCAGAGGCGTGTCTCGAAGATCTGCCATCATTCCGTACATTAAATGCAGAGGTGTATCCCGAAGATCTGCCACCATCTGCGCATTAAATACAGAGACGTGCCTCGAAGATCTGCCACCATCTGCGCATTAAATACAGAGACGTGCCTCGAAGATCTGCCATCATTCTGCGTATTAAATGCAGAGGCGTGCCTCGAGCCCTGTACGAAGAGCAGCTTTTGACGTGGCAGTTTGTTTGTCTTCTGTGGAGCGTAAGAAGCTCACGTCTGCCTGTGTAAAACTAGGCAGCGTATTCCAGAGTATGCGTAAAAGCGGTTTACGCCAAGAAAATGTCACTAAACGACAATCTGGGTCGCTGTGTCACGCCATCATTATAGCCGTCGTCTGGGTAGTCGTGCAGTACTCTTTGTCAGGAGTCAGACGTCAGGTTCACTACATGATTTGACAGGTTTATTTCGAGGAATACGAAGCGTTCCTCGTACACTTCAATGCTGCATTTAAAGCGGATGAGTTTTACGCCGTAAAGGCGATGTAGCACCCTTTTTACGCTGAAGCAGCCTGGACATACTGTATTACACGGATAGTCCTTGAGCTTATATTTTATGCTGTACTTAGCAAAAAAGCTCTGTTGTACGCTGATGGCTCCGAAGTCATCTTTTTATGCTGCCCAGCATCAATATGCCGCGTATAGCTATCCAGCGTATTTTTCATGCTTCTACAGTAGTACGCTTCGTCGGGTCCATTAAATTGGAAAATCCTTCAGAGTCGTATTAGCTGGCCATTGCCACGTAGCCTAGTCCCGTATATTTTGGGGCTGGGCATGACAAGAACGATCAGTATCACTAGATTTTTTTGAGCATAATTTCCTATCGTTTCTTATACTGTATCGCGTGTATGTTGGGTCTGTCTCATTGAATGACTCTATCATTCAATCCAAGCTCTGACTCGGTTTCTAATGATCCTTAGTGCGGAACATATATCGCTTAACGTGGGTATGGTATGATCCATCTTGAATGATGATCTAAGGTTGAGGCAAACTTATCCAAATTATTATACTCATTCATGCGAATCTAACATATTCACTTGCACTAGCATTCGTGATCAGCATATCGCGAGTCTGGATCGTGTACATATTCAAAGCGTCCCCCAAACATATGCATGTCAACCAACTTAGCAATAGCAAAGGCTTTGCACTCGAGTTCAACATATAATTGAGTCTTGGATCGTGCACGCATTCAAAGCGTCCCTCATACATATGCATTCAACCAAACTTAGCGATAGTAAAAACGGACAAGCTACTTGCAAAAATCTTGAGGGTTCTCGTCTTACAAATCACGATGATACTTCCAACAAGGTCAACCAAAATCTAAGTCATTTCCAAATTTTACTCAAATCAACCATTGGCACTGCCGTCAAGCACGATCTATCCGATTTAACCGACTAGTATCCATGTCTTATCGTCATTTCTGTTCTTGTCAAATATAGCACATTCTTACCGTTCCAAGTCTAACTCTAAATTTTGTTATCCCAGTTCTATGGCTTGATCAAGCAATATTCCAAAGTCGGTCATACAAGTTCTTTCACTCGGTACAGGGTCGTTTGCTTAATTACTTGGTCAGCTCACAAGGTCATAGGTACAAGTTCAAGCACGCGATTCATCGTACAAATTTGTCACACGATGCTCACCCCAATTCCTAAGGTCAAATATTATTCATTTGCACGGGATATGCTATCCAAGCTCGTTTTACTTAGATTTCTAAACATCGAGCACAAATTGTCCTAATCATATTAATATGTTCGTTGCACGGGGTTCAAGTCCGTTCAGTCAAATCCATAATTTATCCAAGTCGCATGACAAGCCTAGAAATTTGCATAGTCTATCTCCTCGAGCATGTTTGATAGAACCCATATATCCAATCTAAGTCTAAAGCACCAAGCTATAATTAAATTTCCAATCACCGATCTCAATCATAAAATCTAAGTCATCCAACAATATTTATGTATTCGTTCACGAAACCATCAAGCGTGAATACTCCATGTTCTAGGCTAACTCATCCAAGAAACACTTCTAATTCACTTGTATTCCTAAACTCGTCTTATCGTGTCGAACCACAAGTCAAGACAATCCTTCAATTATCATGCTCCGGTCTCCCGCAAGTTCGATCATCCTCGCCGGACGTGAGATCACCACGCCAACGCTCCCGCTGGATAATCATCCTAATCCGAGCGTGACGCATGTACGAGCATGGAGTTACGCTCGCACAAGACAAGAACATCAAACGTTATGGTTATCATCGAAATGATCAAGACACCTTATTATTTATACTTCGCTCTATCCAAGATATATATATATATATATATATATATATATATATATATATATATATATATAATTCTCCATGTCATGTCCGTTCATGTCGTGATCATAATTTTTGTAGTCAAATTATCCAACTTTAATGTTACCATTCGATAATTCTGTAGTCTACTTCTGGCATTCCTCAAACAACTAAGTTTAATACTCAAGCCAAAGTATATCCACTTTCGATATGTTCTATTTATCGAGTTCGTTTGAATAATCATCGAGCATATTCCCGTGAGCTCAATCATCTCCGCCGGATGTAAAATCAGCACGCTGGTGCTCCCACAGCATAATCATTCTCGGCTGGGACTGATTGTCGAAGAATTTTTTTCGAACTAGATTCAAGATTGTTCTTACAAACTCTAGATCAAATCCATTATCGCTTACCTATTTCATCGAACCACAATATTCCTTTACTTGTATCAATCTGTGATATCTTCCATTTATCGATACCAAGCCAAGTCTATAAATCCAAAACCACAATATACATTCTTGGGCTAACTTTTATCGAGCGATATCCTACTCAAGTTTTAATCCGTTTTGATTCAATTTGAATCGCTCGTATGACCCATCAAGTTTCCACCAAGTTTCTTTGACCAAGATATCGATTTTATTACCTTCAATCCCTATTCGATATAAGCCTTATAACTTGTTCAAGACATTCTCAATCGTCTAAACCAACTATCGTAGGAGACCTCTGAATTTGCTTGAATATTCTAAAATGATCTATTCACCACTTAGGAATCGAGTCACCCAATTAAATCATTAATCATGTTTGTATCACTCACTAGCATATTCACCAAGTCGTTCCTTAGAAATCCTGTGCGATACCTAAGCGTCGCCTCATAAATCTTAGTCTTGGATATATTCATGTTGATAATCATCCAAGTAAACAATATTTGATTTAAATCTTCCGGATATGAAATATCGTTCGAGCAATTTCTAAAAATCCAAGGACGATTCTCCATATTCGCTAAAGCGATGATCTGATAAGGTTTCTATCGGTTGCCATTCTAAGTCTGACTTATCCTTATCTGAACAATATCCTAATCTCACTTACAAATTAGCTCGCACTAAAGGGTCTTAGTGCGCGATATTCAGCACAACTTAGCCGAAAGGTTGTGTGCATAGCTAACCTTTCGAACAATATTCTATTTTCCATACTAACCAGCTTGGTAATAATGTATAGGTATTCGAGTTTGCACACAACTTGCAAATTCTAGCACAAGTCTATCCCCACAAAGTCCAACACAGGTCGGAATAAGGGTCTTCGCATAACTATCCAGTACAAGCAATCATATCATTGACATGCAGTTTTAAAATTATTTAGACTCATTGTATAGAATATTCTGTTGGACATTAAGAGAGAGCGTATGTACATAACCCACGAATGAGCTTTCAAAACTAAAAAAATCAATAAGAAATCCAAAGACTCCAATATGTCATAACCCGATCTCCCGCAGGAATCGGTCGTCCCCGATGGACGCGAATCACCGCGCCAGCCTCCCGTGGTACGATCTTTTCCATCTGGACGTAATATCTCATGAGCATAAGACTTCTCTCGTGCAAGGCCATGAACCGAACAGGCAAAAAAATATCTAAGCCACAGATTCGCACAGATAGGCCAAATGCAGTGTAATAAGAAACGAACAGGCGATTGGTAACAAGTTCACAGAGTCATCAATAGGGAAAGCAGTGAATAAAACAAGTATATAAGTAAAACAAGCACTTTATTGATATTGCACAAGTATTACAGTGGCGCTAGGACGATATTACAAGTCGCTCGAGCCTTTTCTCTCGAAACAATAAAAGCGTGCCAAGCGGCTATAATTGTGGAATGATACATAGGCGATGTTCCAACATTATGTCTTGTGTATGTGCTTCAGTTCCGGATGCAACGCTCCAAGGTTCCAGCGCGAACTCCACGCCTTAGCACGCACGAAGGAGGTTTTCGTACCGAACGAGGTTCTCCCACACCCAACAAGTAATCTGGCGGGTTATTAGTACATGAATGAACTGGTGGGGAGGCTTCTTGCCTGCTCGACAAATTCATACACATTATAAAGTTTTCGTGCACCATATATTAAGTTATCTCTCTATTCTTTCCTTATGATCAGTTTTATGGCATAATAAAAAGCCTAATTTGTGTGGCAGTGCATCGTGCGATATACGAGTAACATGGCGATACTTACCAATATACCATCCGTCCTTCCCTGTCCAAGGTAAACCAAGTTAAACCAAGCACGGGTATATATATAATGAAATCTAGGAACAATTGCATAAGCAAACAAGAGTGTCATGAGCGAGGTTATGTTTTAGGTGCATGAGTTACACAGATTATCCAGAAGTATTGCATAAGATGTTCAAGTGTTCAATTATGTATATAAGTATCTTATACTCATATCCGTTTAAGTATTCTAGATTACTAGACATGATGCAATGACTCGCACATGGATTATCGCTAAGCAAGGATGACTTATCTATATGAACAGGAGTCGCTGGCATAGCCATAAAGGACGAGATTGGTATGCGACTCAAGGAACGAGGCATCACATCCATCCTGTCCGAACAGACGATTACTTAGTTAAAGAGTGAGAATAGCATGAAGGAAAGGTTCACAAGGCGCTACACACTATCCTGGCCAAAACAGACAGACTAATAGATATTCCGTCCAAATCAGATCGACCTCAGTGCCCCGGAGACCGTCGGCAGGAACAGATTGAATACCTTATGCACAAGTTGTCCGTGACATGCAAGTCTTGGGTCTCAGATTCACGGGATTCATGACATGACATGTAAGTTCTTGATTTTTATTCAGAATTTGTATGCTCTGTGAGCTGTGATTCTTCCTTTACTTGACATGAGTCTCGTTCAGAGTTAAACTTGACATGGAGCAATCTCCTAGTTCGGAGATGCCTTGGCGACCTAACTGTCCCAAACACTTTCAGGTTCATACTTGCATGGAATGACTATTAGATAATCTTTCGGTGAATTGGATGAATGCAAGGCAAGATAAAAGAAAGTGTGATACCTGCTATGACATCAATCTTCTGATCCATGTCATCCACCTCCATTGCAAAAGCTTGTCCGTTCCTTTGGGGTTGTCCCTGTCTGACCCTCGTGAATTGATCCTCCTGTGTAGGTAGTGGTGGTCCTCGCAGAAATCCTCCTGCTGCTGGAGGTTGAGGTGCTGGAAGGGCTAGTCTCTGTACAAGCGACGGAAGTGTCTGCTGCTTTGGACAATTTCTTGCCTGGTGCTGTCCAGAAACACATCTCATACACTATCCTAAACGGGCCCGACAGTCTCTTGAGATGTGTCCGCATCTCCCGTAATAGTTACATTGGAGCTTATCTGAAACCTGGTAGGGTCCTGCTTTATGCTGATACTATTGTTGCTGAGCTAAAGGACGTCTGATAGGTCCTCCTTGTTGTGTTCTTGCTGGTCCTTGTTGCGTCCTCAACTGACCTCCCTTTCCTCTGCTGATAGTTTCTTGCAATCTAGCTTCTGTCAGTAACTCGGCATAAGAGATCCGGGACTAGGAGCTAGTGTAGTGTTGGAGCTCCTGAGTCAGTCCACGATGAAATCTCTTGGCTTTGGCCAAGTTATCTGGTATCAGAGCAGCGCCATATTTACTGAGGCGACTAAAGTCAGCATCATATTCGTCTACCGTTCTGTTCCCCTGCTCTAGGTGGAGAAACTGATCGTATAATGTATCTCTGACAGTGTCCGGAAAGTACTTCCTTTCAAAGCACTCCAGGAACTGCTCCCAAGTCTGGTATGTACCCAACAGGCGTTCCATAGATTCCCACCAGTGATGAGCATTACCATCTAGAAGTGTCCTTACACCTGTCATCCATAGGTCTGCAGGTAGCTGCGATGCCTCTAACAATTTTTGAGTGTGTATGATCCAGTTAGTAGTTTCCTCTAGGCTCTCAATGCCTTTTTATGACCTCGGACCCATCTGTATAAAGTCTTTTACTGAACCAACTTTAGCTCGAAGTACTGGAGCTAGTGCTTGAGCTGGTACAGTAGTCCTTGCAGCCATTCTTTCAAGTGCTACTAGGAACTCTTGTCTTTATTCTGCTGCTTTCTGTCTCTGTTCTTGTATCATTATCTGGAAGAATTAGAACAGTTGTGCCTGGCCATCTTGCGATATCGATGAGACTGGAATGTAGTTCCCATTAGGTGGAATGGGAATATCACATGGAACTGGATTATGAATCTGTCCATCTGGTACTGGAAATCTAGGAGTTGGTGAGGTCTCTCTTTGAGTCTGACCATTGACTCCAGGAGTTATGTCATCATCTGTGACAATACATCACTTCTACATCTCCATCTTTCTGCTGGTAATACACACAACGTTCAGAAGGAGTACAAGAATCAAACAGGATGCAAGTATAAAATAGAAATATAGAAGAATAAAATATGCTGGGGAATTGTTCGCGTAGTCAAAATCCCCATCATACAGGAAATCCTTTCCCTGTGTAAACAGGCTTCTAGATAGCTGGCGTAAAATAGGTGGATAAGCTTCCTGCTTAAAGCAGAGCTTCAAGATAATTTGGCGTAAAGTAGAGATTCAGAGCTGTCTGCGTAAAGCAGAGAGTTGAGAAAATTTTGGCATAAAGTAGATTTTTAGAATTATCTGGGTAAAAATTTGCATAAAGGGTTCCGTGCATAAAGTTGGTGCGTAAAAGATTGGCTGCGTAAAGATATACTGCGTAAAATCTGCCCGTATAAAAGTTCTGCGTGCGTAAATTCTGCGCATAAAGTCTTGCTACACTTTCTGCGTAAGGCTCGCATGAAAGGTCTGTGCGTAAAAGTTGATAAATAAAATCTGTGTGTAAAAATCTAACATACGTTGTGGCGTAAGGTTTGCACGAGGAACTCATCATGAGTTGGTTAGTCAAATCAGTGGACCTGACATCTGACAAAAGTACTGCACGATAATCAAGAGGAAGGCTATGATGATGATTTGCACAGAGACCCAGGTTATCGTTTAGTGACAAATTCAAAACAAGTCATTTTTACGCATTTAGAAGGAGAAAAAGTTGAGGCTTCGGAATACGCTGTCTACAGGAATGAGTTTTTTTACGCTCAAGGTGAGACAAAATCAGACGCCACATCAAAAGCTATTTCTACACAGGGCTCGAGGCATATCTCTGCATTTAATGCAAGAGATTCGGTTCTAACTAGTCATGACTGGGAAAACTAAGGTTGTGACAAATACGCTCATATCATATCCTTACATTTTACGCCTAATCAGATGCTCTGCGCTGGTTATCTATTATCAAGTTTACGCTGGATAGTTTGCCTACGTGGCTTGCATGACGTGCCCTATAGATTGAGAAGACTAAGGAAAGGTAGTTTAGCAGTTGTCATATTTGTAGCGTAAAGTAAACAATCTTCTGCATAGTTTGGTTTTTACACCAACAGATTGGTTACTCTATTTAAATAGAGGTCCCTAGTCTCAGCGTAAAGGGTTCCTGGCGTAAAAACTTAAGGAAGAATAAGGTTTCAGTCAAGTATGGATGAGATCCTTATACTCTATTCCTATACGCAGGCTTGTTTGGTATAGTTACGTAACCAAGACAATATATTCTGGACCTGCATGGGCCACCACTAAAAATATGTCACGCCCCAGTCCCAAAATACGTAGGACTAGGAATACGTAACACGCCCAGCCGTATGTATATAAACCCCAATATATGAAAATCATATACACACGTACGCTGTATATGAATATGCAATCCACCAGTGGTAAAATACTGTCATAACAAGTCATACAGAATCTACATCTCATCCACACCAGAAATAATAAGTAGGAACAACGAGCTGAATAACAACTGAATATCCAAGATAAGCATCAGGTCTGATAGTCAGGTGGAAACAAATACACTACAAAACGACTATACTGTAGTAGTAACAAAATCTCTAAACAGTGGAAACAAGTCATAGCTACTCTAAGGGTAAGACCTCCTCAGTCTGGTATGTAGAGTCAGGTCCAGGTCCGTACTCCTGCGGGTACTCCTGCTCGTCTATATCTGTAAAGGGACTAGGTCCACAGAGGGACGTAACAAGATACATAATAATATGCCAATAAGTACTGAAATATAAACATCCAATGGGTCGTCTAACCGTCTAAGTGAATACAATTTTGAGAACAACTTTCCAACATGTGGACTATCTGGCCATATACTCGGAGAATCAGGGACCTACAAGCATACCATCTTTTGAACGGCAAATGCCGCATGCATTATATATAGTATCACAACCACCCATTTCTCCCGCGTAGAATCCGTGGGAACTAGGGAAAGTATAAAGGAGCCCGAACGCCTTACTTGTTATTCTTCCCACCCCATGCTCTAAGCATGCCACATCTATGACACGATAAAACCTCTAAATAACTGCCAGGTCTACTAGCATACAAAGTTTTTATTAGCAGTCATCCCTAACGCACGGCTAATACGTACAGGAGGCTAGACCTGTCACGCAGTCCGTGATCTATATGAGACTCACAACTCGTGTAACAACTGTGTCATAGCCAATGAATCTAATGATGCTCCATAATCCTGGGGTGGTCTCATAAAATAGGTCCAAATCTACATAAATGAACATCTATATAAGCAGAATCTAATATGCATGTATCACTGGAATGTAAATAACAGTACAATGGTAAGGTATACTTGCCGAGCAAAGTTCTGTAGAGTGCAACGTTCAGCATAGTATTTTAGTTCATTATAAGGAGAAGTGGGGTTTAGGGTTTGAAAGAGTTTGTAATAACACACATATATATAGTGATAAGGGGCGGTGGAAGTTACTTAATATTTAAGGAATTTACTGTTGCTGCTGTTTTCTTTTTTATTGGTTTAGAATTCGGCGGAGGATTGTTTAGTAATAATAGTGTTTAATGAGTGGTGGAATGAGAAGCTTACACGTGTGGGAAAGCAAAGCAAAGTAAAATTGGATTTTGCTTCTGTTGTTGATATTTTCTTCTCTCGATGGGTTGTGTTTTGGGTTTTACGCGCGGTGAGAGGAAGAGTTTACGCGGGGGTGAACTGCTGCTGTTGAGGAGTTTTATGCGCGAAGAAAAATAGACGGTAGTTTTGTTACTGCTGCTGCTGTTGTTTACGCGTGGTAAAATATACGCAGGATGATAAGCTGCTGCTGATTAACTCCTTACTTTACGCGGGAAGGGTGGTTAACGGTTTGCGGGTTTTGTGTTTGATCCCATAGGAAATTATATTTGCTCTATTTAGCTCATTACTACTATAAATAATAAATTACATAACTTAATAAATAATAGAGAAATACGGTTTTACAGAATTAGGGTTCTTACAGATTGGAATTGCTATGGGGTTGTACTTCGCTATACCCTGACTGGATATATTTTTTAGATGATTGGTTAGAGAAGATGTGTCCCACCTATTACAGACCATAGGATGGCGAGACTGTAAGGCATGTTGAGTAGTACCACCAGTTAGAGAGATTTAGATATTTTATTATGAGTTATATTGATTCTAGTAGACTCTATGACATGTATTATTATTTGAAAATTATGGTATTGAAGATAGATGTTGGACTTAGACTTGTGATGTATAGTGAATTTGTATTTCATCTTCTTCTATTTTATATCGTGCCTATTATCTTCCTTTAGTTTTTATTGTGATTGAGTATTGATCACCATTATTATATATCATATTGTACCTCCATTTGGAGTTGAGATGGCATGACATGTACCTTATATTTGTGTGTGATGTTGGATAGTATTGTTGACCAAGACAGCATTCTACATAGTTATTATGACGTATGCTGGGCGTTGCTCACGTACTCGTGCCCTCATTCCGGTTGCGAGTCATGACAACAATGTTCTATCGTCGATGCTGCAGCATAGGCTGGACGTACCCACGTACTCGTGCCCTTACTCCGGGTGTGGGTCGTGATAGGCGTCTGTGGTAGAGACTTCGGGTTCTCATGTGCCGGCATAGACGTCAGCGGCGAAAGCGACAAAGGCGTCAGTGGCAGAAACTCCACATTCTCATGTGCCGGCAGAGGCACCGGTACCGCCTACTCAAACAGAGAAAGAGAAGGCCAAATCTCAATCTAAGACAGAGTACAAAGAGACATCGGACTCAGAAGTATCAGAGTCAGATGAATCAGAATCAGATTCAGAGGCAGCCGAGCCACCTGCAAAAAAGACAAAAAAAGCACTGACACCGCCAAAGGCCAGAAAATCTATTTTTGATACAGAGTCCGAAGACTCAACTCATAAAGAATGACGGCCTAATAAATCGAAGGCAAATATGAAAACTAATACAGAGTCGACATCGGACTCTGAGGATTCTGAATTCTCATCATAGGAGGAAGATAAAGAGACAGAGCCATCTGCCAAGAAGGCCAAACAGGGAGAGGAGGTAAAAAAAATTATAGACTCTAAATCTAAGAAGACTTATAAAAAAATATTTAAAAATAAGGCCGTTATACCTGAAAGATCCATTAAGATGGCTAATGTCAAAAATGAAGGTTTCCTGGATGTTTTAAAATTCTACCAGCTGGAGAAACTGAACAAATCATGTCTTGGAAAAATCTCTCAAATAATAGTCAGAGAATTCTACTCAAATCTTAAGGCTGAAATTGAACAAAAAGAAGAGGATCAACAACTAGTGTTTCTGAGAGAAAAATTGATACATTTAAATGTTGTTGTCATCAATAAATTTATGGGTTTGATCCAGTTCCGGATTTTAATATGAAAGATATTGATAATGTATCCATAACGGATGCAATATATGAGATTACAGGTATATCAGTTGGTGGAAAGACCCCACAAAATGTATACAAAGATCAATTAAAAATTTTGTATAAATTATTGCTTGCCTACATATCTGAGACATTCAACCCTACTGGACATGAGTATTCCATCCATCACTATAGAGTAAAACTTTGTTATTATATGGGGAAGAAAAAAAGGTTGGATATAGGTTCTTACATGTTTAGTAGAATGATGCATTTCGTGGGAAAACCATCTACAAGGAAAGCCCGCCCTTTAGGGAGATTTGTATGCTTACTGGCTACTAAACATTGTGTCCCAAGCTTAGGAGGGGATGTTTATATCAAAAATAAATTCCCCATGAGAACACTAACTTTCAAACGAATGTTTGGACATCGGACAGCAGCAAGCAAACCATCAACATCAGGAATCCCAACCACCAAGGATAAGGTGGATGATCTATACAATTTTGTTGCTGTAGACTTTGAGAAAGTCTTCAACGAGATGAAGACTATATCTGACACCCAAAAATTGATTATAGATAAGATAAACCAGCTAGAGGTAGAATTTGTGGATGAAGAAAAAGAAGAAGAAAGGAGAAGGTGAATGAGGGCGACCCCAACTGGTGGTGAAATTTTTTGGAGGTATTGAGTAATAATATTACTAGTGTTATTTTATATTTTTTTTCTTATTCTAATACTCTTGATGATTCTGTAATCTAATAGACACATTGATACCTCCAAATGTAGGTGAAGGAGAATTTGAAGAAGAAGAAAGAGAAGAAGGAAAAAAAAAAGATCGAGAAGAAGATTAATCTTTTGAAAATTTTATTTTATTTTGGATTATAATATTTGAAATTGTAGTATGGTTCGGATATACAGTTGGTCTTGGTGGTCAAACTATGAAATATGTTTGGAAAATTGTTATGTGGAATTTGTAGTTAGAGCTTCACATTAATTGAGCTAAGCTGGGTACATTCCTTTGATTTGCAGTTGGCCTTCACATTTTTTTATTAATTTTTTGGTATATTTCTTTAATTTGCATTTGGCCTTCAAAGATTTTATGACTCCTAGGTGCATTCCTAGGATTTGCGGTAGGCATTCATTCTGGGTGCATTCATGGAAACATTAAAGCTTTATTTGATTGGAATATGTTTTACTTTCTGTAAAAATTCAGTACATCAATGACTTAAAGATCAAAAAGAAGATTAATCTTTTGAAAATTGTATTTCATTTTGGAATGTAATATTTGAAATTGTAATATGATTCGGATGTACCGTTGGTCTTGGCGGTTAAACTATGAAATGTATTTGGAAAATTGTTAATTAGAATTTTCGATTAGACCTTCACATTAATTGAGCTAAGTTGGGTGTATTCCTTTGATTTGTAGTTGGCCTTCACATTTTTTTTATTGATTTCTTGGTATATTCCTTTGATTTACAGTTGGCCTTTACATATTTTATGACTCCTAGGTGCATTTCTAGGATTTGCAGTTGGCTTTCACAGATTGTATTAATACATTGGATGGTAAATTTTGAAATGTTTGAATCAGTGTTGTATTATCCCTTTAAGAGTGAAAGAGTCATACATGTAATCTTGCATGTTCATCCATTGTTATTGCTGAAGCAAACTGCGTATTAGAAATTCTCTTGGATAGTAAGTTAATTATATTCAAACACTCGCAAATAATTTATTTTCGTCAACATATTTTGTGCATCCATACAGTAGAAGTCTGAAAGTTAACTTGGTATTTAAAAATTGTGCAAAGCGATGCCATCAAGATTATTTCAATGGAATCGTAATGCAGATTGTATTAAATAGCACATATCTTCCATTATATAAAATGACTTCTACACAGCTCAAAAGTGAGAAATAAAACCTTAAAATAACTTCCAACTTATCCGTGCAAACCCTTAATAAATACTCAAATAATTTAATTAACAAATAAATGGAAGATTAAAAAGAAATAAATCTAAAACCAACTTCCTTTTTATTATCCGTAACCCGCTATTTTCTTCCAACAAACTTAAATACTAAATTTAAAATCGTATAAATACTACATTTAAAATTTAATTTAAAAATACCAAAAAATATGAAAATTGTTTAACAAATTTTAGTTCCAATATATTTAAATATTTGAACTAAGTACATGGTATTATTTGGCTCACATATCCAAAACTGTAAAAACACATCAATAACAAATTCTAATTAAAATATATTTTAAAATTTTTAAAATAGTTAATATATATAGTTGTATATTATTGTAGAACAAAATCAGTAAATAAAGTAAATATATTTGTATATTACAGGAGTAATAATAATTTGAATACATATTATACACTTGTAACTTTTATAATAAATTAACGATAATTAGATAATTATATGTTAACTATAATCAACAACCAAATATATATCATAAACCAAAATTCTTTTCCCTTTAACGCAGAAAAACTAAGTTTGGATCTCTGTGGTGAGAGATACGAGTCCTTAAACATGGATGGTTACAACAGTTTTTCTGGAATTAAAGTTGTCGTTTTTTCTCCAACTTTGGTCTCGGTTTTTACCTAGGGTTACGCGCTGATCGAAGGAAACTAATACACAGAGTTAGAAGGGGACAGGCAGTGAACATACCGGTGAAGACGGTGTCGAATTTGGTCGAGCGATAGAACGGGAATCAACGTGTGAACAGGGCTTCGCTGCTGTCAAAATTCTGCGGCGTACGCGGGGTCGCGGATGGGGAGCGAACGGCGGCGGGCGGCTGCTCTGGCGGCGGTGGCAGCGGTATTGCGGAGGTTGGCGTTGGGTCGAGGTATGGAGATGGTAAGGGTTTAGGGTTAGGGTTTATAATATAATATATATGTATATAGGAGAACCGAAGGGGGGTGTATTTCCGCGCGGGGTCTCGTTTGGCTGTTGTTGCTAGGATTTCTAAGTGGGTTGGGGTCGTGGGTTTGGGTAGTGTTTAGGCGGGTATGGGTTTTAGGAGGGGAATGGGTTTTAATAGTCTTTTGTGAAGGGGGCTTAGGCTTAGGATTTAGAGTTTTGGTTTTTTAGGTTTTTGTTTTTTTTTCATTTCTTTTTCTTTCTTTTCTTTTATTCTTTCTTTTCTTTTCATTTATTATTATTATTAATCTATATATATATATATATATATATATATATATATATATATATATATATATATATATATATATATATATATATATATAATTTACAAAAAATTATATTTGTTCATAAAAATAATCTTTCAACCGTCTACAAGGTCTCCTACATGAAATAAATTAAGGTAAAATAATAGTTGCTCCATAAATCTCTAAATGCATAATTACCAATAGATACAAATTTAATAAATTATATATCTTCTAATTAACTAATAAATAATATAAAAAAATAAATTAATTAATTAATACGGTTTTTAAAATTAGGGGTTTTATAAAACTTATCCATCTTAGCTTTTTGGTTGTGGGCAAAAGAAAGACAACCAAAAATACGTAATTCATCATAAGAAGGAGTAGCACCAAATAATATTTCATAGGGGATTTTAAAACCAAGAAGGCTCGAAGGAGTTTGATTGATCAAATAACTAGCCGCCAAAATACACTCACCAAAAAAAAAAGAAATTGGCAAATTACCCTGAAAACGTAAAGCACATGCTACATTCAAAATATGTCTATATTTTCGTTCAACCCTCCTATTCTACTGAGGTATACCTACACAAGATGTCTAAAATAAAATATCATTATGTGCAAAGTAGTCGCGCAGGCAATTAAACTCAGTACCATTATCACTTCACATAATACGGACTTTGGAGTTAAATTGCCGCTCAATCATAGAAAAAATGATGAGAATATCTTGTATACTTCAGTCTTATCAATCAACAAAAATATCCAAAAAGCACGAGAAAAATTATCCACAATGGTCGAAAAATATCGAGCTCTACACGAAGAAGGCGTAGGATACGGCCCCCAAAGATCGTAATGTATCAAATTAAAAATTACAACAGCCCGAGAGTCACTGACAAGAAAGATACCTCAAGTTTGCTTTGCCTGATAGCAAACTTTATGTCACACCCGGTCCCAAATTTGGTATTACTTGAATTTCTAGAATTTAATTTTTCTTGATATTGCATTCCTACTGTATTTCATATGTTGGTTCCTGTCATTTTATTATTGTTTTATTTTCTGTTATTAACAGAGACTAACCGAGACCCGTAGAATACCCATTGGCATTGCCATAGACCCAGTTTATGACCCGCATGTAGAATGGACACTTGGTTCGGTTCATTTTGGGTGAACCCATGACTAAACCCTTTTTTCTCCTCTCTTAGTATATATATACAACTTTTCTCTCTCCTCTCTTTCTTTTTCTTCATTTTATTTTTCTCCTTCCTTCTCTCCCTCAAGCTCCCCCTAACCATAACCCTAGGAAAAGTTGTTGTGACTTGGACCAAGAGAGGTAGAGGCTAGGAGCCACCCTAGGCAAGTACATCTTGCTCAATGGTGAAGTTATGAATTTTTAGATTTTTATATATGTTGTTTTTTAAATAAATGTAATTGATAAAAAAATATTCTCCTTGAGTTGTTGATCATGCTTAGTTCTTGGAGTTTTGGATTTTGATATATAGATTTCTGTAGATCTGAGTTTTAAGTTTAGAATTTTTGTGGGTTCTATGAGTTTTTCTTGGTTTTGATCTATTAAAACTTAGTGTTTTCAAAAAAATAGTTGTTCCTTATGTTAGAGCATTCTATTTCGAGCATTTTGACTTTTGATTCACTTAATTTGGAGTTAAAATAAAGTTTTTATAAAAAAATAATTTTCAGTTTTTGGAGCTTTCGGCCATGGCTGAACTTGCTGTTGGAGAAGACGAATACTTCAAGCGGCCAGCGAGCCGTGTGGCCTAAAAGGGTTATGCGGCCTGAGCTCTTGCCGCATGCTGACAATATGTGTCCATCTTGTTGGACGCATGACTGCTTATTTATACAAGTGTCATTGAACTACTTGTATTTTCACTCACTGAACGAATAAAAAATTCGCTAATTTCAAGAGGGGCATTTATGTGGCAAGCGGACTTATGCGGCCTTGGAACTATGCGACTCTACTCTTTTGTCGCATAACTCAGCTTCACCCTTGTATATCTTTTTATGGCTTTGTCCTTTCTTCCTGACACACTTTATGGCAGTCACATCAATCACTTTATGTCATTTTACTAACACTTTATTTATTGGTCGTCACTTTGATACTTGCCCAAGGAGTAGACTTTAACCCTGAGCATGCGGCCAGTGGATGCATGCGGCAAATGAGTTCATGTGGCCAGTGAGCACATGCGACAAGTGAGTGCATGCAGCCATGGGTGCATGCGGCAAGTGGGTCCATGCGGCCAGGAAATTCTTGTGTGCATTTCTGTAATCTGTGTTGCTATGTTCTCTTTGTAATTTTATTTAGTGATTACTGTTGTGTTCTTCCTTATGTCGATACAAGTTTATGATACCAAACAAGTTTTGTATATGAGTTCACAAGACAAGTTTATGTACAAGTTCACAATCCTTACGACACCGTGGAAATATTTGTATATGAAAATCTATTGCATTTGGCATCGGGCAATCAAGTATGAGAATTATCCAATATATCGCATGTCACGAATACGATAACTAATAAAAAGCTCGTACTCGCGATTCGTCATTTTAGGGAGTTCTCAAGTGTCCACGAATTGAGAACTTGAAATAATTTGGTAATGATTAAATAAGATAAGATTTACCTAGAGAATTGGGAGGAATGAATATTACGCTACCGGCTACCCCGATCCCCAAGGGCCCCATGAGGGATGGACAACCCTGCTAGGAAAGGGCTCCATGACTAACCAAGTTAACGCATGTTGTGGCACATTACAAGATAAGTTTATGTTTACAAGAAAAGTTTATAATCATAAGACAAGTTTATGTTTACAAGACCAGTTTTTGATTCACAAGTTTATGTTTATGCTTATAAGTTCAATTTATGCTTGTGATAAGTAACAAGTTATGTTGTTATATGGTTGAATGTACATTTAAATTTACTAGACAAGTATACCCTTGCCCATCCGGGTTAACTGCAGTGTCGGTGGTAGCAATATTCTTCAAAGCATGCATTTGTTAGTAACTAGGTTTGTGATAACCCTAGTTACTTAATTATAGCAAGCCGTAGGTATGTTTGGCCGTGGAATGAATGTTTGTCTATTCGTTTAGCTCGCCCCTTTTTAATTTATTCTTCGGAGCATGGTTAGGGTGTTAAGTTCTGCTCGGGGGAAAGTCTGCAACCCCGGTCCTCACTTTCATTTCTGCATTTATTATCAGTTATTCCAGTATTATTTTGAGACAAGTACATTGGTATCGTACAAGTCTCGGTCAGCATTTATTTCTTATATGTCTCTTTTGCTTATGTTGTGATGTGTTTGGTCTATCACCTCGAGCTCCTTTGTGGTACTTGTTGCTTGGGGTTCTGACCCAACTGGTTTTGTATGGCCAGATTACCCGGAGGAGACCCAGGATCCACCGTACTTCCAACAAGATGGATCGCACTCGTAGGACTGCGACCGAATCTCGCGAGTGGGTTTCCTTCTTTCACCTCTCGTCTTGATTACTTCTTTTATGGTGTTTTAGCAAGAGGCAGTGTTAGCCCCTTATTTTGATATCACTTCTCTGACAACGGTCAACATAATGTATATATTAGACCATGGCTGAAATATTTGATCATGTATAATTATACTCTGCTAGTGCAGCATTTTGTATTCACTAGCTTCATGATCATATGTGACATATAATTAGGGACGCCTCTTACTTTCATGTATGATATACTCTTGTACTTGTGTTGCTTGATTGAGATAATATGATTTGTCGGCCTTAGGTTTGACGTCATAGCATGCTAGAGTTCACCCATTTGTCTTCTATATAACCTTAACACATTTTGGCTTACTTCGATGTTCTGCAAGGTGCGGTTGGCCATGTCAGTTTCCGTATTTACTCAATATTCTGTGAGCGGGACGTGACACTTCAAATGCCTTATTCACTGAACTACTAGAGCTACTAACAATAGGAAGTGACTTTACTACTTTATCAGAAGGATGCCCATGTCGTTGATGCCAAATGTCCAAAGAAGTCATCCCAGTCATTGCCAAGGCCTGAGTTTTTGGTACAATACGAAAGTAGTAGAGTCCATCATGCCGTTCACCGACGCCAATAAGGGTCCTCAAACTGGGGTCCTGTATCGCGCACAAATTTTTAGTTAATTGTACAACATAATTTATATCATCAATAAGATGGGTCACAGAAATTAAATTGTAATATAATTGAGGTACGAATAGAACATTCGTGAGAACCACGCCTAGTGTAAGAGCAACACGCTCGCAGCATGAGGCAACCTTACTCCATCCGGGAGCCCCAACCGGGCACTCCTCCATTGCCGTCACCCCCGACAATAAATCTAAATTTCTCGTAACATGATTCGAAGCGTCTGTATCAATAATACAAGGTGCAATGGACTTACCCAGCATACGATCCTCCCGAGATTTGCCAAAAGAATTACCAAGCATAGAAATAAGTTGTTGCCATTGGTCCGGAGTCAATCCCGGCACACCGCCGCCGCCCGCACCATCATCTGTCATCCGTGGATGTGCAGCAACGAAGCCACGTCCTGCACTTCCGCACCCCGTCCACGTCCACCACCAGCCGCATGTCCGCTAAATCGGACATTGAGCGAATCTCACAGTGGTTTCGCCTCCTCAAAGTAGGGTATTGTCTTCTTCACCGAAGCGTCGATAGTATGCAAAATCCACTGCACAAGCATCGATTGGACTCAATACCAATCATCCAATTGATCCTTCTCGGAAGGTTTATTGATAGACCCATCAACAAACCCAAATTTTCGTCGAGCCCGTAGAGAAAGCTCGAATAGATCTCGATCATTCCTCATAATTCTTCCCATGAAATACCACTTTCGTAATTGTATTACCCGGATTGTCATTAGAACCAAGGTAATATGAGGATGTGGGATCGATCAGCGATGCCGCCGACGTAGAAGTCCCGCCGCCGCCGCCGCTCGTCATGTCGTCGTCGCCGCTAGACATACCGCCACTGCCGCCGCTCGAAGAAAACGTGTCCTAGCCGTCAGGCTCTGATACTATGTGAAGAAGTGATAGGAGATAATATTCTAGGTATTTCATTCATCATAATATTACATATATATACATCCACATATCAACTTGAGGCCTAAGTCACATGGCCAATCACCATAAATACAATTTAATACAATTTAATTCTAATACTCCAATCACCATATATATAGCCAGCTAATCACCATATAAAGCTAACCACTATAAATACAATTTAATACAATTTAATTTCAATACTCCAATCATCATATACAGTCAGCCAATCATCATATATAGCTAATCACTATAAATATAATTTAATAATATATTTTAATTCCAATAGAACCGCAATAAGATATAATTGGTGGCTCAAAGCATCGGGCATGCATGTTCTTCTCGTGCATAGAGACAAAGAATGTGTGTCCATAGGATTAGGTTCTGATAGAAGCAGAAAAAAAAGGACAAGGTCATAGCTTTATTGCAAGCTGTAGACAAATAGTATTTGGTTACTCTGCTCCTCTCTGAGTCTCTCTCTGTGTGTGTGCCTGTTCTTAGCTAGCTAGTGAGAGAGGGGGTGAGAAGGACATCACTATTGATAATGGAGAGCGATGCAAAGGAAGGACTCCTCCCACTCCAAAAGAAGGACGCTGAGGAGGAGAAGCTGAGTGGGAGAGTGTTGTTAGAGAACAAGAAGCTGTGGGTGGTAGCAGGGCCTGCAATATTTTGCAGGTTCTCCACGTTCGGGGTGTCAATCATCAGCCAGGCCTTCATCGGCCACATCGGTTCCATCGAGCTGGCCGCCTACTCCATAGTCACCATCGTCATCTTGCGCTTTTCCATCGGCATTCAGGTTCATTTCCTCAAAACACTTCCAGCAGTTGCTATATATAATCTAGGTGCAGATGTTGCTTGCTTGTTGGAAATGTGATGTGATCTGAATCAAAATTGGTCCATGAGGTGCGGTTCTGGATTGGATTCATGTCTTAAAACAAATTTAGAAGAAAAAATAATTTATGTAAGGCTCAATCAAAATTAAAATTACTGCATCTCATGATCTCACTTCCTATTCGATATGAGACTAAATTATCAATTCTATTGTCACTCCTTTTGAGCGCTTAATCGGAAACAAGATACAATTCAACAACTTCCATCTTAGCTCGTTTTCACTAGCCGAACAACCTTAACACTCCTGTTACCTTTGTTCGTTTCCGTCAGCCGAGCAACCTTAGCACCCCTGCTACATTTTGTTCGTTCTCGTCAGTCGAACAAATTTAGCTTCCTTTTGTTTGTTTCCGCCAGCCGAACACCCAGGAGATCCAACATATTGTCATCTCGATCCGTTCGACCACAAAACTAAATCGACACGTTCATCAACACCACCATAATAAGAGCTCGTATAATTCAATTATACGTATGAACGTTCAATACCATCTGTTTCGAACCAATTAGAGCCGTCTAAACCACCCCCGTAACTATGGACTCTAATACCACTTGTTGGAAATGCGGTGTGATGCGAACCGGAGTTGGCCCATGAGATGCGATATTGGATTTAATCCATATGTTTTAAAAGAGAATTCTCATGTTAGGTCCGAATTATATATCTACACCTCATGATCCAACTTCTTATCCGATGTGGACTAAATTACTAACTCTATTGTCATTCTCTTTTGAACGTTCAACCAAAAAAGACATACAATCCAACAGTACTTTTATAATTACCGTCAGATAGCTATAACAACAACAAATGTCCCATGGTATTTTTTATTTTCGAGCAACCAAGAAAACAACTTCACTTGCAATTGATCATTCTAAAACTTGGAAAAAAAAACAAGGACGCTATCTACGTGTATAGTTGTCATTTTCTTTTATGAGAACACAAGATTGATATTAATTGGGAGGCTGTGATGACGATGATCGTCAGCCCTGATGTGGAATTCCCATGAGTAATCCTACATAAAAGTTACGATAATTTGTGTTTGGTTTATGTTAAAGTACCTGTCATTGTATAAAATATTTTGAAGATAAATGGTCCATTTTGGAGAAAACTGAGTTTACGTTAATATATTATTTTACAAAATTTGATTTGTCTTTTCTTTTTTATACAATCAGCTTAACATATCTACTAAGAGCATTTTCAATCCTATTGTCTTATAATATGTTATGATTTCTATATGACATGAGACACAATTCAATATATTTTCTAGCTGATAAGACTATATTCACAAAAGACAATGGAGTAGAAAAGTCTTCTCCAATGCAAAAGTATTGATATGTATATTTTTTTTAACTTTCAAGACAATTTCTCTTTTTCGTTTTTTTAAATATTTTTTATTCATAATTGATGATAGGAAAATAAAGACATAGTCAAGTGCATTGTCTAGAATTAGACAACCAACTTCACAATACATTTATAACTTTTGTCACATAATTTTTACAATTTACTCAACAATTAAATTGAAAAATAAATTTTTATCCTTACTATGTGGCAACAACTTTTTTCTAAAGTTACAATAAGGTTGGTCGGAGATGCTGTAAAGCACTGCACAAAATTCAAACCTTTTTAAAATACTATAATAAAATCCTTACCGCTACATGATAATTTTAGAAATTGTTTCATACCCTTCTAGTACAAAAATTGTATTGAGAGTTGCAGATTACATTTGTATATTGGTTTAACAATTCACTTTGTTGTATTTAAATACAACAATAAAATGTATATTAAGCATCAAATATCTGTTTTTTTTTTTTAAATTGTATCAAAAGCATGAAATTTGAAAATTTTATAAACTTAGTCCCAATACACCCTTCAGAATGACGTATTTTTTGTTTTGCACACTTTACGTCTTTCTGAAGGGCATTTTTTTGACATTTATATTTATTGGCAGACTTAAACTTCCCCTTTAATTCATCCGCTCGTCTAATTAAGAATGTGAAAATACGTCCATTAGAATACGTCTAATTAGAAGGGTGTATTTTTAACATAATTGTTAATAAATAATTCTTTTTATAGACGATATGGACAAACTGATAAAAAATTTAGTAACGAAATTTGACTTTCAGTGACAAAAGTGGATTTTAGCGACGTTTTAGTGACAAAATTAAAATTTTAGTGACAAATTTTTTTCTTTACATTCTTCATGTTCTTGAAAAGACTGCTCTCCGGGAAAAAAAAAATTAATATGGACAAAATATTTCCTTCGGAAGGGCACATTTTGCACAAATATACTTTGCGGAAGGACATTTATTTTTTTACTAATTGCTATTACTAATTTGCATTCACTCCACCTTTTTTTATTAGTGTTACCCCTCCCTTCCAATTAGGCAATTTTTTTGGAGTAAGTACAATTACCATTAACAAACTATGATAGCAGGGGTGGATAAGAGTAATTAAAAAAAATGGGAGGGTAATGGAGTAGCTATTAGGAATTGGGAGGGGGTTATCACAATTATTATTTTTAATCGGTGAATCATGTATTTCAGATGGACGTTTTGGATTCAAAATAAAAATTGCATAAATTTATGATCTGAGCACAATATCAATAAATTTTGGTACTAAATATATAATTATCTGTAAATACAATTTTATTTTATTTTCAAAAAAAAATTATTTTATTTTTACCATCTACTTTCCTCTCACTTTCTATGATGTGATGTCAAAAAATCACCATCTCCAGTTCGTCTCTAGTTCGTCTCTTTCTCTGGAAACTCTTGCAATCTTCTTATGTATATTTTACTGAAAAGGTGCCTCGAGACCTACCCATATCGTATCATATCAATTAACTTTGAATCTGTCAGATCAGTACAAGGAAATGGCGTCTGCGCGTGTGGGACTTGTCATTTTCCTCGTCCTTTGGGTTTCGATATATCTCTACTGCTGAGAAGTAGGTTTCAAAACGTTTCATAAATCAGCCGTCTAATTATTTATAAAAAAATTTATTTAAAAAATTAATAATAAGTAAAAGAATTATTAAAAAAAATTTAATTTGTTATAAATAACGTTATGGAAATTCGAATTTGACCAACCAAAAAAAATGACTCCCATCTTAGGCACAATGAGATAGAAAAGATGTTTAAATATAGTTATATAATATTATATAGTTATTTAATTATTTAAAAAAATTAATTTTTAATTACTTGAGAATATACATACACGAGTAGTCTTTTCAAAAAAAAAATTAAAGAGTAGATCTATATTCATAACATATTATAATTAAAAGATTATTTACAATAATTATTTCTAAATTTTAGACTTATTATACAGGATACCCCTATTTTTAAACTAATTACACTGACCACCCCTATGTTTTATGTTTATTACACGGGGTACCCCTACTTTAAGATAAAAAAGAAAAGTTATAACACTAACTATCCATATTTTAAAAGTAGGGGTATCCCGTGTAATAAGTCCAAAACATAGGAATAATTACTATAAATAACCCTTTAAAATATATTTAAATTATTTATAATAATATTAAAAAAAATTATTTTACGTGCAACATAAATATATTTACTTAGTATATATAGACAAAGTTTGATGATAAACCTCCTTGTCGTTTTTCTTATTATTTGTGTGCTAATTACGGTTAAAATTGGACCTTAATTAGCATAGAGCAATTGTGTATGTAGCACGCACGTGCGACTAGGCTGTCTACAGCAGACCCATGTTTATTTTATGATAAACCTCCGTATCTTTTTCTTTTTCTCTTCTATCCGAACCCTCCCAACACGTCTTAATTAACTATTCAAGATCCCTCCGAATCAAACCCTGTCCACCCTCCATGTTCCACGCCTTTTACCATAGGCTACTATCTAAGAACATAAACCTCCGTATCTGGTGCAGACGTGCTCGTCGCTTCTGCACGCATGCATGTGTAACTTGTCCTTTTCTTGTTCACAATTGGACTGCGCGCTGCTGAGTGTACCAAAATCTTGAGGTTCCATAGTTAGTAGGGGCTTTTGATAAGGGCACTGCACATATTACTTGGGGCTATCCCAGAATTGGGACTAGTCCAGGATTGAGCAAAGTTTACTCACACTATCCCATTATTTTACTTGAGGCTAGCCCACTTTCCCAAAGGCAAATTATAAGGGCACTGCACATTTTACTCGGGACTAGCCCATTTCAAAATTAGAAAAAATTACAAGTTTGCCATCATGAAAGTTATTCGGGGCTAGCCCACTGTAATACTCAGTACTGTCAAAATTTTGACAGTCCTACCAGTTGGAAGGACTGTCAAAATTTTGACAGTCCAATTTCTTAAAATTACAAGTTTTCCAAAGATACTTGGGGCTAGCCCAAATTGTTATAATCAGGACTGTCAAAATTTTGACAGTCCTACCACTTGGAAGGACTGTCAAAATTTTGACAGTCCTACAAATTGTTAGGACTGTCATAATTTTGACAGTCCCACAAGTTATATAGACTGTCGAAATTTTGACAGTCCTAATTTTAACCCACTGAAAATTTTATATAAAACTAGAACTGTCAGGATATTAACAGTCCCACAAGAAATGAGGACTGTCAAAATTTTGACAGTCCTTATTTGGGGCTAGCCCAAATTGTTATAATCAGGACTGTTAAAATTTTGACAGTCCTTCCACTTGGAAGGACTGTCAAAATTTTGACAGTCCTCATTTGGGGCTAGCCCAAATTGTTATAATCAGGACTGTCAAAATTTTGACAGTCCACATAGCTTGTGGGACTGTCAAAATTTTGACAGTCCTACAAATTGTTAGGACTGTCATAATTTTGACAGTCCCACAAGCTATGTGGACTGTCAAAATTTTGACAGTCCTAATTTTAACCCACTGAAAATTTTATATAAAATTAGGACTGTCAGGATTTTGACTGTCAAAATTTTGACAGTCCTCATTTTAATTGTCAGGATTTTTTTTTAGTTTATTTCTATTTAGTTAGTTTTGTATTTTGATTTTTTTTATTTAGTTTAATATCCAAAATAAAATATGTTATCATTGAACCCAAAAAAATAAAATATATATCTACCGTACGAATATTACGTCTGCCGTCGATCAGACTTCGAACGGCCATAACTATTTGTTTTCAAATCGTTTTTCGTCACACAATAGGTCGATTTGTACGTTTTCGACGAGAGTAACACAATTCGTGTAGAGAGAATTTTCATCCGAAGTAAGACGTACATATTACAGGCAAAAATATAAAATATAAAATTTTAAAGTATCATAACTTTTGACTGGGAGATCGAAACAAGCTCCAGTTTGAGCCAAAATGACCGTATGGAAAAATACTTCGGGATAAACCGTTTCACCGTTTGACGGACTTCCCAAATTTTTAGAATCGCAAAAAAATGATGTTTCGACTTCCAAATCTTACTTTTGGTAATTTTTTTTTTTTTTACAAAATATTTAATGTACCAATAATAAATTTACTATTTTAAATTTCAGAATACTTTAATAAATTTTAAGGATAGAAATTTGGGATTTTGATATATATCGACAACTGAGTTAATTTATTTTAATTTTTTGTTAATTTTGAAATTTCGATTGGAAGGACCGTCAAAATTTGACAGTCCTAAAAATTTCGACATATATTTTTAGGACTGTCAAAATTGTGACAGTCCTAGTATAAAGTAGGACTGTCAAAATTGTGACAGTCCTAAACTTTATCCACTGTCTGTAAGCACAGTTATATGTAAGTTTAGGACTGTCACAATTTTGACAGTCCTAGTATTTACTAGGACTGTCACAATAGTGACAGTCCTAAACTTTACCCACTGCAGAATTTAACATTCATGACTGTATAAATGTCTACAGTCCTATAAGTATACAGGACTGCAGAATTTTTCACAGTCCTAAATTTTTTTGACTGTTGAAATGCCTACAGTCCTATATAAATTTAGGACTGTAGAAAATTCTACAGTCCTTAATATACATAGGACTGTCGATTTTCCTACAGTCCTAAATCTATATAGGACTGTAGGAAAATCTACAGTCCCGCCCGATACTGCTCGACATTGTCGACGATTCTCGACATTTTATGACCTAAAATCGTGTTCGATTCTCGACATTGTCGACTTTGGGAGCCATCGACAAGGAGGACGAAGTCTCGGAGAGTTGGAGAGTTCCGCCGGCGGGAGGGGGGAGGGCTCCGGTGGGGTGGGGAGGATTTGGGAGAAGGGTTTGGGAAAGTGGGCTAGCCCCAAGTAAAATAATGGGCTAGTGTGAGTAAACTTTGCTCAATCCTGGGCTAGCCCCAATCCTGGGCTAGCCCCAAGTAATATGTGCAGTGCCCTTATCAAAAGCATTCCCAAACCCTTCTCCCAAACCCTCCCCGCCCCACCGGAGCCCTCCCCCCTCCCGCCGGCGGAGCTCTCCAACTCTCCGAGACTTCGTCCTCCTTGTCAATGGCTCCCAAAGTCGACAATGTCGAGAATCGAACACGATTTTAGGACATAAAATGTCGAGAATCGTCGACAACGTCTAGCAGTATCGGGCGGGACTGTAGATTTTCCTACAGTCCTATATAGATTTAGGACTGTAGGAAAATCGACAGTCCTATGTATATTAAGGACTGTAGAATTTTCTACAGTCCTAAATTTATATAGGAATGTAGGCATTTCAACAGTCCTAAAAATTTAAGGACTGTCCTAAAAATGTATGTTAAATTTTTAGGACTGTCAAAATTTTGACAGTCCTACCAATTGAAAGTACTGTTGACAGTCCTAAAAATTCAACATATATTTTTAGGACTGTCAAACTTTTGACAGTCCTACCAATTGTAAGGACTGTCAAAATTTTGACAGTCCTAAAAATATATATTAAATTTTTAGGACTGTCAAAATTTTGACAGTCCTACAAATTGGTAGGACTGTCAAAATTTTGGCAGTCCTAAATTTTTTTTTTCTGTTAATTTATTTTTGTTAATTGTTGGGGGGGCCAATTTCAAAATATCCTTGAAATTTCTATCCTTAAAATTTGTTAAAGTATTCTGTTATTTAAAATAGTAAATTTATTAATGGTACATTAAAAATTTTGTAAAAAAAAAAATTACAAAAAGTAAAATTTGGAGGTTGAAACATCGTTTTTTGCGATTCTAAAAATTTGGGAAGTCCGTCAAACGGTAAAACCGTTTATCCCGAAGTACTTTTCCATACGGTCATTTTGGCTCAAACTGGAGCTTGTTTCGATCTCCCAGTCAAAAGTTATGATACTTTAAAGTTTTATATTTTATATTTTTGCCTGTAATATGTACGTCTTACTTCGGATGAAAATTCTCTCTACACGAATTGTGTTACTCTCGTCGAAAACATACAAATAGACCTATTGTGTGACGAAAAACGATTTGAAAACAAATAGTTATGGCCGTTTGAAGTCTGATCGACGGTAGACGTAATATTCGTACGGTAGATTTTTTTTTTTTTATTTTGTTCAATGATAACATATTTTATTTTGGATGTTAAACTAAATAAAAAAAAAATCAAAATCCAAAACTAACTAAATAGAAATAAACTTAAAAAAAATCCTGACAATTAAAATGAGGACTGTCAAAATTTTGACAGTCCTCATTGTTTGTGGGACTGTCAAAATCCTGACAGTCCTAGTTTTATATAAAATTTTCAGTGGGTTAAAATTAGGACTGTCAAAATTATGACAGTCCTAACAATTTGTAGGACTGTCAAAATTTTGACAGTCCTTACAAGTGATAGGACTGTCAAAATTTTGACAGTCCTTCCAAGTGGTAGGACTGCCAAAATTTTGACAGTCCTGATTATAACAGTGGGCTAGCCCCGAGTAACTTTCATGATGGCAAACTTGTAATTTTTTCTTATTTTTCAATGGGCTAGCCCCGAGTAAAATGTGCAGTGCCCTTATAATTTGCCTTAGTAGGCGATGTTATGCATGCGTGTTTCTTTCTAATCAACCATAGACATCAATTGAGATTTCACACAAGCTCAATTTCTTAGTAATCACAACATTATGTTGGGAATCAAGTCTGCTGAAGGGGGGCAGAGTTCGGTCCGAACTCAGTCCCTGGCCGAGTTCGGGCCGAACTCGGTATGGTGTTCCAGAACCTTTGAACCAAACTCGGTCCGAGTTCGATGTCGGCGACGGCTGCTCGGGTTTTGGAGATTTTATGTTATATATTGGACCATTGGATGCTAGTGGACGGCTGAATCTTATGGTTGGCTATTTTTAGGGTTTCCTAACCCTAAAATAGGTTTCTCATCCTATAAATAGGGAGGAGGGTGGAGGCACAAAGGAGAAGCACAAGTTGGAGATTCGGGATGCTCGTCCATAGAAAATCTAAGAGAAAGTCCGTGCTTTACTCTTAGGATTTCGCCATCCAAGACAGAAGAAAGAAGGAGATCTAATCGAGGAGTCATCAACTTCGATTAGAGAGATTGCTACGGGTGGTGAGTGATTTCAATTGTAATCTTCTGCTTTTCTTCTTGAGTGTGGTGAGGGGGTTGAAACTATTAGGGCAAAGGGTTTCAACATTAGTTTGTAATCTTGTAATTTCATCTGAGTTATAAAGGTTAGGATTTGTCCAGGTGACGTAGTCACGGACTTATACTTGTCTTCATCTGTGCTTGGTGTTCATAGATTAGTTTGGTCATCTCGGGTGGGCTGACAAAAGGGAAGAACTACGAGAAGGGAAGACCCAATCTTGTAATTTCATAGATTGATTTGAACACCAATCTCAGGTGTGTCAAACACCTACGAGAAGGGAAGACCCAAATCAATCTTTGCCTACGAGAAGGGAAGACCCAAATAAATCTCAGGTGGGTGTCTTCATCTGTGCTTGGTGTTCATAGATTGGTTTGGTCAACTACGAGAAGGGAAGACCCAAATCATAGGCGATGACAGGAGGGAGTTCTCGGGATCTTGCGACTGTAGACCGCAAGGAGGGCTGCTATCACTGTGGCAAAAGGGATCATATCAAGAGGAACTGCATGAAGCTCAAAGCTAAGAAGGCCAAAGGCAAGGAGGATCTCACGGCTATAGGAGATCTCATCATCGCAGCAACCAACGCAGAGGAACATTGTGGCGTGTGTCATGATGATGACTGCGTTATGGACACGAATGTGTTGTATCACGCCACTCTATATAGGAGAATCTTCACGCCATACCGTGGTGGCAGGTTTGGACGTGTGAAGATGGAAAACAAGTGGACGACTGCAGTTGTAGGCATTGGTGATTTACACTTGACAACGGAGCTTGGTGAGAAGCTCGTTCTCAAGGATGTGTGACATGTACCGAGTTTGTACTACAACTTGGTTTCGGTAGGGAAACTAGCGGATGATGGCTGTTGCAGTTTGTTTGGGGACAAAGATTGGATTCTTACGAATGGTTCCCAATAGCTGGCTTGAGGAGATTTGTGTTGTGGCATGTATAGGCTCACGCCGCTGAGGTGTACAGGCAGGCCACCGATACCGGATGGAGGCTCGAGGGGTATTCGACAGGAAGTGGATCGTCGAAAACTTGTCTTGGAGGGGCTTCGAGATATTTTGAGGGATACAGAAGATTCGGCTCATCGAGACAAAGGGACGAATGGTGATGAGTCAAAGATTGAGGGTCAGTCTGTCGGTCCAATGACAGTTGGTCGATCTCCAGGTGGGGGTTGTTCCACGGATCCGGTTTTGGCGACTGGTGGTTTGCCAAAGCTTCACGGAGCGGCATTGGTTTCAGCAGTTCGAGGCCAAGGAGGAGATCAAGGTTTACAGCAAACTCAATATGAGGCATAAGCATAATCATTCACACAGTTCAGGAAAAGCTGTGGGTCATCGACGACATGCACAATGCGTGATTTTCTGCTCGAGGACGAATGTGTATGGGGGATCTTCAAGTTCGGACACGAAGGTGGGCAGATTCAGGAGTTCGAATCTCGGGAGAATCGTACCGTCAGCTTGGTTGGGCCAGCCAAGGGTGAAGAAGCTCGTCGGAACGTTAGCACGTTTCGGTGGAGGACGAAAGTCGGGGAGATGCAAGCCAAGATTCACGGTGAGGCTGATCGTCAAGGACTTCGGTCTTGGTCGTGTTAGCAATATTGGCAGGATCCTAGTAGCGCAGGAGGTGCTACGAATGGCAGCTAGCGTCGACGTGACGGTCGAGGAACTGGAGATGACAGAAGATGCAAAGTAACTCGGGGGATCGTAGATCGGTGGCATAGGGGAGCAGAATTTCTATTGCGGGGCGACAGGCATGGAGTCCAGTTAAGGAGCCTTGGAGCCAACATCTCTTATCAGACTGGAGGGGGAGATTATTGGGAATCAAGTCTGCTGAAGGGGGGCAGAGTTCGGTCCGAACTCGGTCTCTGGCCGAGTTCGACCAAAATCGGTGTAGTGTTTCAGAACCTTTGAAACGAACTCGGTCCGAGTACGACGTCGGCGGCGGCTGCTCAGATTTTGGAGTTTTTATGTTATATTTAGGACCGTTGGATGCTAGTGGACGGCTGGATCTTATGGTTGGCTATTTTTAGGGTTTCCTAACCCTAAAATATGTTTCTCATCCTATAAATAGGAAGGAGGGTGAAGGCACAAAGAAGAAGCACAAGTTGGAGATTCGGGGTGCTCGTTCACATAAAATCTAAAAGAAAGCTCGTTCTTTGCTCTTAGCACTTTGCCATCCAAGACAGAAGGAAGAAGGAGATCTAATCGAGGAGTCGTCAACTTCGGTTAGGGAGATTGCTACGGGTTGGTGAGTGATTTCAATTATAATCTTTTGCTTTTATTCTTGAGTGTGGTGAGGGAATTGAACCTATTAGGGCAAAGGGTTTCAACTTTAGTTATTTGCAATCTTGTAATTTTATCTGAGTTATAAAGTTGGAATTTGTCACCGCTATATACTTGTCTTCATTTGTGCTTGGTGTTCATAGATTGGTTTGGTCATCTCAGTTGGGTTGGCAAAACGCTTCCGTGACGCGCCCAACACGTGGTATCAGAGCGCAAGTATTTCCAACACGTGATATCAAAGCTAGGTTCTTCTCGAGAGGGAAGGTGCAACTATGTCTACGGAGCAGATGAACACTCATATGATCACCCTCACAAAGGAAAACTGGACGATTTAGAAGCCGGGGATGGAGGATCTACTCTGGTCCAAGGACTTATATGGTCCATTGGAGGGCGACAGCGCAAAGACGACGGACAAAGATGCTAATGATAGAAAATGACTGGATCGAAAGGTTGTTGGATTCATTTGCCAAAGGCTGGACGACTCGGTGTTTCACCACGTGTCCATAGAGAATTCTGCAAAAGCATTGTGGGAGAAGCTGCATTCGCTGTACGAAAGGAAGACGGCTGGCAACAAGGCATTTCTGATTCGCCAACTCGTCAACTCGAAGTACACGAAGGGTGAACTGGTGGCACAACATATGAACGAGGTTCGGGACATCATCAATCAGCTGTCTGCGATAAAGATGGTGATTGAGGATGAGCTTCAGGCCCTTCTGCTTTTGAGTTCTTTGCCGAAAAGCTGGGAGACGTTGGTGGTGTCGGTGAGCAACTCCGCTCCTGATGGAGTTGTCACAATGAAGGTAGTCAAAATCAGCTTGTTCAACAAGGAGATCCGGGATAAGCAAGTGGAATCGTCGCAGGAGTCCGCTCTGGTGGCTTTCTATGGGAAGGGAAGACCCAAGTCACAGGCGAGGATAAGAGGGAGTTCTCGGGATCTTGCGACTGTGGACCGCAACGAGGGCTGATATCACTGTGGCGAAAGGGGTCATATCAAGAGGAACTGCATGAAGCTCAAAGCTGAGAAGGCCAAAGGCAAGGACGATCAGGAGGATCTCACGGCTATAAGAGATCTCATCATCGCAGTAACCGACGCAGAGGAACCTTGTGTCATGTGTCATGATGACGACTGGATCATGGACACGGGGGTGTCGTATCACGCCACTCTATATAGGAGGATCTTCACGTCGTACCGTGGTGGCAGGTTTGGACGTGTGAAGATGGGCAACAAGTGGACGGCTGCAGTTGTAGAAATCAGTGATGTACACTTGACAACGGAGCTTGGTGAGAAACTCGTTCGCAAGGATGTGCGACATGTACCGAGTTTGCGCTACAACTTGGTTTCGGTAGGAAGGCTAGCGGATGATGGCTGTCGCAGTTTGTTTGGGAACAAAGATTGGATGATTACGAAGGGTTTCCAGTAGCTGGCTCAAGGAGATTTATGTTGTGGCATGTACATGCTCACGCCACTGAGGTGTACAGGCAGGCCACAGACACCGGATGGAGGCTCGAGGTGTATTCGATAGGAGGTGGATCATCGAAAACTTGTGTTTGAGGGATTTCGAGATACTTTGAGATACAGAGGATTCAGTTCGTCGAGACAAAGTGACAAATGGTGATGAGTCAAAGATTGAGGGTCAGTCTGTCGGTTCCATATCAGTTGGTCGGTCTCCAGGTGGGGGTTGTTCCACAGATCCGGTTTTGGCGACTGGTGGTTTGCGAAAGCTTCACGGAGCGACATTGGTTTCAGTAGTTCGAGGCCAAGGAGGAGATCAAGGTTTGCAGCAAACTCAATATGAGGCAGGAGCATTATCATTCACACAGTTTAGGAGAAGTTGTGGGTCATCGACGGCATGTAGAGTATGTGGTGTTCTACTCGAGGACGCATGTGTATGGGGGAGCTTCAAGTTCGGACACAAAGGTGGGCAGATTCAGGAGTTCGAATCTTGGGAGAATCGCATCGTCCGCTTGGTTGGCCAGTCAAGGGTGAAGAAGCTCTCGTCCGAACGTTAACACGTTATGGTGGAAGATGGAAGTCGGGGACATGCAGCCAAGACTCACAGTGAGGCTGATCGTCAGGGACTTCGGTCTTGGCTGTGTCATCGATATCGGCATGATCCCAGTAGTGCAGGAGGTGCTACGCATGGCAGCTAGCGTCGACGTGACGGTCGAGTAGCTGGAGATGACGGAAGATGCAAAGAAACTCGAGGAATCCAAGATCGGTGGCATAGGGGAGCAGGATTTTTGTCGCGGGGCAACATGCATGGAGTCCAGTTGAAGAGCCATGGAGCCAACACCTCTCATCATACTGGAGGGGGAGATTGTTTGGAATCAAGTCTGCTGAAAGGGGGCAGAGTTCGGGCCGAACTCGATGCGGTGTTCCGGAACCTTTAATACGAACTCGGTCCGAGTTCGGTGTCGGCGGCGGCTACTCGGATTTTGGAGTTTTTATTTTATATTTTGAACTGTTGGATTCTAGTGTACGGCTGTATCTTATGGTTGGCTATTTTTAGGGCTTTTCTAACCCTAAAATAGGTTTCTCATCCTATAAATAGGGGGGAGAGTGGAGGCACAAAGGAGAAGCACAAGTTGGAGATTCGGGGTGCTCGTCCACAGAAAATATAAGAGAAAGCCCGTGCTTTGCTCTTAGGACTTCGCCATCCAAGACAGAAGGAAGAAGGAGATCTAATCGAGGAGCCGTCAACTTCGGTTAGGGAAATTGCTACGGGTTGGTGAGTGATTTCAATTATAATCTTCTTCTTTTCTTCTTGAGTATGGTGAGAGGGTTGAACCTATTAGGGCAAAGGGTTTCAACATTAGTTTGCAATCTTGTAATTTTATCTGAGTTATAAAGGTTAGGATTTGTCCAGGTGACGTAGTCACCATCATATACTTGTCTTAATCTGTTCTTGGTGTTCATAGATTGGTTTAGTCATCTCAGGTGGGTTGGCAAAACGCTTCCGCGATGCGCCAAACACGTGGTATCAGAGCGCACGTGTTCCCAACACATGGTATCAGAGCGCACTTGTTTCCAACACATTCGTCAATATGTTTGCAACATTATGAGTTCCACGAGCCTTCCCCAATATCAAGGTTCCATTGTCCACCAACCCATGGATGAAGTGATAACTGATATGTGCTTTGTGTTGGAGTGGGTGGAGTTTTCAACCTATGTAGAAAATACTCCGGAGTTGGATTAGGAATTCCTACGTATAACAGAAATAACTCGATGGATTTGGATTGGGTATTCCTATATAGAATATGAATACTTCAATTGATTTGGATTGAGTTTTCCTATATATAATATAAATATCTCAATAAATTTGGATTTGAATTGAGTATTCCTATATATAATAGAATGCTAGTTGTAGATTTGAGGCTATATATATTAGGTGTTTCCTAACCCTAAAATATATTTCAAAAATATTGCAAAAGAAGGCAAGAGTGCTTTTACAACATTGGAAGAAGAAAGGAAGAGAATGAATGCTATTTTGAAGTGGAGATCAGTTTCGGGTAATTCTTTTCTCGCCGTCTCTGTTCTTCTTGTGTCTGTGATCTATTTTCTATTTCAAAGAGTTGTGGTGATCCGTTTGGATCGGTGAGAAGTTTGTAAGGAGTCGATGTATTTCTTATTCCATTAGTGGATGCTTTTCAGGGTTTGACTCCGATCGTTCTGTAGTTTTTTCTCGCAGCTTCTTGGTTTTGGGGAACGGTTTCCGCGTTTACATTCCTAACAGGAGGTATCAGAGCTTTTGGTTCAGAGATTCGTCAGAAGTTGACAAGCAAACCAAGGAGAAGAGATGGACGCGAACCGGTGCGCAAGAACAGTACACTTTTCTTTGTGGTAGTCAGAGTGTGATCCACCTTGTGAAGAACCAGACATTTCATAGTCAGTCCAAGCACATTGAGCCTCAGTATCATTGGATACGAGATATAGTTTTGAAGAAGTATACGGCGCTTGAGAAGGTTCATACAAATGACAATGGAGAAGATATGTTCACGAAGGTTCCACCAAGGGAAAGTTTGAGTACTTCAGGCGTATCGTCGGTATGATGAGCTCCTCTACCTAGTTGGGAAGGAGAAAATTTGTTGGAGTTGGTGGGATTCCCAACCTATGTAGAAAATATCCGGGAGTTGGATTGAGTATTCCTACATATAATAGAAATACCTCAATGGATTTGGATTGGGTATTCCTACATATAATAGGAATACCTTAATGGATTTGGATTAGGTATTCCAAATCCAATGAGGTATTCTTATTATATGTAGGAATACCAATCCAACTCTGGGGCATTTTCCACAGAGGTTGGGAACCCCACTCACTCCAACAAATCTTCCCATTCCGAACAAGGTGGTGGAACTCGTCATGCCGACGATCCGCTTGCAGTACTCGAACTTTTCCTTGGTACAACCTTCGTGAACATGTCTGCTCTATTTTCATCTATATGAACATTCTCAAGCACCGCGTCCTTCGTCAAAACTACATCTCGTATCCAATGATACCGAGTCTCAACATGCTTGGACCGACTATGAAATATTTGGTTTTTCATATCGTGGATCACACTCTGGATATCGCAAAGTAATGTATACTGCTCTTGCTTTAGTCACATTTCCTGCAACAACTTTTGCATCCACAGTAACTCCTTGCAAGCATCCGTCGCCGCAATATACTCTGCCACTGTCATCGACAAGGCAACACATTTCTGCAACTGCGACTGCCACGATACCACTCTACCAGCAAAATCATCACATAGCCTGAAGTCGATCGCCTCGTGTCTACATCTCCAGCCATGTCAGTGTCATTATATCCGACCAACTTTGGCTCGTCACCACCAAAAGAAAGTCTCCAATCGGCTGTGCCCTAAAGATACCGTAGAATCCACTTGACTATACTCCAATGTATCCTTCCATGATTGGAGAGATACCTGCTAACCGTGCCAACTACGTTAGCGATGTCTGGCCTTGTGCACAACATGACATACATGAGACTTTCTACTACTGAAGCATACAGAACCCGCTCCATATCTTCCCTTCTGTCCTCGGTAGATGGGCACTGTTCCATAGTAAGCTTAAAGTAAGCCGCAATGAGGTTGCTCGATTTTTTTGACCCATTCAACCCTAAATGCTGAAGTACCAGGTGAATGTACTTCTTTTGGGACAAATGAAGCAGCTTGGACTCTCTCTCTCTCGGTTGATCTTTATCCCAAGAATAGCCTTCGCTGCGTCTAAATCCTTCATAGAGAAGGTCGCGCCAAGTTAGCGCTTCAACTCCGCTATCTTCACAATGTGGTCCAATGTTATCTGTGCATAACCATGCTCCCCCATAAAAGACTCGAACTTCCTGTACTACTGTTTTGTAGCCTGCTTCAGACCATACCGACACTTCTTCAACCGGCATACTAAGTATGATTTGCCCTGCTCACAAAATTCCTCTGGCTGCTCCATGTACAACTCTTCTAAATCATCATGGAGGAATGTCGTCTTCACATCCATTTGCTCGACTTCCAAGTCAAAATTGGCTGCCAACGCTAGCACCACCCGGATAGACGACTGTTTGACAACTGGCGAAAAGATCTTATCGTAATCTACGCCCTTCCGCTGACCATAGCCTTTAACTACCAACCTCGCTTTGTATCGAGGGAGATTAGCATCATCTGTCTGCTTCACTCTGAACACCCATCGATTCTTTAAAGCCTTCTTGCCCTTGGCAACCTCACCAGCTCATAAATATAATTGGCATGTAGGAAACTCATCTCCTCCTACATGGCCTCCAACCACTCATGTCTGTGTTCGTCTTCCGTAGCCTTTGGAAAACTTTCGGACTCTCCTCCGTCAGTCAGTAGCACATACTCATCTGGTGAGTATCTAGTAGATCGTCAACGATCTCTCATGCTCCTCCTCAATGGAAGCTCTGGTGCTGGCTGTATACGAACAACCTCCTCCCCTTCAGGAACTACCTCCTCGGCATGCTCATCCTCTGAGGGCATCCTGACCATCATCAGCAGGCTGATAATCAAGGTTTGGAGCATCTTCATGTACTGGCTTCTCCATAACTAGATCCTCTGCAGTGTCCTCTAGAAATGACTCAAAGCGAAATGAATCTAACTCAGGCAATCCCTCAGCCTCAGAAGGCATCTCGAAATCCTAAGTGTTGGTTATGGTCATCCTCGACGAATACCACGCCCATGCTTCTGTAGAGCTTTCTTCTCACTGGATCGTAGAGTCTATGGCTAAAATCATCCAAACCATACCCGACAAAGACGTATTGCCTCATCTTCGGCTCAAGTTTGGATCTTTCGTCCTTCGGTACATGCACGAAGGCCTTACAACCAAACACTCACAGGTGATTGTATAACAGCTCTTTGTCGTACCATACTTTGTCAGGTACATCACCCTGCAAAGGAGCACTGGGAGATAAATTAGTAACATAAGCAACTATGTAAAAAGTCTCACCCCAATAACTGCCAGGTAAGTTTGCTTCAGACGGCAAACATCTCTCTCCATCAGTATCATGTTCATGTACTTCGCTACAGTATTGAGCTGAGGTGTCTTGGACGGAGTCTTCTAGTGTCGAATTCCTTGCTATTCGCAATACGCATCAAAGGGACCAATGTATTCGCCGCCGTTGTCGGACCGAACACATAGCAACTTCTTATTCGTCTCCCTTTCAACAGAGGCTTGAAACTCTTTGAAAGTGGGTAGCGAATCCTTGGTCTTTAAGGCATAAACCCAAATCTTCCCGGAACAATCATTAATAAAAGATACAAAGTAAGAAGCACCACCAATAGATTTTACCTTCATAGGACCCAGATATCTGAGAGAATCAACTCGAGCAACATCGACTTCCTTGAACTTGGATGACTTTGGAAAGACGTCATATTTTGCTTTTCTGCCAAACAATGCGTGCATCTCTCCAAATTTGTATATTTGAGCCCCGAAATTACCTTCTTGTTCACCATGTAGCTCATCCCCTTCTCGTTGATATGACTGAGCCGCCTGTGCCACAACTAGGTAGACGCATCAGTAGCTGCGTTCACCTCCTGTGTCTTATATGCGCTCCCTTCCACATAATAGAGTCTGGACCCCTTGCTTCCTTTGGAAATCACCACCGAACCTCTGGAAAGCTTCCACTGACCGTTCCCAAAGACATTAAAGAATTCCTCATCATCCAACCTTTTAATTGATACCAGGTTGAAACGGATATCAGGGACATGACGAACATCCTTGAGAACAAGAACTGCATCCGTCTTGGTTCTCAAATGCATTTCTCTAAACATAAACAGCCTTCGACACATCTTCGTTTTCCATCTTCAACACTCCACAGTTGCCTGTTGTATAAGCGGCAAATAGTGTTCTATTGTGAGATAAGTGCACTGAAGTCCCTGAGTACACCAGCTAAGAATTGTCATCACAGGCGAGGTTCATGACTACCTCATCACCTACAATGATCACGTCGTCTCCATGTGCCGAGGTAGCTGTTGTAGTATTCTCACTTCGCTTCCCATTATCGTCCTTCTTCTCCCTCTTCCAAGCGAAATCGTTTTGCTTGATGTGGCCATTCTTGCCACAATGATAGTACTTTGAGTCCTCGTATCGACCCTTGTACTAGCCTCTACTCTTGTCTCTGCCACCGTATGGACCCTTGCTTTTTTTTCTTCCACCACTCTCTAAAACTAGTACCTCTGAATGGGATAAAGAAGACATGTCCTAAGATTTCCTCCGCATCTCCTCATTCAAGACCCCGCTATTGGCAAACTCCAAACTAACTACGCCTTCCGGAGCAGAAGCGATCATAGACACTTGTAGTCTTCCATGAGTCTGGCAAAGTAAACAACAACCACAGCCCCAGAACTTCGTCGTCGAACTTGACTCCCATCGAGGATAGCTGGTCAACCACGCAGATCCATCATCGTTCAGATCAGGAACAACCATGGTAGTCAAAGACGCGTCTTGGGCACGCCTAAGGCGCGCCTCGCAGAAAGGCGCAACATCTGCGCCTCTCACCTCACTGGACGAAACTCCTTTCTTCGGGCGCACTCAAGGCATGCCATAGGTGCACTTTTTAGCAAGGCGCACCCAAGAAAAGGCGCGCCTAGGTGCGCCTTATATATTTTTTTATAAAAAATTTAAGGCCCTAACCCTTACCTCGTACAAGTGGGAGAGATGTAGCATTTTCCACGGTTACTAAAGTTTGCTACAGTTGAACTTGAAAAACTAAAATTTACTAAAAGCATGGTAGGGAGAATATAAATTCTTATTAATTTTGTTGAGTGCTATTGTTGTTCTGCTAGTTCACTTGGTTATATTTTAACATATTTTTGTTGGTTTTAATATGTTATTTAGTTTTATTTTTTACATTACTAATTTATTTATTTATTCTTTATATTTTTATTATTTTTATTTTGCGCCTCACTTCACTCAGGCACGCGTCTTAAATGCGCCTTGCGCCTCAGGCGATATGGACCCTTTGCGCCTTGAGTGCGTATTGTGCTTTTGACTACCTTGGGAACAACTTGTTTATCCCGGTCTTCTTCACGTACAAAGATTTCAACTTCTCCCAAAGTATTTTCGTATGCTCTATACTGGCAACGTGATTGTACACGTTCTCGTCAACGAACTGTTGTATGTACCCATACACCTGTATGTGCTCGAAATTCCAGTCATCTTCGGATTTATCACTGGGCCTCTCTGATGCAAATACCGGAAGATGCAGCTTCTTGACAAATAGCAAATCATTCATCTTGCTCCGCCAATAGTGGTAGTTAGAACCGTTTAGGTTTACCATGCTCACCGCTTAGCGTCCATTTCTTCTCCTTGGTTTGATTGTCAACTTCTGACGCCTCTCTAAACCCAAAGCTCCGATACCACTTATTGGGAACGCGGTGTGACCCGAACCAGAGTTGGCCCATGAGGTACGATATTGGATTGGGTCCATATGCCTTAAAAGAGAATTCTAATGTAAGGCCTGAACCAATCCCAATTATCTACACCTCATTATCCCACTTCCTACCCTATGTAGGACTAAACTATCAACTCTATTGCCACCACCCTTTGAGCGCTCAACCGGAAATGAGATACAATCCAACACTTTGTTCTTGCTAAAAAAAGGTTCTTTGGTTCGCACTCTGGCTGTCTCAGAAAATAACACTTCTACCTTGCCCTTTAGCCAACTCTTCTAAGAAAATTTTAACTTTGATTATATATCTCTACCTCCTTGCTTGTAAGTTACTGCCACATATTCAACTTTAGTAGTAGAAAGTGTCACTCTTTTCAATTAGGGTATCCAACTTACTGTAGTTCCACTCAAAGTATAAATATAATATGTAATACTACTATCAATATCTCCTCCAAAGCCTACATCAACAAATCCTTGTAGATCATATTGACCCCTTTTATAACAAAGTACTCTGTGACTGGTACCTTTTAAATACCGGAAGATCCACTTGACAACCTCTTAATATTGTTTTCGACTTGTATCAGTTCATAGCTCCCACTGCATGTGCTATGCCGGGCCTCACACAAACAATATCATACATAATGCTCCTAACAATCGATGCATATGAAAGTTTGAACATAATACATCACTCTTCCTCAATCTTATGTGATTGTTTTTTTTAGAATCTAAAGTGGCTCCCCAAAGGAGTATTGACAGGCTTTACATTTTTCATCCTAAATCTCTTTGAGATTTTTTTCCAGGGAAACCAACTTGCAATACCATCAACATATAAGTTGTCCTATCACGAAAGCCTTTCATCCCAAGAATTTGTTGAAAGTGGAATTTGGGTTGGAATTGGGGATGACTTGGTGGAAAAGAAGACATGAGGAAGAAGAAGTTTGTGAGAAAATAAAATAAAATAGTAGGAGAGAGCGTATAGGCCATATGTAGTGGTTTGGTGTTATGAAAAATCACAAATTTGTCATTCCACCCTTAATTTGAATTCTAGATTTAAGTGAATGGAATCTTTTGGTTATGGAGGAATCTAATTAGTTATAGGAAGATATCTAACTAACAAATATGGAATATTCTATCCATGACAACAAACACTAATTAATTATAAACTAATAACCTAATTAAGTATAACTATGTAATTAATGATCACTAGCAAAATTACAAGAATACCTTTAGTCCTAATTTTAGGTGGTTACATTGGCGGACATCACTTTAATATTTGGATGAGGAAGAAACTCTATCAAATATTGTATGAGTGCTGGGCCAACCTATCCATTGTGGATGATGCACAGAACATGGCAGATAGGATACGCTGATAGTGCATAAAGATTACAACTTATGCAATAGAGGACGAAGAGTTTCTCAAGAAGCATCTCAAGTCAGATGAGAAGAAGATTAGGGCATTTGTGCGCATGACTCTAGCCTCTATGCACAAATATCTATGCGGCAAAATCTGCACATGGTATCAGCGTATGGCTGATGCACTGTAGTATATGCACATAGTCTCTGCTTGGCAGGATATACACAACTGATTGTGTGCACGGTTTCTGTTTAGATTATGCGCATGCGTCTGCTCAGATGATGCGCATAGGATCTGTTCAAATTATGCATATGTGTTTCGGATTATGAGCATGGGTCTGCTCAGATGATGCACATAGGTTTTGTTCAGATTATGCGTTCTTTTTAGATTATACACATGGGTCTGCTCAGATTATGCACATGGGTTCTGTTCGGATTATGCGCATGGGATTTGCTCGGATAGGCTAATAGGTTCTTCTCTAACTATGCTCATGGGCTCAGTTGTATAGGCGTATAGGTTCTCCAGGAGTGTAATAGCCCATGATGAAGTCAGCTTTATTTAAGCATATGTTTGACAGGGTTTGTTACAACTATGGCATGTATGACCATTTGAAGGAGGATTGGAGATCCAATTTAAACCAAAATAGCAAGGTAAAAATTAACTTGGTTGCTATAATTACTTAACTTAGTTGCTATGATTGCGCAGGTTGAGTCATCTGGCGTGGTTGCTGACTGATGGATGGACACTAGTGCATCTGGCTACGTGTTATTTAAAAAGGAGCAGTTCACAAAGGACGAGCCTATCTTTAAAGAAGATCTCGATGGCGAACAAGTCTCAAGCAAAAGATCAGGAGAATGGGCCAGTGATACTGGAATTGACTTCCAGAAAGTCACTGACACTGGAGTGCATGTAGCACGTACCGGTGACCTGATCTCAGGAAATCTGTTGTCCTATGCAGGCTTGAGGATGGATATCTATGCTGGACAGACGGGAATGTCATGGCAAGAAACATGCTTTGAAAAGGCTTTCAGCATCGAAGGGATGTTCAAACTTCTGCTTATAACTCCTTTTGATTATATCAATGTAATTTCTTTATTGAGTTGTGGAATAATAGACTAGAACATGTGCAATATAATAACATTTAATAATGTTTAATCTAGATCTTATCTCCAAATATGGAAGTAAGGAGGTAGATGAATGTGAAGTCTATATACAGATGAAGATTTTCAGGAAGCTATTCAGATGAGTGAACCGAAATACAGATCTTCTGGAGTTGATATACTTTTTTTTTGGGTAAACCACATACACGTGGGGGCCGTAGGCTTTATTGATAATCATAGAAAAACACTTGGCGCAGGGAGATAGCCCTTACTGCCTACAACTAGGAGGGAGATAGCCCTTTCCACAGATGCCCTAATGGCTACAATAACAAAAAGACCAAAATGGAAATGAACGTGGGAGGGAGATGGCCCTTTCCACGGTTGCCAAAAGGCTACAAGAGAAAAAACACAATTACTTAACACTGGATTACCAATTTGTTCATCATTGAGCATCTGACCAAGACTCCCTGGAAGATCCGAGGCTGAAGAATAAATACTCTCTCCCCGGTGTGATAAGGCGTGGGTAGCTAGAGCCATTGCAGTACCATTAGCTCTTTGAAGACGAGTAAGTACTGAATGTCTTCTTTGATTAGTTTTCAGATCTTCCTGACTTGATAGGTACTGTTCCACGGGGTAGGCGACCTATCCTTGAAGACGTCAAAAAGACTTTTGGAGCTGGTTTCAATAACTGAGATGGCTATATTGTTATCATTATAAATTCATAAGCCTGTTAGGAGTGCATCAAAATTAGCCTGCCTATTAGTATCTTTCCTATGTAATTTACTGAACGCCATCACCAAATGACCATTCGAGTCCCTGGTGACTCCTCCACCTGAATTTTAGTTGTCGCTAGAGCTCAAACCGATTATGTTAAGCTTGAGACCCGATGCCGCCGGATGCCATTTGACCCAAGTGCCTTCTCAGATCCTACTATGAGGCAGACAGATTTGAAGTGCACTCAAAGTTCTGTCATCTAAGTCAGATGTTTTATCTGAAGTTGATGTACTCAGATTATATGACTTCTAGCAATTCTCCACAAAGACCGAGATAAAGTTTTCATTTCCATTGACGACTTCTTGAAGTATGCATTCGTGTATCGAAAGATAAATCGTTCGAGAAGGTCAAGGATCTCTAGGTTGGAGCTGAGTATCAAGCATGTCAACAACTCAAGAGACTCAGAAGTAATCTAGGCGGAGATGATCGTTCTCTTGAATTCGTATCGTTCTGCAAAGAACATAAAATTGTCAATGAAACGACTGCTTCGTATTCTCTCCAATCCAATAGAGTTACAAAAAGGAAGAACGGGACGCTGACAGAGATGCTGAGATCTATGCTGCGGGTCTTCCAAAATGCTTCTGGGGAGAGGTTGCGCTTATGGCTACGTTTATTCTGAATAAAGTAATGTTCGCCATATCTGACATTACTTCTCGTGAACTCTGGTTCAAGGTCAGACCTAACTTGAATATCATTTAAGTATGGGAGTGTCTGACGTATGTGAAGCTTATAGATATCAAGATTCAGAAGCTGGGGACAAGGACTACGAAGACCATATTTCTGGGATATGTTGTTGAAAGCAATGCTCGGAGGTCTCTTAATATTGAATTAAATCATATCATTGAGTCTCGCAATACGAAATTCTTTGAAAAAAAGTTTTCTAGAGACAATAACATTATTCTCGCAGATGTTCCGGAGAGTATTGTTAGCTCTGAAAAGCAAGTACTTCCAAAGAAGATGTAGTCCAAGAGGAGGTTGTCGTTGAAGAGACAATGCTTGAACCAGTACTCATTGAGCAGTCAGCAAAGCGAGTGAGGAGGTCGAAAGACTTCGGAGATGACTTTATCACCTATCATGTGGAAGCTGAACCGCTTAGCTATGATGAGGCAATGAAGACCATAGACACGGTTTTCTGGGAGGAGAGTTAATGATGAGATTGACTCCATAATATCCAATAACACTTGGGTGTTAGTTAATTTGTCTGGAGGAGCTAAACCCATCGAATACAAATGAATCTTTAAGAAAAAGAGAGCCAACGTAACAGTTGATAAGTTCAAGGCTAGGCAATAGCCAAGGAGTTTTCTCAGAAGCAGGGGATTGATTAGTTTGACACATATGCCCCAGCGGCAAGGATGTCAACTATCAGGATGTCGATTGCCGTGTCTGCTATTCATAAGCTGATTATTCATTAGATGAATGTCAAAACAGTCTTTCTAGATAGGGAATTGACAGAAGATATTTACATGAAACAGCCAGAAGGATTTGTCGTTCAGGGTCATGAAGACAAAGTCTGCAGGTTGGTGAAATCTCTGTACGGCCTGAAGCAAGCTCCCAATATGTGGCACAAGAAGTTTGACAAAGTCAACAGGTCAAATGGCTCATTTGCCATATATATATTATATATATATGGCAAATAACAAATAGTCTAACGGTTAAGACCGATGCACCAGGACGAGGAGGTTCGAGACCCCCCTGCGCCATTAAATTCCACTTTGGGGGTATTAATGGTGGAGTGGTGGTTGGGTGCAGTGCAGGTGCGTGATGCGGTGTGGTGCGATCCGGATGGTGCGCGGATGCGATGCTAGGTGCAGGTACGATGCTGATGGGAGCTGGTGCGGTGCAGCTACGACTGCGTGAGGCCTTCGGGCCGGATGGAGCCTTTGGGCGTGGTGCCTTCGGACTGGATAGGTGCATTCGGGACGGGATGTAGCCTTCGGACATGGTGGGGCCTTCGGGCTAGGGATTGTATAGATATGCCTTCGGGCTGGATTGGTTGTAAGCCTTCGGGCTGAGTTGTAACAATACTCAAAACTAAGTTGTTGGATCAATGAATCAGGAAAGTGGCAGTAAGAGATCTTATCAAAGTTTCACAATCTCTAGCATAATTGGTTCCCACCTAGGATTCATCCCAATAACCAATGAAAACAAATGACAAAACCCAATAAATCATACTGATTTGCATTCTCTCAGTCTAACCGAAATTCTGGTCTAGTCTGGCCGCACATACATTCATTGCATTGTCAAAGACGGATCTAGATCATGGTCATCTAAAGGGAATTACATTCACGTAGTCTTCTGGAGGGCTCATATTAGTACCAGACTGTATTAATCCGCTCAGACCTTGTTTTTGGGTTTTGGACTATTGTTTGCGAAAGGTAGACCCTTTTTGGGATGGATCAGCCCACAAAGGATTGGGTAGCTGATTTCAGTAATTTGTGGTTAAGTTTTTTTTTTTTTTTAATAAGTATGTATTATTAATATGGTTGTTGCATCAACATGGAACATTCACGCACTGATACTGGGAACATTGATTGGTATAGATTGTTGAGAAAATGATGTAGAAGAAATAGAATTAGGAGAAACGAATTGCTAGTATTCTTTTCTCATAAGGGTATTTATACAAAAAGGTGTGTGTCATCCTTGTACTCGTATACGATGTACATAACCTACCATAGATAGCAATACATGTGCAGACGTGTATCACCCTTGTGTCCCTACGCACTGTGCATATGCTAGACCTATCATACATAATAATACATATGGAGGTGTGTGTTGTAAATGTGTGTGAATGCTAAACATGTGTTGGGCTAACACATCCCCGCAAATTTGGCGCTCTATACTAAACAAGTTTGAAACGGAAGAGTTGGAAGCAATGCTTGTGTAGTCCTTTGGTGAATATATCTACTATATGATCAATGGAGGGCACAAAGTGAACAGATGAGAACCTGAAGCAACTCGTTCCCTGACAAAGTGGTTGTCTAATTCAATATGCTTGGTGTGAACATGAAAGATTTTGGATTGTAAGCCATGTATGTGGTGCTGAGGTTTTCACATAACAAAGTGATTGGCGGATGCATAGAAAGCGAAGATCGGAGAATAAATGAGCAATCCAAACAGTATCAGCACATACATGAGCTAGGGATTTGTATTGCATTTCTGCGCTAAAGCGAGATACAGTCTGTTGCTTCTTAGTGTCCAAGAGATCATATTTGGTCCTAAGAAAACATAGTAGCTTGTCATAGATCGACAAGTATCCGGATAACCAGTCCAGTCAACAACAGAGTAAGCATCTAAGGAGAGAACTCCAGTAGAAAGACGAAAGACGAGATCAAGATCAAGGCTTCCCTTCAAGTAGCACAAAATAGCACAAGCGAGTGAGACTTGATAAACTATGCCACATGGGGAACTACATATGAAATGTATGGACGAGTGAGAGTGAGATACTGTAAACACCCTACCAAATGTTTGTACTCAGTGGCGTCGACGAGAGAAGAACTAGAAGTGATAGTGACCTGAGTTTTGGCACTGAGAGGAATGTCACATGGTTTACAATCAACAATATTGATGTGCCAAAGAATATCTTAAGATGTAATAATGAGCACCGAGGTCGGTGATCTGAAACTCGTGACACAAAGTAGAGATGAAGTAAGCACAACTGGCTTGTGTTGCATGTGAAAAGAATGTCATTCACATGTAGTATAAGTATCATTAGCTGAGAGCTTGTGCGAAAAGAAAACATACTATGACCCATGGTACTTTGTGTAAAGCCATATTGGAGTAGGAATGTGGTTAATAGGTAAAACTAAGCTCGTGAAGCCTGTTTGAGACCATAAATAGCTTTATGAAGACAACATACATGATGGAGATATTGTGGATCAACAAAGCCAGGAGGTTGCGACATGTATACTGTCTTAGATGGATGCTCGTGAAGAAAAGTATTCTTCACATCAAGATGTTGTAGTAACCATCAGAAGGCAGTGGTGATACTCAAAAATTATATGGATACTGGTTCCTTTGACCACAAGAATAAAGGTTTCATCATAGTCACCACCCTGTTGTTGATGAAAACCTTTAGCAACTAAGCTAGCTTTGTGACGTGCAGTAGAACCATCAGCTTTTCGTTTCACCTTAAATACTCATTTGTAACCAACTGTGTTTCGGACAAAGGGTGGTAAGGGAACTAAAGACCAGGTCTGATTCTTGAGCAAGGCATTAAATTAATCCATCATGGCTGTCATCCATTCAGGAAACTTAATAGCGTGAGAGTAGCAAGTGGGTTCCTCGGATACAGAGGAAAGAGAAGTTGTGTAAGCTCATCGAACTGTACAATCTTTCCATTGTGTTGGACGTAAAGTACCATCTTTGGCGTATTCCATAATGGTGACTGTGTGCAGGCTCAGTGGGAGAATGGTCAGATGTTGAAGATTATGCTGCTGAAAGAGGCTTCAGACGAAGAAGTCTAACTGGTGGATAAACCAACTCGGTAGCAAAGGGCTAATGAGAATTAGATCCTATAGCAGTCATATGAGGAACAAGCGCTTGTGAAAGAAGACTCAATACTAACCTCCTCTGTGTTTGACCACAAGAGGAAAGGTTTCATCATAGTCACCACCATGTTGTTGATGAAAACATTTAACAACTAGGCGAGCTTTGTGACGTGCAATAGAACCATCAGCTTTTCGTTTCACCTTAAATACTCATTTGTAACCAACCGTGTTTCGTACAATGGTTGGTAAGGGAACTAAAGACCAAGTCTGATTCTTGAGCAAGGCAGGAAATTCATCCATCATGGTTGTCCTACATTCTGGAAACTTAATAGCTTGAGAGTAGCAAGTGGGTTCCTCGGATACAGAGGAAAGAGAAGTTGTGTAAGCTCATGGAGGAGTCCATCCAACTGTACAATCTTTCCATTGTGTTGGTCGTAAAGTACATATTCCATAATGGTGACTGTATGCTGGCTCAGAGGGAGAATGGTCAGAAGTTGAAGATCATGCTGCTGAAAGAGGTTTCAGATGAAGAAGCTCACGGGTGGATAAGATCAACCCGATGGCAAAGGGTTAACGGGATTTAGATCCTGTAGCAGTCATATGAGGAACAAGCGCATGTGAAAGAAGACTCGATACTAACCTCCTCTGTGGAAAAGACTCAAGATGAGTGATGATTAGTGGAGATGAAGATACCTAGTCATAATAGACGTCAATGCAAAATCCACATGTTCTGAGGCAGGACGAGTTGTGGGGACTTGAGAACGCTGAGCATAGGGGAAGGTGTTCTCATCAAATCTAACATGACGAGATGTTCAGTCTGTCGGTCTCAATTTGGAAACAATGACATCCCTTGTGAGTTGTAACCTAAAACACACACTCAACATATTTATGTAATATATTGTAGTCATTGATATTAGGATAGCAAGAGCGGCCAAAAGTGCGAAGGTCGGTGTAGGAAGGTGACTGACCAAACAGACGAGTACAAGGAGTGCGCCAATTAAGGGTAAGAGAGGGAAGGCGTTGTGTCATGGGGTATACAGTTGTGGATACTGCTTCAAGCCAGAGATTGAGAGGGGAGTGAGAAGTGACAAGAAGAATAAGAAATCATATCTGCGATATGTCGATCTTTACATTCAACAAGTCTATTCAGTTCTGGGGTACGATGACAATATATCTTTTGGTGAATGCCTCAGTGTATATAGAATTTTCCAAAGGGGCTGTTGACATATATTCGTTACCCCATCATTTTGGAAGTATTTGATGGTGGTGTTAAATAGATTTTGAATGGTCTTAAGAAGTGTCGGGAAGTGATTAATTAAAGACTTTATTTTTTGTCACATATATAGTGTTGGGAACGAAAGTGCGGAAACCGTTCCCCAAATCAGAGAGTACCTGTAAGAGAATCGAGCAAAACGCACAAACCAAAATCGCCAAACACAAATAACAGACACAGAGATTTTTGACGTGGAAAATCCTTGCGGAAAAAACCACGGAACGATCGGAGTCCAACCCTGAAAGCCTTCACTAATGGAATAAGAAATACACCGACTCCTTACAAACTTCTCACCAATCCAAACAGATTACCACAACTCTTTTGGAACAGAAAATAGATTATAACCACGAAGAAGAAAGACAACGAGAAATACCCGAAACTGATCTCCTTCTTCAAAACGGCCTACAATCCTTCTTTTTCCTCTCCAATATTGCAATGACACTCTTGCCTCATTTCTCTCCTTGTTGCTATATTTTTTTCTAGAGAGAGATAGATATATTTTAGGGCCAGGAGACACATATATATAGCCTCAAACCCACAACTAGCATTCCTATTATAGATAGGAATATCCAATTCAAATCCAAATCCAAATCCAAATCCAAATCCATTGACATATTCCTATTATATGTAGGAATATCCAATCCAAATCCATTGAGATATTCCTATTATATTTAGGAATATCCAATCCAAATAAATTGAGATATTCCTATTATATATAGAAATACTCAATCCTACTCCGGGGTATTTTTCACATAGGTTGGGAACCCCACCCACTCCAACAAATCTCCCCCTTCACAACTATGTGGAGGGGGTTGTCATCCCGACGATCCGCCTACAGTACTAAAACTTTTTCCTTGGTAGAACCTTTGTGAACATATCTACTCCGTTGTAATCTGTATGAACCTTCTCAAGCGCCGCTTCCTTCTTGACAACCACATCCCGTATCCAATTATACCGGGTATCAATGTGCTTGGACCGACTATGAAATGTTTGGATCTTCACAAGGTGAATAGCACTCTGACTATCGCAAAGCAAATGATACTGCTCCTGCTTTAGCCCAATTTCATGCAGTAACTTCTTCATCCACATCAACTCCTTGCAAGCCTCCGTCGCCGCAATGTATTGTGCCTCTGTCGTCGACAAGACAACACACTTTTGTAAACGTGACTGCCACGATACTGCTCCACCAGCAAATATCATCACATAGCCCGAAGTCGATATCCTCGTTTCTACATCTCCAGCCATATCAGCATCGGTATATCCAACTAGCTTCGGCTCGTCACCACTAAATAAAAGTCTCCAATCGGCAGTACCCTGAAGATATCGTAGAATCCACTTGACCCCACTCCAATGTACCCTTACAGGATTGGAAGTGTACCTGCTAACTATGCCGACTGCGTGAGCAATGTCTGGCCTCGTACATACCATAGCGTACATAAGACCCCCTACGACTGAGGCATATGGAACTCGCTCCATATCTTCCTTCTCGTCCTCGGTAGATGGAGACTGCTCCTCAGTGAACTTAAAGTGAGCCGTAAGAGGGTTACTCACTTTCTTCGACCCGTCCATCCCGAAACGCTGAAGTACCCGATGAATGTACTTCTTTTGGGACAAGTGTAGCAGCTTGGACTTGCTCTCTCTCTCTCGGCTGATTTTCATCCCAATAATAGTCTTCGCTGCGCCCAAATCCTTCATAGAGAAGGCCGCGCCCAGATGGCGCTTCAACTCTGCTATCCTGGTGGCATTCCGACCCACCAACATCATGTCATCAACATAAAGCAACAAAATGATTAAATTATCCTCGGAGAAATACCTCACAAAACACAATAATCCAACGTCGTCAGTGCATAGCCATGCTCCCCCATAAACGACTCAAACTTCCTGTACCACTGCCTCGGAGCCTGTTTCAGATCATACAAGCTCTTCCTCAACCGGCAGACTAAATGTGACTTGCCCTTCTCACAGAATCCCTCTGACTGCTCCATGTACAACTCCTCCTCAAGATCACCATGGAGGAATGCCGTCTTCACGTCCATTTGCTCGACCTCCAAGTAAAAATTGGCTGCCAATGCTAGCACTACCCGTATAGACGACTGCTTGACGACTGACGAAAAGATCTCATCATAATCTACGTCTTTCTGCTGACTGTAGCCTTTGGCTACCAGCCTCGCTTTGTATCGAGGGCGAGTAGCATCATCTGTCTGCTTCACTTTGAACACCCATCGATTCTTCAAAGCCTTCTTGTCCTTTGGCAACCGCACCAGATCATAAGTAGAGTTGGCCTCCAAGGAACTTATCTCCTCCTGTATGGCCTCCATCCACTTCTGCCTGTGTTCGTCTTCCATAGCCTCTGCGAAACTTTCGGGTTCTCCCCCGTCAGTCGGTAGCACATACTCACCCGGTGAGTATCTCGTAGATGGTCGACGCTCTCTATCGCTCCTCCTCAACAGAACCACTGGTGCTGGTTGTATATCTTTAACCTCCTCCCTTCCAGGAACTGCCTCCTCGGCATGCTTATCCTCCTGAGGGTCACCCTGAACACCATCAGGAGGCTGATGATCAAGGTTGGAAGCAACTCCATGTACTGGCTCCCCCATAACTGGATCCTCTACGATGTTATCTGGAAACTGCTCGAAGCAAAATGACTCTAACTCAGGCAATTCCTCAGCCTCAGAAGGCATCTCGGAATCCTGAGTGTTGGTCATGGTCTGATCCTCGACGAATACTATGTCCCTGCCTCTGTAGAGCTTTCTTCCCATTGGATCGTAGAGTCTATAGCCAAACTCATCTCTACCGTAGCCGACAAAGACGTACCGCCTCGTCTTTGGCTCAAGTTTGGATCTCTCGTCATTCGGTACATGCACGAAGACCTTACAACCAAACACTCGCAGGTGATTGTATGACGGCTCTTTGTTGTACCATACTTTGTCAGGCACATCATCCTACAAAGGAGCACTAGGAGATAAATTAATAACATAAGCAGCTGTGTAAAGTGCCTCACCCCAATAGCTGCCTGGCAAGTTTGCTTCTGACAACAAATACCGCACCCTCTCTATTAGCGTCATGTTCATCCGCTCTGCTATACCATTAAGCTGTGGTATCTTTGGTGGAGTCTTCTGGTGTTGTATCCCTTGCTCTCTACAATAAGCATCAAAGGGAATGATATACTCGCCACCATTGTCCGACCGAACACATAGCAGCTTCTTGCCCGTCTCCCTTTCAACAGAGGCCTGAAACTCCTTGAAAGTGGGCAGCACTTGTTCCTTGGTCTTTAAGGTATAGACCCAAACCTTCCTAGAACAGTCATCAATAAATGTTACAAAATAAGAAGCACCACCAATGGATTTTACCTTCATAGGACCGCAAACATCTGAGTGAATCAACTCGAGCAACGCTGGCTTCCTTGAACTTGGGTGACTTTGGAAAGACACCCTATTTTGCTTTTCCGCCAAACAGTGCATGCACTTTTCCAACTTTGTAGACTTTAGCCCTGGAATCACCTTCATGTTCACCAAGTAGCTCATCCCTTTCTCGCTAATATGGCTGAGCCGCCTGTGCCACAACTCAGTAGACGCATCAGTAGCTGCGGTAACCTCCTGTGCCCCATGTGCGCTCCCTTCTATATAGTAGAGTCCAGACCTCTTGATTCCTCTGGTAATCACCATCGAACCTCTGGAAAGCTTCTACTAATTGTTCCCGAAGAGGCTGAAGAAACCCTCGTCATCCAACCTTCCAACCGACACCAGGTTGAAACGGATATCAGGGACATAATAGATATCTTTGAGAACAAGAACTGCACCTGTCTTTGTCCTTAAATGCACATCTCCAATGGAAACCGCCTTCGACACATCTCCATTGTCCATCTTCAACACTCCACGGTCGCCTGTTGTATATGTAGCAAATAGTGCCCTGTTGTGAGATATGTGTGCTAAAGGACCTGAGTCCACCAGCCAAGAGTTGTCATCGCTGGCAAGGTTCATAATTATCTCATCACCTACAATGATCACGTCACCTCCATGTGTCAAGGCTGCCGTTGTAGTGTTCTCACTTTGCTTTCCCTTGTCGCCCTTCTTCTCTCTTCCAAGCAAAACAGTTTCACTTGATGTGGCCCTTCTTGCCACAATGGTAACACTCCAAGTCCTCGTAATGTCCCTTGGACTTTTCCCTGCTTTTGTCTCTGCCACCGCCTGGACCCCTACTTTTGTCTTTGCCACCGTCTGGACCCCTGCTTTTACCCCTTTCGCGGCTCTCTGAAACAAGTGCCTCTGAGTGGGATGTGGATGAAGTGCCCTGAGAACGTCTTCACATCTCTTCATTCAGTACCCCGCTCTTGGCAAACTCCAGACTGACCACGCCTTCTGGAGCAGAAGCTATTATAGACACTCGTACGGTCTCCTACGAGTTTGGCAATGTACACAGTAGCCATAGTCCCTGAACCTAGTCGTCGAACTTGACTCCCATCGAGGATAGCTGGTCAACCACGCCCTGGAATACACTCAAGTGATCCGTAATAGACGTCCCGTCTTTGTACCGCAGACCCATCATCATCCGGATCAGGAACAATTTATTTACTCCGGTTTTTTTCGCATACAAAGATTACAGCTTATCCCACAGTGTCCTCGGGTGCTCAATACTGGCAACGTGGTTGTATACATTCTCGTCAACGAACTTCATGATGTACCCACACATCTGTATATGCTCGAAATTCCAGTCCTCTTCGGATTTGTCACTGGGCCTCTCGGAAGCAAATACCGGCATATGCAGCTTCTGGACAAATAACAGATCCTTCATCTTGCTCCTCCAGTAATGATAGTTGGTACCGTTCAAGTTTACCATGCGCACCAGTTTCGTGTCCATCCCTCCTCCCTGGTTTGCCTGTCAACTGCTGACACCCTTCTGAAATTCCAAAACCTAGCTCTGATACCACTTTGTTGGAAACAAAAGTGCGAAAACTGTTCCCCAAACCGGAGAGTACCTGCGAGAGAATCGAGCAAAACGCACAAAACAAAAATGCCAAACACAAATCGCAGACACAGAGATTTTTGACGTGAAAAACCCTTGCGAAAAAAATCACGGGATGGTCGGAGTCCAACCCTGAAAAGCCTCCATTAATGGAATAAGAAATACATCGACTCCTTACAAACTTCTCACCAATCCAAACGGATCACCACAACTCTTTTGGAACAGAAAATAGATTATAACCACGAAGAAGAAAGACAACGAGAAATACCCGAAACTGATCTCCTTCTTCGAAACGGCCTACAATCCTTCTTTCTCCTCTCCAATGTTGCAATGGCACTCTTGCCTCCTTTTCTCTCCTTGTTGCTATATTTTTTTTTAGAGAGAGAGAGATATATTTTAGGGCCAGGAGACACCTATATATAGTCTCAAACCCACAACTAGCATACTATTATAGATAGGAATATTCAATCCAAATCCAAATCCATTGACATATTCCTATTATATGTAGGAAAACGAGCATGAATGTTAGTAAAACGGAAAAAAGGAGATTGTGTGGATTTGCCAATAGAACACCCTTTGGAAAAGTCATGTTTAAGCTCGAAATTAAAACTCAACATTTTATTGTTGTGTAGGTGGGATAATACCTTGGTATTGGTGTGACCAAGAAGATATATTGTGCTAAACTGTAGAGAAAATAGCAGCTAGAGAGGAAGGAGTGGACTGCAACAATTGGATTAGACAGCGACCATCCTTACACGGGCTCTGAAAGAGATTAGCACCAGAGGACAAGTCAGCGATTGAGTAGCCGCTTGCTGTGAAATGAAAACCAACATTGATATTAGAAGTAAATTTGGCAACAAAGAGTGTATTCTTTTGTATATGATAGACGTGATAAACATTATTGAGTGAGAAATTGTGGGAGTCAAGAGTGAGAGGGATGTGCCAATGTTTTTAATGCTAGGCAAAGAACCGTTACTTAGAGTGACTGAATGATTAAACCTTTGAAGGGAGCACGGTACTGCATAGTATTGGAGGTACCTGTCATATGATGGGTAGCTCCAGTATCAGGATACCAGTTATGATCTGTCGGGGACTGCATGAATAACTGTTGTAAAGGAGGCTGCATGAAGGAGCTAGGTGCCTGGGTTACCAAAAGGGAAGAAAGTTCCCATACCAACAAAGATAGGCTGAAGAAATTAGCCTGATTAGTGGAGCGGTAGGGCAATGATGGGCAATATGACCTAGTATGTAGAAGAAATAGAATATTAGGAGAATGAATTACTTATATTCTTTTCTCATCAAGGATATTGATACAAAGGAGGCTTGTGCCATCCTTGTGTCCATATGTGTTGTACATATGCTAGACCTACCATACATAGTAATACATGTGGAGACGTGTGTCATCCTTGTGTCAGTATGCGTTGTACATATGCTAGACCTACTTTACATAGCAATACACGTGGAGACGTGTGTTATACATGTACAATACATGCGTGTGTATGCTAAACATGTGTTGGACTAACAAATGACACCATATATAAACCTGCAACAAACAGCTTTTTTTAGCTTCAATAAATGGTTTTTATTTATTAATTAGTAACTTTAAGAAGAACAAACTGATTTGGTTGTATGAGAGTTGGAATTTAATGAGAAGTAATAATTTTCTTAGTCTTAGACAAATTAATTAGTTCCTTCAGTTCGGATACTTGTTTTATTGGTACAATCATAGTACTTTGTATATTATTAGTAAGTAATATATAACTCTTACTCCGTCTGAGAAAATGTTAAAACTTCTTTTTTCAGTTGGGAATGGCTAGTGCTCTGGAAACTCTATGTGGCCAAGCATTCGGTGCAAAACAAAGCCACATGTTAGGCATCTATTTGCAAAGATCATGGCTAGTTGTGATATCTTGCTCTATCCTTCTTCTTCCGCTCTTTATATTCACCACCCCCATCCTCCGCCTGCTTGGCCAAGAGGAGTCCGTGGCCTCGATGGCAGGAATCTTGTCCATCTGGTTCATCCCCATCGTCTTCTCCAATGTGTTCACCTACACCTTCCAAATGTATCTCCAGGCGCAGAGCAAGAATTATATCATTGTATATCTAGCAGCCTTGACAATATTCCTCCACATCTCCCTATCATGGCTGACAGTGACAAAGCTCTCAATGGGAGTAGCAGGTGTAATGGGTTCAATGATCCTCGCGATGTGGATTCCTATACTTGGCCAGTTTGCTTTCGTAACATGTGGAGGGTGCCCAGATACTTGGAAGGGATTTTCTGCAGATGCTTTTAAAGATGTCTGGCCGGTCATCAAGCTCTCTCTGTCCTCAGGTGCTATGGTATGGTAAGAAAATCTTTCTACACTCTCCCTTTGTCTCGGTTTTAAGAACCTATACAGTTTCTCTTTTGCTTGTCTAATAATTTTAGCAACAAGTAATTTTTACGTTTTCTTTGCGCATAGAGAGAGAGTTAACTTAGTGTATATATATATATATATATATATATATATATATATATATATATGTTGAGAGTATTAAAGGGTTTTAGTCCCACATGGAGTAGAGTAGTAGAGAGAGGGGGTTAGCCTCTCCTATATATGTGTAGCTCCACATCAATAAAAAAAACAAGCCAAGTATTAAAACCAAACTTCTATTTGGTATCAAAACCAAACCCCCTTCTCCAAACCCTAACCCTCTCACAGCCTCCCCCCCTTCCGCGCCCCGCCCCTCGGCCGGCAACCGCCTGGCCGCTCGCTGCAGCGCCGCCGGCCTGCCCTGCTGTCCCCGGCCTGCCCCCCTATCGCGGCTGCTGCTGTTGTCGTGGCTGCTGCTGTTGCCGTTGCGACCCTGGCGATCTCAATCCCGGGGACCCTCGACCCCGACGATCTTCTTCTTCTTCGTCTTCTCTCCTACAGGTTGTAACTCGGTTCTGTCCATATGCAACTGTGATTGCAAGGAAGACCGAAAAATTTAATTTTCTGATTATTGTTTTATAGCAGTAAGTTGTAATCAGAATATTAATTATATAGTTGCTAGTTAATCGAGGTATATCAGTGAGGGAACTTCTGTGTGAATTCATGATCTCGACTACAACTTCGGGGTTTTCTTCCCTCCTCCTCGTCAGGCCATGGGACCTCTGGTCGAAGCCGTGCACGGGACATGAGCAGCGACTCTCAGGGACACCGCTGCCGCTGAAGGAGGAACAGTAGACGTGAAGGGGACGACGATCATAGATAGAGATGATCTATATCTGTCACCGCCTTGCTAATGAAAGAGGACAATGAGAAGATGATGGAGACGATCTACAGCAAGCTGACGGCCCAAGAGATAAAGGCGTTGGTAGACGATCTCTTCTCCAAGAGGCTGACCGAGACTAGCTCACATGTTGCATACGCAGATGTGTATCCTTCACCATACAAAATGTAGAAGTTAGAGAAACTGAAGATAAAGTTGGAGGGTACTTCCAACTACTTGAAGTGTTCGCGCCAGGCGATGCGGACTCTGAAGGCAAGAGGCTTAGTGGGCTATGTGAATGACCAAACCAAGGCACCTGAAGATCACTCCTCACGGGAGTTTGTTGTGTGGGAAATCGTCAAAAATGTTATAGCTGGATGGTTGACAACCTCATTGACCGACCAAGTGTCGAGCAATGTGGAAGCAATAGAGGGTGCTAGTGATATTTGGATGATGCTGAGAGACATGTACTCAGGGTCGGACAACTCTATGAGAGTCTTCCAACTACAAGATGAACTTGATAAGGTGGTCCAAGGAGATCACACCATCTCTGAATATACGACCATGCTAAAGAAGTATTGGTCAGATCTCGATCACTATGATCCCATTGGCGTGGAGGATGAGCAAGTAGAATCAGCATTTGCGAAACACTATAAGAAGTTCATGAAATATGTTTCGCGACAGAGAATGATGAAGTTCCTGAAGGGACTCAATCCAGCATTCGAGCAGAGGAGGAATGTCCTACTTGCACAACCCAGACTGCCATTACTAGAGGAGGCCATAGCTGCTATGACACAAGTAGAGGTACGACTAAAGCTAATGCCTAGCACCACTAGCTCTCCGAGAAAAAAATCAGCTCTAGCAGATTTTAACCCAAACCCTTCCGGAGGGGGTGGGTATTACAACTGTGGAGACCCTGGAACTTCATCAGATTCTGTACGAAATCCCTGAGAGGCCAGTCCAGCGGCCGCGGATGCAGCCGTGGAGGATGTAGTGGTAGCAGAGGAGGCTATGCTGGTGGTAGAAGTAATCATTTTCGAGGGTACAAGGCAAACCTGGTAGAAGAGGAAAGTGAGAGTCAGTCATTCGATCATACCCCTAATGAGAGAGAAATGCTAGAGATGTGAAGAAGCATGAAGCTTGGAACCAGCGATAGTCAAGCCAACTCTTCTGGGGCATAAACTCCAACCACCTCCGGGGGTAACATCGCCAACTATGCCCATACAAGCACGGGTATACCTGCTCATGCCCTGGCATCTATCCACAGACCAGGTTGGATAACTAACTCTAGGACATCCCGCAATGTCACGGGTGCCCATGATGAGTTCCAAGATTACACTCTCCTAACGATGCCTAAAAGCATTCAGAATGTTGATGGTACGGCTTGACCCATTATGGATAAAGGCACAGTTGAATGCACCCCTTCAATAATCCTTATTGATGTCTTGCATGCTCCGTCTTTTTCTGTCAATCTATTGTCCATTAGTGCCATTGTTCTTCAACTTAATTTTGTTGTTTCCTTTGACATTGCCAATTTTTTATCCTACTCTAATATATCTCCTACTTATCGAGAATTCATTGCATCGTTAGACACCACCTCTTTGCCTAAGTGTTGGCAAGAAGAGAAGGAAGATCTAAGGTGGAGAGCTGTAATGTTGGATGAACTTGGGGCACTCAAAAGAAATAGGACATGGGAGCTTGTTCCGTTGCTTAAAGGAAAGAAAGCAGTTGGATGCAACTGAGTCTTCACAATAAAGAAGACGCCAGAAGGTAAGGTAGAGCAGTACAAGGCAAGGTTGGTTGCAAAGAGATTTACTCAATCCTATGGCATCGACTATGATAAGACAATTGCTCCAGTGGCAAAGATGAACACTGTGAGAACCCTGATCTCCCTTGCAGCAAACCATGGGTCGCAGCTGTATTAATTGGATGTGAATAACGCTTTTCTTCATGGAGATCTACAAGAAGAAGTATATATGGAGACCCCTCTGGGGTTTTGCATGAAGCAGTCGACGAAAAATGTGTGCAAGCTGAAGAAATTACTTTATAGACTAAAGCAATCTCCTCGAACCTGATTTAATAGATTCAGGAAGGCTGTCACAGGCATGGGATACCGCCAGACGAATGCAGATCACACGGTCTTCTTCCAGCATACAAGAGGCCACATCACCATACTTGCAGTGTATGTGGATGATATAGTAATCACAGGTGATAATGAGGATGAGATCACCTAGCTGAAGTCAAAACTCGCCAAGGAGTTTGAAGTGAAGGACTTGGGAATGATGAGGTATTTTCTCGGGATTGAGGTGAATCAAGGAAGAGATAGGATCATTCTCTCTCAGAGGAAGTATGTACTAGACCTGCTCACAGAAACTGGTATGATGGAATGTCGATCGGCAGTCACCCTAATCGATCAAAAAGATAAGTTAGGGGCAGAGGCATGAGAGCATGTTGATCGTGAGAGATATCAGAGACTTGTAGGCAGATTAATTTATTTAGGCTATACTAGCCCTGATATCTTATTTGTTGTGAGTGTAGTGAGTCGCTACATGCATGATCCAAGGAAGGGCCACATGGATGCAGTTTTTTGTATCCTGAGATATCTGAAGGGGACTCCTGGAAGCGGGCTATGGTTCAAGAAAAATGGATACCTGGGTGTTGAGGGATACTGCGTTGCGGATTGGGCAAGCTGCATGGACGACAGAAGGTCTACCTCAGGGTATTATGTCTTTGTGGGGGGTAACCTAATCTCATAGAGAAGCAAAAAATAGTCTGTGGTAGTACGATCGACTGCTGAAGCAGAATATAAAACTATGGCTCTAGGAGTGTCAGAGTTGTTGTAGGTAAGAGCACTGCTGACAGAGTTGAAGCTGGACCAGGAAACACCGTTGCATCTTCTGAGTGACAGTTAAGCTGCAATAAGTATAGCTTACAATCCAGTCCAGCATGACAGAACTAAGCACATTGAGATCGATCGGTTCTTCATCAAAGAGAAACTAGGAAAATGGATATTAAAGCTTGATCATGTTCGCTCAGAAGAACAAGTTGCAGATTGTTTGACTAATGGTCTTAATTCATCGAGTCTTTTTAAACTATGTAACAAGATGGAGATAATTGATATCTATCGCCCATCTTGAGGGGGAGCGTTGAGAGTATTAATGGATTTTAGTCCCACATGAAGTAGAGTAGTAGAGAGATGTTTTCTCCAAGAGGCTGACCGAGATGTGGATCCTTCACTATACAAAATAGAAAAAAGTTAGAGAAATTAGAGATAAAGTTGGAGGATACTTCCAACTACTTGAAGTGGTCGCGTCAGGCGATGCTGACTCTGAAGGCAAGAGGCTTGGTGGGCTATGTGAATGGCCAAACCAAGGTACCTGAAGATCACTCCTCACAGAAATTTGTTGTGTAGGAGATCGTCAATAATATTGTTGCTGGATGGTTGACAGCCTCATTGACCGACCAAGTGTCGGGCAACGTGGAAGAGATGGAGGGTGCTGGTAATTTTTGGATGACGCTGAGAGATGTACTCAGGGTCGGGCAACCCTATGAGGGTTTTTCAACTACAAGATAAACTTGATAAGGTGGTCCAAGAAGATCACATCATCTCTAAGTATGCGGCTTAGTTGAAGAAGTATTGGTCATATATCGACCACTATGACCCTATTGGCGTGGAAGATGAGCAAGTGGAACCGGCATTTGCTAAATATTATAAGAAGTTCATGGAGTATGTTTCACAACAGAGGATTATGAAGTTCATGAAGGGGATCGTCCCAATATTCGAGCAGAGGAGGAATATCATACTTGCTCAACCCAGGATGCCATCACTGGAGGAGGCCATAGATATTATGGCACAAGAAGAGGCACGACTGAAGCTGATGCCTAGCACCACTAGCTCTTTGGAGAAAAAATCAGCTCTAGCAATTTTTAACCCAACCACTTCCGGAGGGGGAGGGGGCTGTAGTGCCCCGTTTTCCCGGTGAGGAGAGCGCGGCTAAGAAACACAAGACGGTATCGTTCGATCGGGATAGATTGAATTAAGAACTCGTCCTCGTTATGGATTTGTTTCTTCGGAATCGATTCCCATATTCAGTGGACCGTGCCCCCGGGATCGACTTAGCGGCAGAGTCAGGAGGGACCTCTCCGCTGCTATCTTTTATTGCCTCGGTTTTCGATGTCGCTTGTTGCTTTCGTGCTTTGAGTTAGTTTTGGGATTTGCTTGTTTTCCTTGAACGGTTTCGATGGTTTTCATTGTTTTCGTTCATTGAACTGCACTTCAATTCCGAGATTGGAAAAGTGGAAGAGGTATTGATCGAGCTGTTCGTAATGCAGGTGAACGAGCAGTAGGCAGCTTGCGAGCGGAGTCGTGAAGCACCTCTTTCCTTCTCTCTTCCAACAATCTAAGTGAGTGGCTACCATCCCGATTAGCTAGCCCTGCTTCCAAGTCTTCACATCAAAAACTCTTGCATTCTTGTTGCCCCGATCAGACGATACCAAGTAATAATAAAAGAAACCAAGATAAAAAAGAAGAAATAGACTTGGATTGTATTGCTTGTCATTCAACTTGGGAACGGTTACTCATATGCTTGCTTGTTCGTTTGGGAATGTTCTATACATGCTTCAAGTTTATTTAGAATGCATCTTCTTCCATAAATTATGCTAAGTATGGAATACACTTGTTATGAAATAAACTGTCAGGAAGACTATGCAAAATGAATCATGTAATGTTGCTTATCTCATGTTCATGTTGCCTCAACTGCATCAACGATAACGTATCACGAACGATTGATCACGGACAACTTGTGCACAAGTTCAACGGGTTCCTGCGGACGGTTGCTGGAACACTGGCACTGATCCGGTCCGGACGGAACTTCACGTTAGTCTCACGCATCTGGACAAGGATAGTCTGCAGCCACCAACGAATCTTTGTTGCATACTATCCTCGTTCAAAGACTATAACTCGTCCATAATGGCTTCTAGCCAGTGATCCAATGTGTATATTTAAACCTGTTGCAAACTAACTTGTGTCTTCGTGGCAGGGAAGGCATGGTAAGTATTTTGCAGGTAATTCAGACGGGCAGGTAAAATCCACCGAACGGTGGCAAGTTCATTTCAGTATCATACATATATACTGTTGCTTGTAAATGAACTAAGGCAAGATAGAAACCCACAAAACATGCATGCTTCATTAAAACAACGTATTGATTGGTATAGTTCGGTTAGCTCGCCTTCACCAGTATGTTTCGACATGCTGACCCTCGTTGAAACAGGTTCTCCGCACCAAGGCGAACCGAGCGAGGAGCCGAAGTCGTCTTCCCGATCCAATCCAGCTGTTGGCACATCTTCATCGCGCCCCTTTGAAGCATTTTGAAGATAGAAGCTTGCAACTCTTCATACACAAATGCAGCTTCGTGGCAAAGCCGTCCTCCAGGCCGGAGGTCTATATTTTTTAAAGTTTAGTAAAGGGATATAATGTACAAGACTGCTATCTCATTTTGAGTCAACACTTTTGTAAGCCCGTGCGGCATATTAGCTGACTCATTCAAGAGTTTTGTAATAGATGTTCATTATCAATAAAGAGAACTTTTTCATATTTCAAATCTGTATTTTAATTTATCTGCGTACTCTGAATATGTGCTTGCTATGCAAATCATTAAAGCCTTGTGCGGACGCAACCCCAGGCCCGCACGGCGGTCACGATTCGGGGGACGCCTCAACGATTCTACGGAATCGGGTCGTGACAGGTGCTACAACTGTGGAGACCCTCGACACTTCATCATTTCTGTACGAAGCCCCTGAGAAACCAGTCCAGCGGCCGAGGATGCAGCCGTGAAGGGCGTAGGCTGATAGAGGAGGCTATGCTAGTGGCAGAAGTAATTATTCCGGAGGGTACAAGGAAAACCTGGCAGAAGAGTGAAGTGAGAGCCAGTCACCCAATATGATCCATAGTGAGAGAGAAATGCTAGAGATATGGAGAAACATGAAGCTTGAAACCAGCGACAGTCGAGCCAATACCTCTGGGGCAACAACTCCTACACCTCCGGGGGTAACATCATCTACTATGCCCATACAAGTACAGCTATACCTGCTCATGCCCTGGCGTCTATCCCCAGACCAGGTTAGATAATTGACTCTGGGACATCCCACTATGTCACGGGTGCCCATAATGAGTTCCAATATTACACTCACCTGACGACGCCTAAAAGCATTCAGACTGCTGATGGTGCGGCTAGACCCATTATGGGTAAAGGCACAGTTGAATGCACCCCTTCCATAACCCTTACTGATGTCTTGCATGCTCCATCTTTCCTTGTTAATCTATTGTCCATTAGTGTCGTTTTTCTTCAACTTAATTGTGTTGTTTTCTTTGACATGCCTAAGGTGATTTTTTAGGAGAAGGGAACGGGGAGACGGTTGGGGACTGGCACTTGGCATAAGGGGCTATGGTACTTGGACATGGGTGGGCTAGACGCAGCACTAGCGTCACTGGTGGAAGAAGAACAATCGAAGGAGCCGCAAAGAACTGTGGAAGCAAAGTTATTACTTCAATATCAGCACATGGGAAACTCGTTATTCAGTCTACTGAGGCGGATGTATACATCTATGTATCAAAAGGCTAATAAACAAAAGTTGGTTTGTGATGCTTGTGAGCTTGAAAAATATACCAGAAGCTCTTATGTGAGTTCTGGAAATAGAAGTTTAGATGCTTTTGATATGATACACTCTGATGTGCGGGACCTTGTCCTACAACCGCGGTTAATGATTTTAAATAATTTGTCACCTTTATTGATTACTACACTCGTGTCACATGGATATATGTAATGAAGAGTAAGAGTGATATTTTTGCATGCTTTCAAGATTTTTATTATAGTGATACAACACAGTATAGTGCTAAAGTAAAGATTTTGAGATCTGATAATGGGACAAAATATACTAACAAGGCTATTGAAGAGTACTTATCATCCCATGGGATACAACATCAGACTTCGTGTGCCTATACACCAGCACAGAATGGCGTGGCAGAGCGGAAGAACAGACACCTATTAGAAGTAGCACGGTCAATGATGTTTGCCATGAATGTTCCTAAACACTTATGAGGGCATGCCGTGTTGACGGCTGCATATCTCATCAACAGGATGCCCTCTCAGGTGCTAGGATGGAAGACACCGTTTGAGATGCTTACAGGAGAGAATAAGTACATTGTTCCCCCAAAAGTATTTGGATGTGTATGCTTTGTGAAAGATAACAGGCCTGCGGTAGAAAAGCTGGACCCTCGGGCAGTGAAGTGCGTCTTTGTTTGCTACTCAGGGACTCAGAAGGGATACTCTTATTGGAGCCCTGTGGAGCAAATATTTTTGTGAGCATTGACGTTACATTCAGGGAGATGGAACCATACTACCATAATGGTTCAGATGAAAGCTCCGCATTTGGTGACACACCTAACACCGAAGGCTCCATATTTGGTGGCACACCTAACACAGGAGGTGTTAGGAGTGAGGGGGAGATAGGCCCAAGCGTGATTGTCGGGTCAGTTCCATGCCAAATGATGGAAGCTGGTCCAAGGGGACAGGGGGAGATAGCGACGGTGTAGAAAGTGATAATGATATACACAATCAGGAGTAAGAAAATGATGCTCCAGTGTAGGGGGAGGAACAATCTACAGAACTTCAAGTCTATAGAAGGAGAAAACACCAGTTCCCTATTGTGCCTATTGCCCCTACTGTGCCATGTCTCTCACCTAACCCTGCCCCAACTCTTGAAGATGCACCTCCCGCACTGGATACCTCTGATTTGGATGCGAATCCCTTTGATTCAGATGGTATGATCTCTCCACCACTACCTCATGCTCCCTTAATGAGATCTTCTCGTAGTAATACGGGAAGAGCCTCTAATCGTTATGGTCATGAACATGACATTACCAATTTTTTATCCTACCATAATATATCCCTACTTATCGAGCATTCATTGCATCGTTAGACACCACATCTTTGCCTAAGTGTTGGTAGGAAGCGAAGGAAGATCCTAGGTGGAAAGCTGTAATGTTATAGGAACTTGGAACACTTGAAAGAAATGAGACATGGGAGCTTGTTCCATTGCCTAAAGGAAAGAGAGTAGTTGGATGCAAATGGGTCTTCACAGTAAAAAAGATGCCACAAGGTAAGGTGGAGCGATACAAGGTAAGGTGGAGCGATACAAGGTAAGGTTGGTTGCAAATGGATCCACTCAATCCTATGGCATCGACTATGATGAGACATTTGCTCCGATGGCAAAGATGAGCACTATGAGAATACTGGTCTCTCTTGCAGCAAACCATGGGTGGCAGCTGTATCAATTGGATGTAAAGAATGCTTTTTTTATGGGGATCTACAAGAGGAAGTATACATGGAGACCCCCCAGGGTGTTGCACAAAGCAGTCGACGGAAAAGGTGTGCAAGCTGAAAAATACTGTATGGACTTAAACAATGTCCTCGATCCTGGTTTGATATATTCAAGAAGGCTGTCACAGGCATAGGATACCGCCAGACTAATACAGATTACACAGTCTTCTTCTAGCATTCAAGAGGCCACATCACCAAACTTGCAGTGTATGTGGATGATATAGTGATCACAGGTGATAATAATAAGTAGATCTCCCAACTGAAGTCAAAACTCGCAAAGGAGTTTGAAGTGAAGGACTTGGGAATGAGGTATTTTCTTGGGATCGAGGTGACTCGAGGAAGAGATGGAATCGTCCTCTCTCAGAGAAAGTATGTACTAGACCTGCTCACAGAGACTGGTATTCTGGGATGTCAATCGGCAGTCACTCCGATCGATCAGAAAGATAAGTTGGGAGCAGAGCCTGTTGATCTTGAGAGATATCAGAGACTTGTAGGCAGATTGATTTATCTAGGCCATACTTGTTCTGATATCTCATTTGTTGTGATTGTAGTGAGTCGCTATATGCATGATCCAAGGAAGGGCCACATGGATACAGTTTTTTGTATCCTGAGATATCTGAAGGGGACTCATGGAAGAGGGCTATGGTTCAAGAAATATGGATACCTGGGTGTTGAGGGGTACTACAATACAGATTGGGCAAGCTGCATGGATGACAGAAGGTTTACCTCAGGGTACTATGTCTTTGTGGGGGGTAACCTAATCTCATGGAGAAGCAAGAAGCAGTCTGTGGTAGCACGATCGACTGTTGAAGCAGAATATAGAGCTATGGCTCTGGGAGTGTTAGAGTTGCTGTGGGTAAGAGCACTACTGACTGAGTTGGAGCTGGATCAGGGAACACTGTTGCGTCTTCTGATTGATAGTCAAGCTGCAATAAGTATAGCAAACAATCCAGTCCAGCATGACAAAACTAAGCACATCGAGATCGATCTATTTTTCATCAAAGAGAAGATAGAAAAAGGAATATTAGAGCTCGATCACGTTCGCTCAGAAGAACAAGTTGCAGATTGTCTGATTAAGGGTCTTAATTCATTGAGTATTTCTAAACTATGTAACAAGATGTGGATAATTGATGTCTATCGTCCATCTTGAAGGGGAGTGTTGAGAGTATTAATGGGTGTTTAGTCCCACATCTAGTAGAATAGTAGAGAGAGGGGTTAGTCTCTCATATATATATGTAGCCGCATCCATCAATAAAATCAAGCCAAATGTTAAACCAAATTTCTATTCATATCAATTTGTATCTATATAAGCTTTGTCATATCAGTATCGACCAATACTACGAATTATGGTTCCAAGTCAAGGGCTTAGCTTAAAGTTAGGCTTGAGTCCTTAAAGGAGTCCAAGGGACTCGAAAGTCCCATCGAGGATTTGAGTGATTTGGTTGAGGACTTTGAACGTTCTAGCGAGGGTCAAAACAAGTTGACCGAGGGTGTTGAGCACGTGGATGCTTCAAACATCTTCGCAAAAATACTTTGCATCCAGGAAAGATTCCAAGTGAAGCTTGCTCTTTGTTTGCCACAAAGGGTGTAATGAGGGGAAGAGTGACTCGAGGATGTGGGTATCGCCCTTTGCTTTGTTAATGCGCACGACTGCTACCTATTGGATTAATTTTATTAGGACTTTGTCCTATTCCTTAGTTGCATTATGTGGTTGTGAGCCATTGTCCTATTCCTTAGTTGCATTGTGTGGCTGTGAGCCATTTCTTCCATTTTTGTAGGTTTGGTGTGTGTGCCTATTTAAAGGTCATTCTCTATTGAATAAAGTACAAGTATGTTAAAGAAGTTAAGCTGTGTCCCCTCCACGTGTGTGTGAGTGGTGTTTTTTCTTTTTACTGTGTTTCCTCTCAACAATTGGTATCAGAGCCCAGGTTGGTCGAGCACTTAATCTGTTCATGGCCAAATACATGCCGCACTCTCTGGGAAGTAGTGTTACCAACGATGAGGTACCGATGAGTATGGTGGCGAAGGGGAATTCCGCCGTCTCGCTGCATTATCCGATGCTCACGACGAGCAATTATGCAGCCTGGACAATCAAGATGAAGGTCTATATGAGGGCTCAAGGAGTGTGGGAAGCTATCGAGGACACCAACATCGACGTGCGCAAGGATCAAATGGCATTGGCGGCCATATACGCGGGCATCCCCGAGGAAACGCTCTTCCTACTGGCCGAAAAGCAAACGGCCAAAGATGTGTGGGAGGCGTTGAAGACGATGCAGTTAGGCGCCGATCGTGTGAAGGAGGCTAAGGTACAAACCCTCAAAACTGAGTTCGAGGGGTTGCGCATGAAGGAGACGGATTCGGTCGATGACTTCGCTGTCAAGATAACAACCATCATCAACAAAATCCGTGCATTGGACGACAAGGTTGAGGAGGCCCATGTCGTCAAGAAGTTTCTCCGGGCAGTCCCAAAAAAGTTCTTGCAGATCGCATCCACAATAGAGCAATTCGGCGACCTTAAAACAATGACGGTCGAGGAGGTGATTGGGCGCCTCAAAGTCCATGAGGAGCGACTCAGTGGATACGATGACGACAATAGCGAGGAGCATCTTCTTCTCACCCGAGCCGAGTGGAAGGCACGTGAGAAGAAGTGTGAAGCCGAGGGCTCTTCTGGTGCTGCTCGTGGCCAAAGCCGCAGGATTGGAAGATTTGATAAAGCAAGGGTAAGATGTTATAATTGCAATAATTATGGTCATTTTTCTTCAGAATGTCCCGAAAAGGAGAAGAAAACTCTACTCGTAGAGGTAAGCAAAGGTGAACACCCCGCGCTGCTATGAATTGGAACAACAAAATTAGGGTGTTGATTGTTGGATTAATTATTTTAGGACTTTGTCCTATTCCTTAGTTGCATTGTGTGGCTGTGAGCCATTGTCCTATTCCTTAGTTGCATTGTGTGGCTGTGAGCCCCTTCTTCCATTTTTGTAGGTTTGGTGTGTGTGCCTATTTAAAGGTCATTCTCTATTGAATAAAGTACACAGTATGTTAAAGAAGTTAAGCTGTATCCCCTCCACGTGTGTGTGAGTGGTATTTTTTCTTTTTACTGTGTTTCCTCTCAACACTACCTTGGGCCTGCTGATTGATTATCGACGAGGCCAATAGATTGGTTGAAAGTGGACCATGAAGATCCAATGGTAGGATTCCCGAGGTCGAGGAAGAGCTCCATATTAAGATTGTAGCGGGAAAGGAAGTCAAGCCCTCAGTTTGTTACCCAGTTGTAGGACTGTAGGCATGGGGTCAAGTTCAAGGAGGAATTTCTAGTCAGGAAATGGGGTACGGACCAAGCTTTAGGCGATTAAAGCTGACCACGCTGCTGGACTTCATGAGAAGGAGGCTCATGCGAAGTCTTAGGGAGAAATTTTCATCGAGGAGGCTAAGGCCAATTATTTAGGGCAAATTCTATAGGCACTACATTTTTTGCTTAGGACAGCCCATTACTTCATGACAGTCCAGATTTTTAAAATTTTTACTTAGGACAGTCCAAATTTTATTCAAGACTGCCCAACCCTAATCCCATCTCCACCCGCCGGAGGAGGAGGAGGAGGACGAAGGAGGCGGAGGCTAGAGGAGGAGGAGGAGGAGGAGGAGGAGGAGGAGGAGGAAGAGGAGTCTGAAGGAGGAGGAGGAGGAGGAGGAGGCGCGCAGCCCCCCGGCGCGTGCGCGCGCCACCGCTGTGCTCGGCACCCCGCCCTCTCTGCCGCCCACCCGCGCCCCCCGCATCCGCCTTCCGCCCCTTCACCACTGTCGCTGCTTCTTCCCCGCGCACGTGCGCGTCTCCGCCGCCCCCGCCCTCGCTGCCGCCCATCCCCGTCCCTGCCTCCACCGGCCGCCGCTGGCCGCCCCCGCACCACTGCCGTCGCTTCTTCTTATTCTTCTTCTTCTGTGCTCCTCCTTCAATAGGACTGTCAATTGACAGTTCTAGGACTGTCAATAATGTTGGCAATCCTTCCAATTGGAAGAACTGTCAACATAGTAAAAGTCATAATATTTAGGACTATCACTATGTTGATAGTCCTAATATTTAGGACTGTAAATTGGAAGGACTGTCAATATAGTGAGAGTCCTAGAAAAAAAAATTGACGTGCCTGGAACAATTTTTCGATGGCACATGGAGGCGATCTGATCATTGTAGGTGATGAGGTAGTTATGAACCTCGTCTGCGATGACAACTCTTGGCTGGTGGATTCAGGTACTTCTGCGCACGTATCTCACAACAGGACACTATTAGCTACTTACACAACATGCGACTGTGGAGTGTTGAAGATGAGAAATGGAGATGTGTCGAAGGCAGTTGCCATTGGAGATGTGCATTTGAGGACAAAGATGGGTGCAGTTCTTGTTCTGAAAGATGTTCATCATGTCCCTGATATCCGTTTCAATCTGTGTCGGTTGGAAGGTTGGATGACGAGAGTTTCTTCAATCTCTTCGGGAACAGTCAATGGAAGCTTTCCAGAGGTTCGATGGTGATTGCCAAAGGAAGCAAGAGGTCTGGACTCTACTATATGGAAGGGAGCGCACAGGGGGCACAGGAGGTGAACGCAACTACTGATGCGTCTACCGAGTTGTGGCACAGATGGCTCAACCATATCAGCGAGAAGGGGATGAGCTACTTGGTGAACAGAAAGGTGATTCCAGGGCTAAAGTCTACAAAATTGGAGATTTGTATGCACTGTTTGGTGGGAAAGCAAAATATGGTGTCTTTCTAAAGTCACCCAAGTTCAAGGAAGCCGGTGTAGCTCGAGTTGATTCACTCGGATGCTGCGGTCCTATGAATGTAAAATCTATTGGAGGTGCTTCTTACTTTGTAACTTTTATTGATGATTATTTCAGGAAGGTTTGGGTCTATGCCTTAAAGACTAAGGATCAGGTGCTACCCACTTTCAAAAAGTTTCAGGCCTCTGTTGAAAGGGAGACGGGCAAGAAGCTGCTATATGTTCGGTCGGACAATGGCGACGAATATATCGGTCCCTTTTGATGCATAATGTAGAGAGCAAGGGATACGACACCAGAAGACTCCGACAAAGACACCTCAGCTCAATGGTGTAGCGGAGCAGATGAACATGATGCTGATGGAGAGGGTACAATATTTGCTGTCAGAAAAAAACTTGCCTGGCAGCTATTGAAGTGAGGCACTTTACACAGCTGCTTATATTATTAATTTATCTCCTAGTGCTATTTTGCAGGATGATGTGCCTGACAAAGTATAGTACGACAAAGAGCCGTCATACAATCACCTGCGAGTGTTTAGTTGCAAGGCCTTCGTGCATGTACCGAAGGACGAGAGCTCCAAACTTGAGCCGAAGACGAGTCAGTGCGTCTTTGTCGGTTACGGTCAGGATGAGTTTGGCTATAGACTCTAGGATCCATAGGAAGAAGCTCTACAGAAGCAGGGATGTGGTATTCGTCGAGGATCAGACAATGACCAACACTCAGGATTCTGAGATGCCTTCCGAGGCTGAGGAATTGCCTGAGTTAAAGTCATTTCTCTTTGAGCAATTTTCAGAGAACATCGCAGGGGATCGAATTATTGGGAAGCCAATACATGAAGTTGCTCCCAACCGTGATCATCTGTCGGCTGATGGTGGTCAGGGTGATCTTCAGGAGGATGAGCATGCCGAGGAGGAAGTTTCTGAGGAGGAGGCTGTTGGTATACAGCCAACACCAGTAGTTCCATTGAGAAGGAGTGATAGAGAACGTCGATCATCTATGAGATGCTTACCTGATGAGTATGTGCTACTGACTGACGGTGAAGAACCTGAAAGTTTTGTAGAGGCTATGGAAGATGAACACATGCAGGAGTGGATGGAGGCCATGCAGGAGGAGATGAGTTCCTTGGAGGAAAAATATACTTATGATCTGATGCGGTTGCCAAAGGGCAAGAAGGTTTGAAGAATTGATGGGTGTTCAGAGTGAAGCAGACAGATGATGCTACTCGCCCTCGATACAAAGCGAGGCTGGTAGTTAAAGGCTACGGTCAACGAAAAAGCATAGATTATGATGAGATTATTCTGCCAGTCGTCAAGTAGTCATCTATTCGGATGGTGCTAACATTGGCAGCCAATTTTGACTTGGAGGTCGAGCAAATGGACGTAAAGTCGGTATTCCTCCATGGTGATCTTGAGAAGGAGTTGTACATGGAGCGGCCAGAGGGATTCTGTGAGAAGGAAAAGTCACACTTGGTCTGCCAGTTGAGGAAGAGCTTGTTTGGTCTGAAGTAGGCTCCGAGGCAGTGGTACAGGAAGTTTAAGTCGTTTATGGGGAGTATGGTTACGCACGGACGACGTCAAACCACTGTGTATTTGTAAGGTACTTTGCCGAGGATGATTTCATCATTTTACTGCTCTATGTTGATGATATACTACTGGTGGGTCGGAATGCCACTAGGATAGCAGAGTTGAAGTACCAACTGGGCACGGCCTTCTCTATGAAGGATTTGGGCGCAACCAAGACCATTATTGGGATGGAGATCAGCCGAGAGAGAGAGAGTCCAAGCTGCTACACTTGTCCCAAAAGAAGTACATTCACCGGGTACTTCAGTGTTTCAGGATGGACGGGTCGAAGAAAGTAAGTAACCCCCTTGCGTCTCACTTTAAGTTTACTGAGGACCAGTGTCCATTTACCGAGGACGAGAAAGAAGATATGGAGAGGGTTCCATATGCCTCAGTTGTGGGGAGTCTTATGTATGTTATGGTGTGTACGAGGCCAGACATTGCTCACGCAGTTGGTACACTTAGAAGCTGGTTGGGTATACCGACGCTGACATGGCTGGAGATGTAGACACGAGGCGATCGACTTCGTGCTATGTGATAATGTTTGCTGGTGGAGCAGTATCGTGGCAGTCGCGGTTGCAGAAGTGTATTGTCTTGTCGACGACAAAGGCAGAGTACATTACGGCGACAGGGGCTTGCAAGGATTTGCTGTGGATGAAGAAGTTATTGCAGAAAATTGGGCTAAAGCGAGAGCAGTATCCTTTGCTTTGCGATAGTTAGAGTGCTATTCACCTTGTGAATAACTAGACATTTCATAGCCGGTCCAAGCACATTGAGACCCGGTATCATTGTATATGGAATGTTGTTGAAAAGAAGGAAGCGAGGAGAAAGAAGAATTGGATGCCGTTTCGCAGAAGGAGATCAATTTAGAGTATTTTTTATTGTCTTTTTTCTTCGTGGTTGTAATCTATTTTCTGTTCCAAAGAGTTGCGGTGATCCGTGTTGGATCGATAAGGAGCTTGTAGAGGGTGTAATCTCTTTATTCCATTAGTGGAGGTTCTTCAGGGTTAGACTCCGATCATCCCGTGGTTTTTTCCATCTGGGTTTTCCACGTAAAAATCTTTGTGTCTGCGATTTGTGTTTGGTATTTTTTGGATTGTGCGTTTTACTCGGTTCTCTCGCAGGTACTCTCTGGTTTGGGGAACGGTTTTCGCGTTTCGTTCCCAACAAGCTCTACACCTTGTTCATCTTCGTAAAGGGGACGCCAAACTGATGATGTTTTTCTTCACTAGGGTGTTCGGAAAGCTTACGTTTTAATGTGAAAGGTTTCGAGATCCTGTTCGTTTTTTTACTTTTCTGTGCACGTTTTCTTACTTTCTGGTTCTAAATTTGAGGTGATTTTTTGGTAAAAAGTCAGCATAGTTTTGGAATATAAGAAGGATGTGCTATATATAGGTATTGTTTTTTTTGCTCCCCAATTTAGGTTTTATGGTCGAGATGTAATCTCCTCAAATATTTATTGATAAGTGGACAAATATTATCATCATATATGGATGTGGTATGTAGATTCCGTAGGATTAATGACAGATCCCATAATCTTTCATGAACACTAATTAATTATTATCATGCTTTATGTATCGAAGGATTCAGGTTTAGGCAAAACCTCAACTCTGCGTCTAATAAAGGGAGTTAACAGGTTAGGGCATAGGCCTCTAGGCCTGGACCTCGGCATATATATTCACTTTGCATTTATTTTTCCAATAGAAAATAAATGCATGTATATTTCATGGAGCAAGGATCATAAACTAAGGAATATAAAATCATATTGAGAGCAAGGGAACCAAGTTAGTGTCTACTCTGTCTAGAGTACCTAATGATGTAAACTTTAATCCGTGTCAGAAATATTGAAAGGAATGAACATCAACTTTCCCTAGTTTCTAGGGATAAAACTGATATGATTACATCCTCATAATCTGTTTTCTGATCCTCTGCAGTTTGGAGCTCTGGTACAACACTATATTGATACTGTTAACAGGACACATGAAGAATGCAGCGACTGTAATTGATGCTCTCTCTATCTGGTATACAATTTTTTTTAAAGTTTAAAATCTGAGGTCATATAATCTGATAAATTGCTGTCTTGCTAATTTTAACAGCCTCAGCATCAATGGCTGGGAAATGATGATATCTCTTGGCTTCTTGGCTGCTGTAAGGTATGGTCTCCTGGTGCCATCTTTACTATCCTCATATAACTAACTGTTTAGTTCCTGTTAATAGAAGTGCCACCCATAGTTTCCCTATGTTTCACGGACATGGAAAATGGTATCCATAACCATATTGTTTCGTACCCATATCCATGGCATGGCCATACCCATATCCGTGACCGCATCCTGGAACATAAGTGACTACTTATTGTACCTGTTTAAAATTGTCCGCATCCCGTTCCGTATGAAGTCCTTACCCACATCTGTGTTCCATATTCGTGCAACATAGGGTTCTATCTTTATTCTCTTTAGTTCCACATAGGTAGCTATTCTACCATGTAAATCTTTCCGTATATAGTTGGTCTTGGCCTAATGAAAACTTAAACCTTTGATTTAAACTTTCTGAACTTGTCTAACATGGTATCAGAGAGTGGGTGATTTGGACCCAAACTCTCTCCCTTCCACCAATATAAAATGCTCTCTTCTTCCCTTGACAATTGTTTTAGATCTTCTTGTACAAGTCTAAAGGACTAAACCAGAATTTGCGTCTAATAACAAGCAGTATAAAACTGTAAAGGATTTGTGAGCAGTATAAACTAAACTGCTAAGGAATTGTGAGCGGTATGAATCATTGAAGGAAGCTTGTTAGAAATAGCAAAACAACCTCTTGAGATGATCAGAATCACTGTTGCTCAAAGCAAGATTCGACATTTTCCTCATCGATTCGCTCCTAGGAACTACTAATTCCAGTTGCACAGTCAATCGAACTTCTGGAATGCTCATTGTATCATCTTCTTTCTCAGAAAAAGCGTTGAAGCAAAAGCTAGTTGCAAGAAAGTATTTTTTTCTTCTCTATAAAAGAGTGTAACTTGTTGGGAATGAAACACAAAAACAGTTCCCCCCAAACCAATAGACTGCGAGAGAACCAAAGTAAATAACACGAAAACCAACTTGTTAAAATCACAAACATAGCACAACACAAACACAAACGATTTGACGTAGAAAATTCTTGCGGGTGAAACTGCGGGACGATCGAAGTCCAACCTGAAAAGTCTCCACTAATGAATTAGAAGAATACATTCTATACAAACTTCTTCATCGATCCAACCGGATCACCGCAACTATTCAAAGTAATGAAAACGAATTACAAGAGGTTACCGAAGAACGAAGATGACGAGAACAATCACCCGAAACGATCTCCTGTCGAAATAGTCACCAATCTTCTTTTTCTTTTTTGAAAGTTGCAAACTTCAGAACTCTCTCTCTCTCTTGATCTCTCACTGGTAGATGTGATGATATGAATTACGGTTAGAAAAAATACCTATTTAAAGTCCCCTAAATCCCGCAGCGATATGGACCGTTGGATCCCTAAATCCCGCAGCATATGGACTGTTGATTAGATCCAACGGTCCATTTTTTTTCATAGTTTTTCTCATCAGGATTTTCTATATAAAAGTTGATTGCATTTGTATTATTCTCTGTGTGGATATTGAGATCGTGGACATGATGTGCAATTTACTTCGATCCTAGACGGTTTCTTCCAGTTGGGAAATGGTGTTTATTCTACTAGTTTTATGTTTGTTCCCAACATAGTGGTGTCAGAGCTTATGGTTGTAGGTGTCAGGAGTTTGACATTCAAACCGGATAGAAGAAATGGATACAAAGCCAATGCGAATGGTTAATCTGGACGGTACTAATTATCACTATTGGCGAAACAAGATGAAAAATCTTTTCTTCCCCAAGAAACTATACTTGCCAGTATTTGCTTGTAAGGAGCTATTGTGGATGAATATGTTTCTGCATAAGTTGGGACTAAAACAAGAGCAGTACACGTTATTTTATAATAGCTATAGCCAATTCACCTTGTGAAGAACCCTACTTTTTATAGCAGGTCCAAGCACGTTACTCTATATCCTTAGATATAAGATGTGCTAGAGGAGAAGGATGTTGAGCTTGATAAGGTACATATAGTTGATAATGGAGCGGATATGCTTACGAAAGTTTTGCCAAGGAAAAAGTTCGATTTGTGCAAATGGATCGTCAGAATGGCAAGCCCTCCACCTAGTTGAGAAGGAGAAGAATTATTAGTAATGGATATGGTTCCCTTCCTATGTGAAAAATACCCTGGAGTACTACATGCACCATCTGTGTGTTGGAGAAGCTCAAAAAGTCGAAGGCGACGAAGGGAGTTAAAATTTGATCAATATAGTGTGAATCGCAGTCGTATCAGGGCTGGCAGTACACTGACAATATACTATTTTGTGCATTTTATTCCAGAAGCTTTTTTGTGGTCAAGAATTGTGATATACAAGTAGTATACTGCTGCGTCGGGACTGAGTGGAAAATAGGATATTTTGTGACAGTTTGATCATATGGAATGACCATGATTAATTCAGGATTAGGCAGGGATATATTGTGTTGATTTCCTGAGCTAATTTTATAACAAGGTGGCTAAGTTTATTCAGAGGAGAGAATTCTCAAAGTTTTAACTTTCAAGGAGAAGGAGAAAGACTCGGGAGAGACTTTTCGTTTGATCTAAAGGAGTTCGTTCGAAGGGGTCACATCAGCTCGCCTTCGTGTTCTTCATTTCGGTACGCCTATTTTTCATCATTGTAATAAATTTCTTAATTTGAGTATTTGTGGTGATTCGTTTGGATCGGTGGGAGAAGCTTGTAGGAGTCCGTGTAATTTCTATTCTACTAGTAGAGGTTTTTTCTGGGTTGGACTACGATTGTCCCGTGATTTTTTTTCTGTAGTTGATTGTGTTTGCATTGTGTTCTTTGTGTGGATATTGAGATTCTCTGTAGGTTGTGCGATTTACTTTGGTCCTCGAGGGTTTCTACCGGTTTGGAGATGGTGTTTATTCTGTTGGTTCGTGTCCGTTCCCAACATGTTTTCCACCTCTCAAAGGGATCATTTCAAATTGTGACTTTTATCATATATGTTGGATCTGTGGGAACAAATTGCTTCCATGGATCCTCATCTATCAAATGAGATAACCTAGGAAATTCTCTTTGTACCAGGATCATTAATGGCCAGGGGCGGACCTATATGGGGGTGAGTGGGGACTGTTGCCCACATTAAATTTTTGCTTCCGAGTTACATATTTCTGTTCTTTTGAGAATTTCTTCACCAACTTTATGTTTTGCCCCCTCCAAAATTTTTAATTTTCAATTTCTATATATATATTTACATCATGTTTTACTTTTTCCTTCATAATTTTTATTTTTTGATGATTCGATAGAGAGAGAAGTCATGATGGAGGAACAACAAAATCTTGGTAGCGAATTTTATTTAACAAAATTTTGACTTTCTTTAGAGTTGAGGTTGACCCCCCCTCTTTTAAATTCTTGCGTCGCCCCTGTTAATTGCTATTCCAATCTCTTATGAACCCGCACCATAAGTATGAATAACTTTGCGGTGTACTGATCCATGATTCTCCCAAGCTATCATTAGACATAACTATGTCAGAACTCATTGCCAAAGAAACTCATCAACAAACTCTCTCCACAGAGCTATGTACTTGCTGCAGCAGGACCAGTCACCAACTTTTGGTTCTCCTCATGCCACTCCTATGGCTTTCTAGCTTATTTTGTCCAAGCCAAGTGGTGTTATTGGCATATAGTACTGGGACACTATTGCCAAGTCTCTCACCTTGGCAAATCACATAATCTAGGAGGCTGGCAATTGTCAGCTATGTTCATGACAAGCCTCGTCAAGTTACAAATCCCCTTTTACCTTGGATTTGGTATCACCCACATCTTTCTGCACAAGATGCTGCATTGGTTTTATAAGGAATTTTCTTAATTATAAGGAATTGGAAACTCGAAATCCTATTAAAAGCACTAATTTTCTTTAACTATAATGTAGTGTCAGAGTGGCAAATGAACTCGGAGCAGGAAGTGCAAAAGCTGCAAAATTTTCGATTGTGGTGGTTGTGACTGAATCTTTGTTTATTGGATTTGTTCTATTTGGTTTGTTTCTTCTCTTCCGTGGCAATCTTGCTTATGTATTTACAAAGAGCTCAGAGGTGGCTGATGCAGTCGCGGACCTCTCTCCACTGTTGGCTCTCTCAATACTGTTGAACAGCGTTCAGCCCGTGCTTTCAGGTGAGTTTCTTTTGAAATTAAAGACTAAAATCTGCAAGAAAATCCCTGCTACAATATTCCTTCTTCTAAAAGCTAATGTATTTGATCTCACCCCTATAATCGTAGTGATGTAAAAGTAGTAAATACCGAAAAAGATAACAAATTATTAGGTTAACATGTGCAAGTTGGATCAATAATATATTTGCTCTTCATGATCTCAGCCTTAAATAGTCAGGATAATCAGAATCCAACATTCCGTTCAAGTTGCTAATTAGAACTTGTAGTCCACATTTTTTTCTTCTTGTGATTCATGGTCCTTAACACTAGCAGTATATTGTTAATGTGCATCCACGTAGAGTTTCAATTTATCACATTGCTCTGCATATCTTAAAATATGTATCCGAGTGAGTGATCTGTGCTATGTTGCCAGTGAGTTTATATAATAAGTTGCTGCCTTATGAGACCCATAGCGGTACATATTGGAGCTATCAGGTGTCAATTGAAATATGAAAACTAGGACTGTTATTTTTCTTAAACTATCAGAACTAGTGCACATAATGTGAGGCCGGATGGCGACTAACGTAGTAAGAAAACTAGGACTGTTATTTTTCTTAAACTATCAGAACTAGTGTACATAATGTGAGGCCGGATGAAAATTAAATATCACAGAAGAGACAACAGTTTTTTACATTGTTGAAATAATAACGTATTGAAATTTCTTGTTCCTAATGAGCAGGGGTTGCTGTAGGTGCTGGATGGCAAAGCTTGGTAGCCTATGTAAATGTCACAAGTTATTACATGATAGGTATTCCGCTCGGGGTTGCACTTGGGTATCTGATTGGCTATCAAGTGAAGGTAAGATCCATATGATAGATAGATCTCTAAACTATTGATCATCCACCTATATATTAAATTGAACAACAATAAGTAATAACATAGGAAAACACATTTTGGAGACGTCTGATTCAGAGAAGAAAATTCTATAAATACTCTTTGTGCTAAACAAGGGTTCGAAAAGGTAAAACCAGGGTACGGAAGGTGTGGATACTTGTGGGTATAATGTAGGTAATTTTCAGCTTGACATTCTTATATATGGAAGTCTATAATATTGATGTGTATGTGCAACAATTGTGTAATTTTATGGAGTAGATTAGAAGTTATAATTTTTATGGATGTCGGACGAGGGAGAACGACTCTCTGGAAGTCTGCTAAGCTGCTAGAAAAACTACAGATGGAAAAGATTTTGTCTCTATGCATGTATAAATAGGTATAAGGGTCAATGGGTACACTGCCCTGGCTGGGTCAATAGTGTTGCGGGTCCACTGAGTTTCATGAGTGTTAAGAAAAAATCTCCAACTCTCTCCTATGTGCAACCACAAATAAACAAACACAAGCAGATATTAAAAACAATAAGAGACAAGAGACACCAAAGTTTTTACGTGGAAAATCTCTTCAAAACGAAGAGTAAAAACTACGGGACCTCGTCCAGAAAATATTCACTATCAATTTTTGGATTTACACTTTCTACCGTGGTAGAAGATTCACCACACTTCGAGAGCAATTTTTCTTCTCTTGGATACACACCACTCTCTCTCTCTCTCTATTTTTCTCACGAGATTTCATATATATATATATATATATATATATATATATATATATATATATATATATTGAGAGTCATCAACCATATATATGCTTGACACAAGTTGGATGAAAGATTATACAAATTGAATCATTAAGATACACCTAATTTGAAATAATCAAATCTATTTAAAACTCCAACCACCTTTCCAATTTAAACTCCACATTTAAATCATGTCTCTATCATTGAAGGCATGAATTTAAACTCTTCTCATTAATGCATGAATTTAAACTCTCTCCCTTACGATAGGAATGTCCAAATTTTTTTAATTTAAACTCCACATTTAAATTATGCCTCTATCATTTAAGGCATGAATTTAAACTCTTCTCATTTAAGGCATAAATTTAAATTCTTCTCCTTAAGATAGGAACACCCAACAATCTCCCCCTTCCGATCATAAGGAGGGATTCACCGGATCCAAACCTGCATAGCATAGCTGCAACATGCTTCATGCTTGCCTCTATAGTATCAATCTTTTCAAGTTGTGACAGGTTACATATATACAACTAAATTAAAAATTCCTCATAGGAGTAGTTCAGTTAACTCATTCTACTAAGGAGCACCTACACTATTGCTATGGTGTCATCCACACAAAAGACTTAAGAGATTAGTGATACTTATCATAAGAGTTTACACATAGTGTGCTAGTTTTTGTCATTCTACAATTCTTCCTAGGAAACAAATGACTAGGACGTAATGTAAAGCATAAATGGTTATGGATGTCAACCGTGTCATCTCGTACAAAACCATTGGAGTTTATATATTAATAAAAACAATTATCATACAATTTCGAAAGTCTTTCAAATTGAATGCTAGGGAATATCACTATCAAACGACAAATCTCCAAGCTTCGAAGGTCAGATTAAGCTGCTGGAGATGTTGATCGCAAGAGTTTGATAAGTGGCAGTAACATGGATATGTTGAGGCATGGGAGACCCAATGCATGCAAAATTTCTTGGTGTAAGGAGAACAGTATCTGTGATGTTATCAAAGGAGTACTAGAGCCGAAGTGCTGATTCAGGTGAAGAGGTTAGATCTAAGGTTGTGCATAATACCGGCTAGGGTTAAGGTGGAGCTAGAGAGATCTTAACCATGCTCTAATGAAAAATTTACGAGTGGTAATGGGTTTGATATCATTTGAATGTTTGTGAAAAGAGACCAAGCTATTTAAAGAAACATACATGAGGAAAAAAAAGTAGAAGTAGACAATTTACAATAGCAAGCATGTGACATATGTTGGTGTTTTTGCCTTTGGTCTAGTAAATATAATTCCACATTGGCTACACCACAAAGTGGGTATTGTATGTGTTGAGGTGTGCACATGGGGTGTGGTGGGGCACATGGGTGCCATGTAGGGGTGTTTTATTAGGAGAAAAAATGATTAACTTCTCAATAAAAGCTTTTAATCATTTTGTCATGCTCTTGAATATTATTCCATGGGAGCTAAGCCCCAAAGGGACTTAGCGACTCGGACTCGGACTAGGACTCAAGGGCACAAAGTGGCGCTTTGCACTTAGCACGTCAATATCGTCGCAAGGCGCTTGTGCGGGTGTTGAACGGACGCTGAACAGATGTTGAACGGGCTATGCATTGGGCTGCGATTGTGGGATATCAATTTTGTATATTGGTTTTTTAGTCCCACATTGGAAAGAAGAGGAGGATGGGCTTTCATCCTTCCCTATATAAAGAGCCATCTAGCCTCCTTTGAGACACCAAAAATTAAGAAAGAGGAGTACAAAGGAGTCCGTTCGAGTTACATAAAGAGGTGACTATGAGCGTTTCAGAAGTTCTCTTGTGAACTTGCTGGCTCCTAGGAGCAGATCGTCGATAGGGGACGAATCTTGGTTTGAGCAACGGTGGTCTTCACCGCCCCAGCAAGAATATTTTTTTATTCTATCTTCAACGCTTTTATTTTAGTTGTAGATGTTCTGTCCCAATTGCAACTGTGTTTGCAAGGAAGAACGTATTTTTGGTTCTTTAACTCAGTAATCTAGAAGGAGTTATAATCAACTACTATATTGTATTTTTATATAGTTCTTCGTTGGATCGAGGTATAATAGTGAGAAAACTTTTGTCTGAACTCCTGATCTTAACTTCAACTTCTTGTTCTACCATCTTTGATTAAGCCTCAGGACTAATAATCTCAAAGAAAGATCCGAGTAAGATGGAGAACAACCGTGCAAGTCTTCTCAACATAAGTTTTTACAAACTTGAGAAAATTGACGTGCTACACTTCAATCATTTGGATGAGGAATGAGTCATCTATCAAATGTTGGACGTTGGTAAAGAGATCCAAGATCTACTATTCCTACGGATGGAAGTGAACTTGATCTGGCATTGCTGAGACGCACATTCCAAGAGAAAGAAAGTCGACATCTGATGCAAGTTGGAACATGGAAATGTCTGAAGCTAGTAGCTGCATAGAGAAGTCTACTGTTGTTGCAGAAGAGAGACTGGCACTATGCATCTACGCATGGAAACAATAAGAAAATGGAAGAACTCGGCACATAAGCAGTCTCGGCGCAGGGCATTCACTGCGCATGGCAGGCTCGGTGCAGTGTAGTCACTGCACATGGAGTTCTTTCGGTGCATGGCAGGATTTGGCGCATGTAAGTGTCTATGTGGTTGGCTCTAAGTAAGGTCTATGCACAACCAGGTTATATGAGCACATTGGCGCATGTCTCTTCAAGCATGAAGGACCATGAGAATGAGGATTGCAGATCCAATTTCAAACCAAAATAGCAAGGTAAAAGCTTAACTTGGCTACTTTGATTACTTAACTTGGTTGCTATGATTGCACAGGTTAAGTCATCTGGCGTGGTTGCTGATTGGTGAATGGACACTAGTGCATCTAGTCATGGAAGCTCTAGGAAGAGCTGTCACGCACCAGTCCCAAAATACGTAGGACTAGGAATACGTAACACGCCAGCCGTATGTATACGAACTCCAATATATGAAAACCATATACACACGTACGCTGTACATGAATATTCAATCCACAGTGGTAATATACTGTCACAACAAGTCACACGCAATCTATATCTCATCCACAACACAAATAATAGATAAAATGGAAATCGATAACTGAATATCAAATAAGCAGTCTCAAAGTATGATAGTCGGATGGAAACAAATCTACTGCAATCGACTAAACCAAAACTACTAAAGAGAGAGAAGAGAATAAACTCTAATATCAGAATAAATGTCTCGAAAAGAATAGCAACTAGAATCTCTAAACAGCTGCAATGAATCACATATAATCCGAAGGTAAGACCTCCTCAGTCTGATAGGTAGCGTCAGGTCCAGGTCCATACTCCTGCGGATACTCCTGCTCATCTCTATCTGGAAAGGGATCAGGTCCTCAGAGGGACGTAACAAGATACATATAAAGTATAAACATGCCAATAAAGTACTGAAATATAAACATCCAATGGGGTCTCCTAACCGTCTAAGTGAATGCAGTTAAGGACGACTTTCCCCACAAGTGAGCTATCTGGCTGAAAACCGGGATTTGCATGGTTCTCTCGGAGATCTAGGGGCCTAAAAGGCATGTCGTCTTTTGAACGCCAGTGGCCAGCCTGATAATATATAATATATAGTGGTCATCACCACCCGTATCTCCAGCGGAGAATCCGGGCGCACAATAGAAAAAGTGCAAAGGAGCTCAAATGCGGTACTTGTTGTTCTCTCCACCCCATGCTCTAAGCATGTCACATCCATAACATGATAATACCTCTAATAACTGTCAGGTCTGCTAGCATACAAAGTTTCTAACGGCAGTTATCCCTAGCGCACGTCCCACACGTACCGATGATCAGTCAATACGTAAGTCCGTGATCTATATGAGACTCACAACTCGTGTAAAAATATGTCACAGTCAAATGAAACCTAATGCTGCCTCATGAAAATGGGGTGGTCTCATAAAGTAGGTCCAATGCATATACATAAATAAAAATATAATACGACGACAGCGTCGTTGCACCCAAGTTTCCTTGGATGCGCAATTTATATAGCAGTTAAAATAAATGAACTAAATAAACAGAAATAAACATGCATCATATGGAATATAAATACAGTACAATGGCAAGGTATACTTGCCTGGCAAAAAATCTGTAAAGTGTACGCGCCCAAATGTCAAGGACACGGAATCAGAAACTAATGACTCCGAACAAACATCTCTGGATGCTGAAATAGACATCACCAACATTTTCTGAATAAGCAAAATAGCTAAAAAGTACTTCCCTTTCGTCCAATTTGGACACAAGGGCAAAACGGTAATTTTGGATTAAAGTGGGGTCCACATGTGGCCCATTTTGCACCGAAAAGCGTGCCAAGGATAACAGTCTCGAAATAAGATAAATTATAGGTCAAACAACTCTAGATGTCAATACGAACCCAATGGTATGTCCAAATGTAGATTCTGATGGGCCGAACACAATTTCGTCCAAAAAGTCAACCGTGGGGCCCGCCAATTGGCGACTTGGTCAACTGTCTCAGAATTGCGTGAAAATTGGGTCACAGGACCAGCGCGTTACCACGAGTCCAGTGGCGTAAGTTTCGTCGCAATCTGACGAGCGTGCACAAAATACGCACAGCTTTCGCAAAAATTGCGACACCGGGTTTGTCCGCGGATACGGGCCGATTCCGACGCGCACAAGCGTCCGAATCAGTTTCCGCGAACTCTCATGTGTCCGGGTATACTGCACGCACCGATTGGTACACTTGGTACACGGCGGGGCAGTCCCGTTTGGCGGGGCGAGCTCCATTTCACAACTTTTGAAAATCTGGAAAAAATGTATTTTCGGGGTTTTCCAACGAATTTAATTCTACCTACAGCAGTTAATAATCTAATGTTAATTAACAAAAATTAAACTAGGTCAAGTGGTCTCCGTATACCAAAAAGAAAAATTGGATTCGGATCTCTGTGGTGGGAGATGCGAATCCGGAAACATAGATGATTATCGCAGTTTTCTGCGATACCCAGAAATTGTAATTTTCTGCCAACTTTGACGCTGTTTTTGCCTATAGTTACGCGTTGTTCGAGGTCAACTAACATACAGGTATTGAAGAGGGTTAAGGGGTGAGCGTACCGGTGAAGACGGGGTCGAGTTTGGTTCAGCGAGGTGACAGAAAACGACGATGGAACACAGGTAAGTTGCTGCTGAATTCTGCAGTTGCGGTGTTGCGCGGGGTCGCGGTCGTCGGGATCAATTTGGGCGGTCTGGACGGCAGTTTTTTGGCTCGTCGGCGGTGCTCTGGTCGCGATGGGAAGAGGGAGATAGTAGAGAGATGATCTAGGGTTAGGGTTTTGGGATGAATAGGTTTATATATATAAGAAGGGAGGGGGGGTACGTTCGCTGCTCGCGGGTTGGGGGTGTATGTATGGGCCGCGCGGGGGCATCCGGGTTGCTGCTGCTGCTATTCAAAGAGTGGGTGTTGTGCTAACAAAGGGGGTGCGGGTGTGGGCTCACTAGCTGGTAGGTAGTTGGGGTAGCGGGTCTAGCTAAGGATCCAATAGGAAATGGGTAGTTCTTTAAGGATCCATTAGTTAATATATATTGTTTTTCTTTTCTTTTCTTTTCTTTCCTTTTTCTTTTTCCATTGCTTTTTCTTTCTTTTTCTTATATATATATATATATATATATATATATATATATATATACCCATAGAAAAATCTAGAATTACATTAATGCATACCATTAAGCTAGCAACTGCTCAAAGGGTCTTCTACATGAAATAAATTCGAAAAAATTTCTAATGGCTCCATAAATCTCTTAAGTTCACCAACACCTAAAATAAAAATTAAATAAAATCTATTTCTCCTAATTAACCACTAATTACTATAATTAAATTAATAATTAATTAAAAGGGTAAATACGGTTTTTAGGATAGGGGTTTTGCAAGAGCAGTTCACTGAGGTCAAGCCTATCACTAAAGAAGGACGAAGATCTCGATAGCGAATAAGGATCAAGCAGAGGATCTGGTTCAAAGTCAGACCCAACTTAAATGTCATTTGAGTGTCGGGTGTCTGGCGTATGCGAAGCTTCCAAACTTGAAGATTCAGAAGATAGGAACGAGGACTACGAAGACAATCTTCCTGGGATATGCTGAAAAGAGTAATGCTCGAAGGTTCCTTGATATTTGAGTCAAATTATATCATCAAAATCTCATGACGCAAAATTCTTTGAAGATAAATTTGCAAGGCACAAGAACATTATTTTTGCGAATGTTCCGGAGAATAGTATGAGTGCACATGAGGCTAACGCTTCCAATGAAGATGTAATCCAAGAAGAAGTCATTCTAGAGACAACGTTCAAACCAGAGCTCGCAACTGGTGTATAAGCGGGTGTGGAGACAGAAGAACTTCGGAGATAATTTTCACCTATCATACGGAAGCATATCCGCTTACCTATGATGATGAGACGATGAAGAACAGAGACGCTGTATTCTGGAGGAAGGCTATAAATGATGAGTATGACTCAATAACCTTCAACAATACTTGGATGTTGGTCGATCTGCCTGAAGGAGCTAAACCAATCGGATGCAAATAGATCTTCAAGAAGAAGATGAAGGCCGATGGAACTGTTGATAAGTTCAAGGCAAGGTTGGTAGACATAGGATTTTCTCAGAAGCAGAGAATCGACTACTTCGACACATATGCTCCAGTAGCACGGATGACGACCATCAGGATGTTGATTGCTATAAATGCAATCCATAAGCTGGTTATACATCAGATGGATGTGAAAAGAGTATTCCTGATTGGTGAATTGACCGAAGAGATTTACATGCAACAACCAGAAGGATTCATCTTCAAGGGCCTTGACGATAAAGTCATGTGAAAAGAGTATTCCTTGATTGGTGAAATCGTTATATGGTCTGAAGCAAGCTCCCAAGATGTGGCATGAGAAATTTGATAAAGTTATAAGATCAAACGGCTACAGAGTCAGTGAGACGGACAAGTATGTTTACACAAAGTTCGCTGACGGGAGAGGAGTCATCATTTGTCTATACGTAGATGACATACCGATTCTAGGTACGGATCTAGCACGTGTCACTGAGAGAAATGAGTTTCTCTCATCTAAGTTCGGTATGAAGGACTTAGGGGAAGCTGATGTTATCCTGGGGATAAAGATAATCCAAACGGACACTAGAGTGGCGTTGTCACAGTCTCATTATATTGAGAAAATGCTCACACACTATGGATATCAGGATCTTTCAGGGATCGATACTCCTTACAGGTGTGACAAGAAGCTGAAGCCAAATCCGAAGGAAAGTGTTAGGCAGCTGGAGTATTCAAGCGTCATTGGGAGTTTGATGTATACAATAACTGCCATAAGGTCTGACATAGCTTTCGTCGTGGGGATGCTGAGTCGGTTCACGAGCAATCCAGATGTTGAGCACTGGAAAGCTGTGAAGAGAGTAATGAGATATCTCAAAAGGACTCAAAATTATGCACTGTACTATAGCGGGTATCCGACAGTAGTGGAAGGCTTCAGTGATGCAAGCTAGTGTTCAGAAGTAGAGAGCGAAAGGTCCATATGAGGATATGTCTTCTCAAAGGGTGGAGCTGCTATATCTCATTCCTCAAGGGAATCTGAGTTCTATGCACTGGCGGCTGCAGAGGATTAAGCAGAGTGGTTTCGAGAGCTCATGTATGATCTTTCTGTAGTTGGTGCATATATTCGACGGTACCGATTCACTGCGACAACCAGACGACTGCAACGGTGGCATTAATTTTTTTTCTTCAATGGTTAGAAGAGATCTGTGCGGCTAGCATATGGTGCTGTATGAGTGCATCAAGGATGGCATCATAGTAGCGGTTAATATTCGGAGCTAGGTGATTCTAGCGGATCCGTTCAAGACACTACATGAGCGCATCAAAGATGACATTATTACAGTAGTTGATGATCGGAGTCAGGAGGATCTGGCGGATCCGTTCATATAAGATCTCAAGCGCTAGTTGATCATAAGAACTATAAAGGAGCGTAGTACTCCATTTTACAGTGGCGACACCACATGAGGTACCTTGATAGGATAAAACCTCGGCTTCAGGCTATGTCATAGCGACATAATACCGCATATAGTCAAGGACACAACATACATGGGCTTGGAGGACTTTTGATATTCTGTCTTTGTAATTCTACCATAAACTTTTATGCTATTAGTGCAAAAAAAAATCTACTAGGCATCTAGCTTTTGGTTCAAAGAAGGATCATTAACTGAAAGAATATTAGAAATAGTGGGTAGTCCTTTGAGACATTGAGAGGTTACGGACTCAGAATCACTGTTGTCTACTATTGTTCTTTGAGTAGAACAAGATTATGTGGGAGGATGGCTTAGACGCCTTAATGAGTTCTAGGACATTTGGAATGTCCGACGTAATTTACAAGAAGTACGGTAGCACAACACTACAAAGGAGCAGAGAACTCTATGCTACAGTGGGTGACACCACCATGAGGTTCCTTGATAGGGTAATGCCTCGACTTCGCGAACAATGTCACAGCGGTGTAGCACCGCATATAGGCAAGTGGCCTAATGCTGTAAAATAAAGAGTGGTAGGCAGCACTACAAAGAGGCCGGTGTCCTTATGTTACAGTGCTGTAACACCACCAAGAGGTACCAAGAGAGGGTAAAGCCTCGGCTACGCGAGCCATGTTACAGCGGCGTAACACCATAAGAAAGCACAAGGCTTCATGCTGGGTAGTTTGGCACTACAAAGAGGCTGTGACCTCATACTACAGTGGATGACATCACAATAAAGTATGATCTCAGTTTTGGCCCATGTCATAACGGAGTAGCACCGTAAGGAAGTGCAATACTTTATGCCAATGACTCTTTAAAATAACTCACCTAGAGTGCATGGAAAGAGATATAAGTCGTCTCTTGAGGGTAAACTTGTAGACGCCCAAGATACATATACCGAAACCAGGCATGCACAGGACCTTTAATGTGCAACCGGAAGCACAACTGATGTCATTGTGTTAGTGGAAAGAATTGCAGCTATGGTACATAATTCAAGTCTTAGTCTATTCTTATATCATACTGTTATTCGACCCATACGGGAAGATTCAAGTCGAAGCGACATATATCCTAATGCATGATAGGCAGCACTGTGGGGAACGCTCAACCCATATATTGAGATATGTGGGAGATTGTTGGTGTTTTTGCCTTTGGACTAGTAAAGATAGTCCCACATTGGCTACACCACCAAGTGGATATCTCAATATAATACTTTGTATGTGTTGAGGTGTGCACATGCAGTGTGATGGGGCACATGGGTGCCATGTGGGGGTATTTTATTAGGAGAAAAAATGATTAACTCCTCAATGAAAGCTTTTAAGCTTTTTGTCATGCTTTTGTATATTATTCCATATGAGCTAAGTCCCAAAGGGGCTTAGCGACTAGGACTCGGACTCGGACTCAAGGGCGCAAAGTGATGCTTTGTTGACGCACTTTGCACTTAGCACGTCAATATCCTCGCAAGGCGCTTGTGCGCTTTTGTTGCACTCGTTTTATGCACGAGTTGCATGCGCGTGTTGCATGCGCGTGTTGCATGAGCGGGTGCTGAACGGGCGCTGAGCGGGCTATGCATTGGGCTGTACTTATGGGATATCAATTTTTATATTGGCTTTTTAGTCCTATATCGGAAAGAAGAGGAGGATGGACTTCCATTCTTCCCTATATAAAGAGCCCTCTAGCCTCCTTTTGAGACACACCAAAAATTAAGAAGATGAGTCCAAAGGAGTCCGTTCGAGTCACACAAAAAGGTGACTACGAGCATTCCAGAAGTTCTCTTGTGAACTTGCTGGCTCTTGGGAGCAGATCGTCGATAGAGGACGAATCTTGCTTTGAGCAACGGTGGTCTTCACCGCCCCAACAAGAATAATTTTTTATTTTATATTTATCTCTTTTCTTCTAGTTGTAAACGTTCTGTCCGAATTTCAACTGTGTTTAAAAGGAAGAACGTATTTTTGGTTCTTTAGCTCAGTAATCTAGAAGTAGTTGTAATCAGCTACTATATTATATTTTTATATAGTTCTTCGTTGGATCGAGATATATCAGTAAAAAAACTTTTGTGTGAACTCCTGATCTCAACTTCAACTTTTTGTTCTACCATCTTTGATTAAGTCTCGGGACTAACAACATCATCATTAGTGACATTACCAAAGTCAGAACAAAGATAGTAACACAAAGGAACTATAAAATTGTTGGAAGCTAGCATTGTGGAATATGTTGTTGAGTTATATCACATTTGCTACTTGCAGGGAATTTGGATGGGGATGTTGATGGGTACAGTCGTTCAAACTGCGGCTCTTATTCTCATAACTCAGAGGACAGATTGGAACAAGCAGGTCATTCTATAGTTCTATTATATATTTGGATTTGGATAGGGTTTGCTATTTCCTGTATATCCCATAAACATCATATATATATATATATATATATATATATATATATATATATATATATATATATATATATATTTGTGTTTGCGCAGGTGGCTATGGCTGAAGCGCGAGTCAATAAGTGGCTCTTGCCACCGTCGGAGGAGTCTCATGGTGGTCGTGAAGCCGTATGATTTGCCTTTCATGTGGTCGAGGATAGATATTGATATGTACGGAGAGCTTATCTAAACCATGGTTATATGCTATCACTAGTCTTGATGGTTACTGCTTAGATAACATCAACTACATACTAAGGGGAATTGTATTTGAACAAACTTATTTCATTGCCTTTAACATAAGATACCCCCTCTCTCGTTTAAATATGAAACTTTGTTCCAGTTCTCAGGCAGGCTGTAATCGTCTAATTACAATTTGAACCTCAAACAATGAGGAGGAACATCTGAAAATTTAGAAACTGTAGGACCTAAAGTGACCATATAACAGAGGTTCAAGTACTACAAAAATACAAGGAAATAGCAACAAAAACTCCGCCTCTATTTGTCTGATTTCCGTTGCTAATCAAATAGCGATGGTTTGCAGACAGTTTTCTTCCATCACTATATATTTGTCGCCAAATCCTTTTCACTGCTGAGAGTCGGTGTTTCACTACAGAAATAATGACAAATTTTAACAAGTTAGCAAAAGATATTTCTGTCGCTAATCTGGCACAACAGTTGCGATGAATTAACGACAGTAGATGATGAAATTTAGCGACGGAGTTTTTGTTGTAAATCTACCTGCAAGAAATATTTTAGTGCCATATGAAGAAGTTTTCTATAACATAAGAATAAATCTTGATTTTTAAGACAACAAACTCAACAAGAAACAATCAAAAAAAAAAAAAAACATGCATTGGCCACAACTTTCCATCTTTATAATGCCATAACTTTAAGATTTCAATCAATAATTACATTTCAAAATATCAATGAAAAAAAAAACTAACAATTAAAATTCTTCTCTGTATAGTAAGCCAGGACAAGTAATGAAATTCTACTAAAATCCTACACTTTGGTCCTATTGTAATTGCTAAAGAGCGCATCTGTTGTTAGCTACAACATGTTTGCAAAACGAGATCAGGAGAGGCCGAAGCAAAGCCTGCATCAACTTCAGCCCCGTGCTTTCGAGGCTCTACATCCCAGCTCAACTTTGATAAGAATTCATCAGGCTATGTACATATTCCTACAATATAAAGACAACAAATTTACACAGTTTTAGTTCAAGTTAAACATTAACATTACAAGAAACAAAATAATAAATATATCTAAATATGAAACTTTGTTCCAGTTCTCAGGCAGGCTGTAATCGTCTAATTACAATTTGAACCTCAAACAATGAGGAGGAACATCTGAAAATTTAGAAACTGTAGGACCTAAAGTGACCATATAACAGAGGTTCAAGTACTACAAAAATACAAGGAAATAGCAACAAAAACTCCACCTCTATTTGTCTGATTTCCGTTGCTAACCAAATAGCGACGGTTTGCAGACAGTTTTCTTCCATCACTATATTTTGTCGCCAAATCTTTTTCACTGCTGAGAGTCGGTGTTTCACGACAGAAATAATGACAAATTTTAACAAGTTAGCAAAAGATATTTCTGTCGCTAATCTGACACAACAGTTGCGATGAATTAACGACAGTAGATGATGAAATTTAGCGACGGAGTTTTTGTTGTAAATCTACCTGCAAGAAATATTTTAGTGCCATATGAAGAAGTTTTCTATAACATAAGAATAAATCTTGATTTTTAAGACAACAAACTCAACAAGAAACAATCAAATAAAAAAAAAACATGCATTGGCCACAACTTTCCATCTTTATAATGCCATAACTTTAAGATTTCAATCAATAATTACATTTCAAAATATCAATGAAAAAAAAACCTAACAATTAAAATTCTTCTCTGTATAGTAAGCCAGGACAAGTAATGAAATTCTACTAAAATCCTACACTTTGGTCCTATTGTAATTGCTAAAGAGCGCATCTGTTGTTAGCTACAACATGTTTGCAAAACGAGATCAGGAGAGGCCGAAGCAAAGCCTGCATCAACTTCAGCCCCGTGCTTTCGAGGCTCTACATCCCAGCTCAACTTTGATAAGAATTCATCAGGCTATGTACATATTCCTACAATATAAAGACAACAAATTTACACAGTTTTAGTTCAAGTTAAACATTAACATTACAAGAAACAAAATAATAAATATATCTATAGAAGTCAATCGTCTCTTAGAGTAGTTGAAGCCTTTGTTATTAATAATGTTACCTCTAATTTACTGGCGAGTTCCTTAGCTTAAGGAGTAGAAACAATGATTCTTCGAGTAATTGGGGAGATAAAGTCCTCATTTACAGCTTCATCAATAAAAGAAAGGAGCAAATCATAGTAACCATCCACATTAAGAAGACCCACCTGCCAAAGACACATAAAATCAAGTAAAATAATATGTACAACATATTCACTTAGGATTCAAGTATTGCAATATGACAACCTAGCTAATTAGTAAAAATCATGATATATATGTCCAGGTAGTAACTTCCACTTAGCAACGTTATTGATTATTTCACCTATACGACCATGACACCGTCTGTACGTTTGAATTATTCTGTTGTTGCACAAAACAGATACAGGATTTACATTATATGGGAAGGAAGACACTTCAAAAATTCAGGTCAAATACTCTTTGACGTTAAGACCCCACGGAGTCTAAGATCCAATGGTGGTCATGATACATGCTACAAGAATATAGATAATGCAATCCTCTTTGACTATAACAATCAAATACTCTAGATCATCCACCTTATAATTAGTCTTATCATCCTTGAGGTTTTTGTAGTCCAGTTTGTAGTGTCCCTCTCTCGCTATAGTGGATTGCAGCCATCCTTGCAGTCCACCCTAGTAAGATCTTGAGAACTCCCTAATGTTCTCGCATGTGAATTGGACCTCCCTTTTGCATGAGAAGCAACTAGGGACGAGTTGTAGTTAAGATGGATCTTCTTGTTCAATAAGCTACTTTTTATTAACTCCATCATGAAACTCCCTCTAACGCAGAGTTATTCGATGATACCACCAAAGTATCCCAACTGCCAACAGAAAAATCAAGAGCAATAGGCCTTAATCTCATCAAACGAAACCCACATAAAGAAAGCAACAAACTGTGAACTGCTATTGATAACCAGTCAAGATTAACAAGCAATATGTGATGGCTGTAGATACTCGAACAAATCACAATCTCATATTTATCAAAGATTGTATGTCATATCTTTTCCCCCGAGAGCCGAACCCTTTACAACTTCTTAGGAAGGAGATACAAAAGATGTACACACAATTAAGATCGTAAAATCCAACCCTAACTAAAACTTCTCACCTATCAAGTAGTTGCCTTCTGCGACCTGATGGAGGATGAATCTCCGATCAGAACCCTCATTTCTCGTGAAGTGTAAAACATATGGGAGAACAAATCTCTCATAAACTTTTGGTGGATTCTTTCTTGAATCTCTCTTGAGAGCATGATGAGAGCAATCATGTTAGCCTACAAAGAAATCCCAACTTAACCCGTAAGCTAGTTGAATGAATCTAGACCAACAAAAATCACTCAAAATAGAGAACTATATCAGTCCCCACAAATTATAATTCCATTCGTTAAGGTTTCTTGTAGGTATGCTCTGACGAAAAAAAAACCAATATATGGGTCATCCTATCTATTGACATACGCGACCTCTCTTTCATTTCTTCGAGTGGCTTCCACCAACAACTCCACGATGTTCCAAATTTAGCTCCACCCTTACAATTGGGTTGCTCGTCCTATATAATTCCGACGTACTTGAGATGTTTCTCCTTTTAGAGCCCTAATCGACTTGATATATTTTCTTTTAGAATTTATCATTTCGTAGTCCCAATGTAAGATAATATCTTTTGGAATTTCTTCAGTGGTGAAGTCCCGAATCTCCTTTTTCATCTCTTTCGAGATTTCTTTCGTTATAAAGTCTTAACTATCATTCTACTTCTTCCAGTATTTCTTCATTTGTGAAGCCTTGCCTTTTTATGGTTCTTTTAGGAATTTTTTGTCTAACCTTCTTCAAATGGTTTCTTGTGTGATTTCTTCTGTGACAAATCATGGCCTATTTTTTGAGATGATCTCAAAGTTTTATTATTTTCTATTTTCTTCAAGCTGGATTTATCATCAAGTTTTAGTTTGTAGAGGCGTGTTCATGAATAGATTAGTTATTTTATTGTTTAGCATCTTTATTATATATTTTTTTAACCTTAGTAGTGCATTTTTTCTACTTGGTATTTCCTACAGTCTAGAGCCATAATAAAAATTTATGTTATTCTATTTAAAATGCACTCCCCGCTTTCAAAAACATGTAAAAGAGAAAAAAATAATCACAATTTATATACTGCAATTATATGTTGCTTAAATTTTGGAAGTCTAACAGGTTATATCAGCCGTCTGATAACTAGATACAATCCTGTGAAAAAAGAATGTCTAGCTCTGATGTTCGCTATTCAAAAGATACGACACTATGTGATAGGTCAAACTATTCATGTCATATCCAGAGTGAATCCTTTCCGGATATTGATGACCAAACCAAGCACGCTCAGTTCTCGGCTGGCTACATGGACAATGTTGTTATTACCTTATGACATGGTATATGTCCCACAAAAAGCGGTGAAGGGTCAAGCACTAGCCGATTTTCTAGCGGCTCATCCTGTACCAGAGACCTCCAAGATGTATGATGAGATTCTTGATGAAATCTTGGAGTCTGATATGGCGATGGGAGATGACACTTGACAACTGTTCTTTGATGGCGCATCAAGAATATGACCCAAAGGAAACATCGTAGTAGGAGAAGGCATAGTCCTAGTATCCCCTGACAAACTACTCATTCATCGCGCATATTTTTTCAGTGAACCATGTTCCAATAATGTAGGAGAATACAATGTTTACTTATTGGTCTCCAATTATCCAAACAATTGGATATAGAGTACCTTGAAGCCTACGAAGATTTTAAGATAATAGTCAATCAGATTAGGGGAGAGTATGAGGTTCAGCATGAAGACCTCATCCATTATCATCAAGAAGCAATTGAATTAGCTCTTACCTTCAAAGAGTTCTTCATCTAGCATGTACCTTGATTATAGAATATGGAGGCATGTGCTCTTGTCGGTTTAGCAACATCATTGGCCATTCCTATGAAAAGACAACATTCGATCACTTTGACGAGTCGAGAGTTGTTCTGTGTAAAGAACAACTTGCACATTGAACAGAGCTACGTCATAAAGTCAACCTCCATTAATGAAGATTGGAGAAATACTTTTATAGACTATGCTGCTTATAGGATCCTCCCAGACGATCCGAAAGAAGCTACTTCTATCTAGGGACGTTCACTCCAATTCAATTATGACGCATCGTCCAAGATGTTATATCGTCGTTCATACGACGTGCTGATATTGTATTGTCTCTCTAATGTTGAAGCAAGACAATCACTTCGCGAAGATCACGACGGCATCTGTGGAGCACATCAGCCAGGTCCTAAACTACAGGATCGTCTAAGAAGGATGGGTTATTACAGGTCCACCATGGTAGCAGATGTAGTAGATTATGCTCGTAAATGCAGAGCATGTCAGATCCATGTTGACTTTATACACCATCCATCAAAATTCTTATATCCTACGGTTGCATCATGGCCTTTTGAAGCATGAGTAGTGGACATTATTGGTCCTATCAGCCCACCGTCTTCCAGGGGACATCAGTTCATACTTGCAATAACGGACTATTTCTCCAAATGGACAGAAGCAGTTCCACTTATCGAGGTGAAGATGCCCAATGTGATTACTTTTGTCAAACATCATGTGATATATCGTTTAGGTGTTCCCCGAAGGATAATACTCAATGGACCACAGTTTGCTAGTCACGCGTTCTATCAATTTTGTGACAAGAATTGAATCTTGAATGTGGCTTATACGGCCTATAAACCAGCAGCCAGCAGCTTAGCAAAGGCCTTCAATAAAACCATAATCAAGTTACTCAAGAAGTTTGTCTCATCCAACAAGCGCGATTGGAATGAAAAGCTTGAAGAATGCTTGTGGGCTTTTTGCACAATTGTCAAAACTCCAACTGATTGTACACCATTTTTCTTGGTCTATGAATGTGAAGCAGTTCTTCTACTCGAGATCCAGATCCCCTCTCTCAGAATAGCTATTGCTAATGAGCTAACGGTGGAGAACAACGATCGTTTGAGGTTATAAGAGTTAGAAGCATTGGATAAAAAGTGTTTACATGTTCAATAACATATTGAGTTATATCAAGCGTGCATGGCCAAAGCTTTTAATCAAAAAAGAAAAGAAAAAGTATTCCAAGTCGGCGAACTGGTCCTTATAGTGAGGAGACCCATGGTAACAACCCACAAGAGCAAAGACAAGTTCCAAGCTAAATGGGAAGATCCTTATGTGGTGTAAACAATGTTCTCCAATGGTGCCTACAGGCTCGCTAAGCCTAATGGAGATTTGATAATAATTTCCATCAACGACAAATTTCTAAAAAAATATTACGCCTAGATAAGACGTACACTTCTCTATCCCCATTGGAGTAACTTATGATGTATCGTGAACTATTACCTTTATTTATTTTGGATAAGAAATATGTAATAGGTCCTCAAAGTTTCCCAGTGAAATAATCCTCATATCCAATGAAACATTCTCATTGAGATAATCCAAACAATCATCTCCAGCAAAATATCCCGTTCTTAAAGCCCAGTTGCTTTAAGAACATCTTATTCCTAATCCCCAGTAGGATTGGAAATAATCTCGCATGGATGATGTAATTCATGTCCATATTATCTCTGAATCATATTGCATCCATCATCCCCAACAGAGAAAATAATGGTGCATCTTTTGAACTACACTTTTCTCCTTTATCCCTTGTAGAGTAGGCAAACAGTCTATCATGTCCTTATTACCTCTGATAGTATTACGTTTTCAAACTTGTTGTCAATACTTATCGCGGAATTATGTTATATCATGTCCATATTACCTCTAAATAGATATATTCAGCAAGATCATATTTGAAAATTTATCATGTCCACATTACCTTTGGTATTATTTTCAACTTCAACCTATTATTTGTGTCTAATATTAGATATGCAATAAATAATGGATCCACAACAAACCATCATTGTTCAAAAATCTATAAGTTTCTTACAGATGCGAGGGTGGCAAATAAAACTAAAGAACAAATCCTTTTACTGAGACAGAGTAGAAAGATCAAGGATGATTTGTCTTAGTCGAGCAAGCATTCTTGTATCGTCCATGAAAAAAGGATCCATAGAAGTGTACGATTCTATCATTTTATTTTGAGCCTGATCAAGTTCGTTCTTATTATGATCAAGCTCCGAGAGCTGTTCAGTAGCCAAATAGCAGTGCACTAGCTCTTCTCGACGCTGATCTATGGTTATCTTCAACTCCTCTCGGGCTCTTAAAATTTGAGTTTCAAGCACTTGGATCTGAGTCTGGATTTGTAACGCCTTGACATTATATTCATCACGAACGGAACAATGAAGAACCAGCGAAGATGCAATGTCTTTCATCGAACCATTTATCTGGATAGTCTTCTCAGCATGAGTTTTCATGCACTCCTGAAAAGAGGTCTGACGCTCCATGAATTGCGCAATGACCGACTCATATTCAGCTTGGATTAAAATCGAGATATCTCTGCTATTAAGTTGCAGATATTCATTGATAGGCTACTCAAGTCCTAATAGAATATGCTTCAGTGTGACGGCCCTATTTTTATCTCTGAAATTTTGGATGATCTGAATCATGGGAGAGATAGATTCCTTTACATCTTTAAAAGCTAAATCCTTTTCAAGCACTAGCCTTATCAACTCTTTCAACGTTGTATAGAAAGCAGTTGTATAAACTACGACTAAGTCGTTAAAGTTTTTGCTTGAACTAGGAGTTGCAGCAACCTCGGCCAACCTTCTCCCATGAGGTAACGATGCTAAAGTCATAACTGTATAGCTTCAACACTGAGGACAGAAGACGAAGAGCCCACTACTAGTGCCCTTTGGCTAACAACAGAAGCCGGGTCTTCAACACTAGCTGCTACTACAAGAGCAGTTGTGTCTGATACAGTACTTGCAGCCTATAGGGCGAGATTATCAATTATATCAGCTTGTGAAGCTATTATCTCCTCCACACATCCCAAAGGAACCTCTCCATAGGCCTCGTTATCTACAGAGAAATATTAAAAGTAACATGATCAGTATATATAAAACATTATGACAAGGATGGCATGCAATCCGAGCTCCAGGAATAGATAAAACCTTAACTTGTGTTAGCCTGAGTTGCCATTGTAAAAAATTGTGACAACGAGACTTGCAACGCGAGGATTTATGGTATAGAAAGAACATATTGACACATACCCGAGTCAGGAGGTATATATTCGTCTTTAGGAGTTTGACCGTCCAAAGAATCTCTCAATCCAGCCAAAGAAGCTTATACCGATGGAGTGCTGGCATTCAAAAGTATATCGTCATAATCACTATGCCTTATCTCTATGTCCGATGTGGCAACGTCTGTGTCACCATGATTGGGTACGACATCAGGCTCTGCCATAATAATATCATGCTGTCGCTCAAGCCGATTGATCGTTCTAGGGACATCAGCCAGAGGAGTAAAATATTTTTCTACCTCATTATCTTCCTCATCAGGATTGGCCTGAGTATTATGAACCTTTAGAGCAAGCCACTATCAGAATAAGTCAAATTAGTGACGTCTGAAAACGTTACTAAATGCATAAAAATGTTGCTAAAAAAATTTAACGACGTAATTATCGATGTTTCATTGAAGTCGCGTGTAGCCTAGTCGCTGACAGGAAAAATTTCGCAAAATGTTGCTATAGCGATATTTACTAGCGATGTATTTGCATCGCTAATATTGTTCATATTAGCGATGTTTAGCGACGCAACATAGATAAATCTGCGACGTGTTGTGTCGCTAAACATCGCTAACATTTTCTATCTAGCGACACATTTAGCGACGTTTAGCGACACATTTAGCGACGTTCTACTGACCTGGTAAATATTGTCATGTCAGCAATATAGCGACGTTTAGCGACAACAATAGCGACATCTTGATACAGTTAGCGACGTATTTAGCGACGTATATGAATGTCACTAAACGTCGCTAAATTGCAAAAAAAACTAGGATATCCATGCAAAATCACAGTTTGTATATCCCTACAATATCACAATTCATAAAATAGACAGACCCGGAGCAACCCTCCGTTGAATTTTTTGAGTTTGTCGACCCTTCGGTGGAACACTCAATACCGATAAATTCTCATGCATTCAATATAAATAATAAAGTAAAATATATTGTATGTTACTAAAATTATATATTTTATTCTACTTTGATTAAAATACTATGTATACAATGAAATACATACCATGCGACATAAATTTTTCGTCATCGGAATTGACCCACCACACCACTTTTCCGCCTTCTTTCTGGCCGCCTTCACCTTTTCTGACTTTTTCTTGTACCTAGGATCGTTAAATCTAGCCGTCATCATAGTCCACTGCTCAGGCGTGATCCAATATTGGATTGGCTATCCCAAACGATCACGATCCTTCTGGTCACAGAAAGCATCACGAATAAGTTTGGCGGTGGCGGTAGAAAAGTGTTGTTTGATCACCTTAGTCTGGTGTGGCGGATAGAAATACGTTTTCTACAAAAAAAAGTAATATAGAAAGTTATATAAAAAAATACCAAATTAGATGATTGATATTAAAACCAAATTTACTTTTACCTTGAAGTACGAAAATCAGAATGCCTTTCTCTCGTCCGGGACATCCGAGAAGTTGATCCAAGGGCCACCATAGTTGTACCTCAAAAAATGCCCGAATGATCTCTATACTGACAAGGGACGATATCTATACATAGATAATTATATTAAATAAAAATGATTATATATATATATATATTTATATATGTGTAAGAAAACTAAAACTAATTAACTTACTTTGTAGGCCCATTGGCCCAAATTCTGTCATCGTCTCGTCCGGAGGAGAACACGGAGGATCGCCCTGAAACAAAGAAGACGAAGGCGCAGTCAGTTAGGCCTCGTCCATCTGCTCCTCGGTTGTACATCCACGAATGATGACACATGTAGTAATTCAGAGCCATTTTTAGATACTTCTGCAAAGATGAATAGACATCATTCAAGTATATTATCCAAATGGATGCAAAGATGGATACACAAGTTCATCAAAGTAATAACTCCTATTGATGTGTGAGTATTCGAGTTATGATGCGTGAATATCCATATCGTGATTCATGAGTATCCGTTTTATAATTTGTGACTATCCGAAAACTAGTAGACATATGGGCAACTTTGATTTTAATCCATATTAAATATGTGTCGTCACGTGTTCATTATCAGCCATTCTCTGAAAAGAAAATTTGTTTATACAAGCCTATTAAAGGCTTTTAGATTTCTACCAGATTTTTAAAAAATACTAGAAAATGCTAAGTATTATAATTTTTTTACGTATTTTTTGAAAAGTGGTAGAATTCTAAAAGCCTTAAAAAGGCTTACAGATACAAATTTACTTTTCAGAGAAGGGCTGACGTGCACACTTGACTTCAGCCTGACATTGACACTTTACATAGGAGATAATGATATCTCTGTCGTCATGTGTTCCTTGTGAGCCCACAAGGAACACTTGACCTCGGAGTGTCCAATATATACATAGGTGTTGATAATACTCTAGGAATTTGTATATCATGTGGATATCACATACCATGGTAAACAATGTCACATTGATACTCTCTTGTATCTTTACACTATGATACAATTTCAAATACCCATGATACTAACTATACTTGACACTTGGTATCTTGGTACCAATATACACTCTAGGCCACTCACTCTTGACATTCAACACATATTTATACCTACTTCTATAACTGTATATTTCTATATTCGTTCCATATTCTAGGCATGTACTTGACATTTCATATGTTGGCATGTACTTTACATCTTCTAGTCATGACCAATCTAATACCAATCACAATCCCGATATGCTACAAGCTAGCTTCGATCAATATAGAGAGATCCATAATAGGTTTAGTGTCAAGCTAAAATTGCCATAATTCTAAAAACTAATCAAGTTTTAGAATTTCTAGGATGAACGTATACTAATAAAGGGTAAAAATTTTATGAAAGGTTTTGTTCTAGGAAGTTTTTGAAGTTGAGAATTTCTAGGATAATTTTCTAGTCTACTTTATATTTTCTTGATTCTAATACCTACCTACACATACAAACTCAATATCCATATCTATATACATATCACACTCATATTAGTATGCAAAATGTCATACCATGAGTACGACAAGGAGCGAGTTAGCTAGACCACAAGATGATATCATTAAATCGCATGATTGGACTTTCCTTCAATCACCCACGTGTATATTTACTAGGAACTTCACGATTTTGTGCCACGAACGTAGAACTTGGGATTATTTAAAGCCGGTACGTGGCAACCAACCTTTTTACTTGTGACGCGATATTCTTCCATGCCCTAGGGGCCTATTTTATCCGGATCCGATAACCCTATCTCGAAGAACCCCTTTCAACTATATGATTACCTACATCAGACCGCAAATTTAAATTCCAATACCATATGAAAAATTCACTACCGTTTATAACCTACGATCCAAAATTCTTTCCTCCTTGAGTGCAAGAAGAACATGCAATAAATAACTGAAAGTTACCAAAAAAATCGATTAATTCTTAAGTGTGTGTCCATGTCCGCCTAAAAAAAATATGTTAGTGACAGTATTTGTTTATGCGTGTCCGTGTCATAAAAATTAGGGTTAGGGTTTACCTGCTGACCAGAGAGGAGGGGACTGTGGCAGGAGCTCGCGGAGTAAGGGGAGACGACGGTAGGCTTGCGGAGGGAGACGAGGGTGGTAGGAGCGCATGGAGGGGAGGAGGATAACCGGAGCGGGACCGTCGGAGGGTAGCCGGAGCATCGAAGGGTAGGAGGAGAGCTAGAGCGCCGATGGGGATGGGTCACGGAAGGGGGGAACAAAATTTGGGATTCAAATTTTTTGACTGAGATTGGGGAAAAAACATAATCAATATATGGAGAAAAATTAGTGACGTCTATAACAATCGTCGCTAAACGTCGGTAACATCGCTATTGGCGACGCTCCATGCGTCGCTAAAATATTGCCGATTGACAAATTAGCAACGTTCTCAGAGTCTCTAAACATCACCGATTGAAAAAATAGCAACGTTCTCAGAGTCGCTATACGTCGATGATTACTAAAAAAATAGCAACGTCGAAAATAAATGTTGCCAAACGTCACCAATATTAAAAAATAGCGGCGTTTAACGACAATCAGCGACTCATATCAATTATTCTTTCAAAAACTTAAGGTTTATCGCTATTACTCGCTAAACATTGCAAACAACAACGTATATTGACATTTATTTATGGAGTCGCTAAATTATTCTAAATTAGCGACGTTTACAACTTACATCGCTAAAAATGTTGCTATTTTATCTTATTTTGGTAATGGTCTCCTGCTAAAATTGGCTCTCTTTCATAGCTATACATGGTGTCAGGCCAAGTGATGGAGGAGGAATAAACGTGATTGGCAGTACGCATTGGGTTTCCGCGTCAAGGATGGGATCAGCAAAAGATGCCTGAGAGATCGAGACATTTGTATCTCGTACGACTAACGGAGGAGTCATCGAATTATCTCCTTCGATGGCTGAAGTGATTGCGCTAACGGTTGCCACTGTGACAACCAGGAGGGATAAAGGTGCTAATTCTCACCACGGCCGGTGAAGTAGCTGACGCCCCAGCTTGGCTAGGAGAATGGGTTGGAGAGGTAAATAAACTTCTCCTCGGAGATACAAGAGACTCCGACTGTCGTTTCTTTCTTGTTGCCCTCTTCAAAATGGGCTGACGCTCACTTGAAGATGAACCCTTACATTTCTTTATAGATATAACCAGAGGCATAACAGGTTGGTCCTCTGGCCCAGGTCTGACAAGCTCTAATGACTCATCTAAAGGAGTGTTGTCCACTTCCTCTACTAAGATATTGGTTTCTACCATCTTTGCCCTGTGTTGGCCTTTGTTTCGAGACTGAAGCTACCCCTCATGTCAAAATCACGATAAAATATGTTGGCTGAGGTAAAAAATTGGTGTATGTATGCAATATATGCAACGACATTCCAACTGTGGTAGAAGGAAAGGTGAATTGGGCACCAGTGCAACCCATATTGAAGTATCGCCATCATCGGGCTCCGTCGATCAAACCCCCACTTGACCAAAAATAAGTGGTATCATTGCTGACGTAAAACTGCTCATAACCAAACTGCCTGGCAAAGCAACTAAGCAGATAGGGTTTAAGGTAAAAATTATCTTCGTATCTATAGACCATGTGAGAAGGCTTGATGCTGAGAAACCAGAAGAAAACCCCGTAGTGTAGGTTTGATATGTCTTTGCCTCTATCTTGAGAGCGACCACCTGTATTTTCAGCTGAAACTTGTGGACAGATGCAGTAAAAGCTCCAACTTGTCCCCAAGTTTAGTGCTCGTCTAGTTCCCAGAACGCTGGTGACATTCTATTTGGACTCCCTGTACTTGCAAAGGAATCTTCCTTTAAGGGTGTCATCCTATTCCAAGACATAAGCTATCAAGCAGTTATTATGAAGCAATAGCCATCCCATCAAGTAGGTAAGAGGCATTTCCATTCTAGGGAAGTCACCTCGACCTATAGGCTCTAACAGTAAAGCATCAGTGAATGCACAAAGGGCAACATTTAATCGGCATATCATCGCTGGTGGAAGAGCTAATCGATGCTTGAAGACTAAACGTACTGCATAAAATAGTATGTTACGATTGATTTGATCTACTGCACAGTTTTTGGGTACGACCCATCTTCGTAACCATAATGATAGGAAGCCAGCTAGCAGAGCTTCCCAGAAAATTTCTTTGCGATATTGTCTCAAATAACTATAAGTTTTCGTCCCAGCTGGAAAGCCGAATACAGTAGTATTCAGGCACTTGTCAGGCGTATTACAATCTCGCATAAGCTCTTCGATCAGATTTGTATTTAAAGGTGGGAGGGGACGAACTATTACATCTCTCTCTTCTTTAGCCTTCTCATTTATGGGTCGACCCATGAAAAGATATGACAACAACTTGCTGGTTTAGGCCAAGCCCGAACTATTCTCGTAATAGTGATTGCAAGTTAAGTAATGAAACATTAACTCTTGATACACTTCAACAAGGCGAGGGTTCTCTTTAGCCAGGTCTTAAATTTCTCTATTGGCAGGGATGTATTCCTCATAAGGTATGTCTCCTATCGACAGGTCCAAAATTACCTGCATCTCATGCAATGTGAACCCTAACTCACTGTGTGGTATAACGAAGGTTCCGGTTCGAGCATTAAACCGTTCCACCAAGGCAAGAAATAAATTATAGTTCATGGCAATTTCGTAGCTGGTCGTCAAAACAATATCGTAAAGCCCTACATGGTCGAGCTCTGTTTTAAATGTTTCCAATGACTACACAGAGAGTCGGTTCCAACGTATATTGTTGTCGATAACCCATCCAGTGAGTCTGGGATTAGCATAAGGATATACCCCGCCATCCCAAATAAAGAGATTAGCGAAAATTGGCGATTGAAACTGGTTGGATAAGTGACGAGTCTTCACAAGGCACAGAGCCAGGCACTAGTCCTCGCATAAGAACAACATGTCCATCCGGAGAACTCTGAAAAATACTTCTTCCCTGATCATCCCGCTTATGACAAATTTTTTCGGGCCTCGCACCATGTTGGTACGGAGTTAAATCCCATTCCATTTTCCTTGGATGCGTGGCATGAGTAAAAGCTGACAAAGGGTAATCTCGGGGCATTTCGGGCAAATACATCACTCTGTCACCAATTTTGAAAACCCACTCCTCCTTCTTGGGTTTTGTTTAAGACGACCTACTAATGGCATCTCCAAATAAGAATAGAGGATTTTTATGCTATAGATTGTCCACAGAAGTGAGGGGTTCACCATTAATCAAAGATAACAACATCATGTCACCATGGATGGCTATTAAAACATGTCTACTCTTTAGAAGACTCATGTCAGATTGCGAGAATTTTACATGTGACAGGTTCTCCAAATAATTTGAGTGTAGGATCCCCGCAGTTGATCCCATCACATAAAAAAGAGGGTCCATCATTAAGTCGACTGCAAAGATTCCTGAAGGTCAGAGTTAATACATGAGAGAGTAATGCACACAATTTCTTATTTCTATAAGAAGGGATCGTGTACTCAAGCAAACTCTTTTACTCAACATAGGGAGGAGTAATTGTACTAATTATAAGTTTGTCAAAACTTGTAAAAAATTATGCGAGCAAGAATTTTTCTACGCTGAGAAGTACGCGTACTTTCATGCCCCAGTCAAAAATACTTTGGTACATGATACGTAACCATGCCCAGCTGATACATCTAGATAGGTTTCCCAATTTGATGGAACTTAACTAGATGTACTATGTTGTAATAAAACTATGTCCATAATCTAACTATCATATAATCAGGGTACAACTATCTCATCCACAACATCAATAAGAAAGTAAGCAAAATACTAGAATAATATAAGAGTTTGAATATCCAACTTCAGTAATAATAAAAGAGTTTATGGGAGAACAACAATCCAACTCAATAAAACTGGAAAAGTAATGCATAAAATATAAATATAACTAAACTCAACATCTGCTAGCTAGGTAAAGATGTCCAGTCCAAAGCTGAAGACTACCACGATCAAGGAAACTCCTAAGGAAGTATCTCAATGTCCTCTGCGGTGACAAATCTTGTCTCAATTCCTGGCTTGTAACCTGTTGGGTATAACTGGTCTATGATTGGTCTCTATCACATCCTGGTGAGGCGCTAACGACTGAGTGGTAATAGCCATGTCTAATATAACACTCCCTCTCCTAAGGTACTATATGAAGTAAAGTCAAGCAAAAAAAGACTAGGTACACAGGTGAACATAAAATAGAAGTAACACAAACAATAATAATAAGAGAGACTACATCTAAACAGGTAAATAAATCAAGAGACCAGCTGGCATATGAAAGTACACAAGAGACATAAATGCATATAAATATCTGTATGTAATTTGCGAGGTATACTTGTCTGGAACACCAAGCTGTTAAGAATCTGCTCCTATCTCCTCGTCAGATCTAACAAGCGAGCCTAAAGATATAATATTAAAATTATTTTTTGTACACTAACATGTACGATATCACAACAAAAGTAATGTTCTAACTAGGGATCTTAAGGTTGCTAAGTTGCATACATTTTAGAGTTAACAACTAATATTCAAATTCTAAATAATTTTCTATATTAATCCTAGTGTCATCTTACAAATAATATCATAATTATTCATTTAATAATTTTGAAAATAATTTATATTATTCACAAATTAAGTTATTAACACATAAATCTATCTCACAAACTTATACTATCATTACTAGTTAAAGTCTCAATCCTACGGTGAATAGTTTTCTACCTTTTAGCCTTATTTAGTATATTATAAAATCACAAAAACCAAAATCTATATTCTGGAAAAATAATTTAAAATACTATTTTTAACCAATTTAACATAGAAATTTAAGTATTTATACACAAGCAAAATATACTAGTTATTTAGCATCAGTAACAATACAACTATAATCCTAATCTTCAACCCAAATATAATTATGTTCCAACTACAAATATGTGAATATAGGTTCTGAAAATAATAATTTATAGTTATTATTTTTCCTATTTAACAAGTTATTTAATGTATTAAAAATCTACAAAAATAAACTAGTTGATATTGACAAGTTTCTAGAATAACCTATCAACATAGCATTTTTTTGAAATTCATGTGTATCATTCTCAAAACATCAATTTAAATTCTGAAATTAAATACCATTTAATATATATTTTATTTTTCTAACAAGATATTTAGGCCTCTCAATGGTTAAAATACAAACTAGTTACGTTATTCTAGTGTTTACACATGTTCAACACTATTACCCTTATGTATCTCCATAATTTATAACTTAGAAAAAATATTTTATATTCTAGAAAATATGTAATTTCAAGTCTAATACAAAATTAAATAATTTTTTAGAGTTATTTAACTTATATATTAAGATTTACTAGTTGGTGTTCAATAAGAGTAAAAACTAGGTTGGTATTGAGGTTTCCTAGTGTAGCATGCAAAATATATATACAAAGTTGGTGTCTTTATAAAACCAAAAGAGTGTTATTTAGGACATCTAGAGGGGTTCAAGGGAAAGATTTTTGATTACTAACCTCTTTGGAAAATATGTTAAAAATGGCTCGAATCGCACCTTCTTCGAAATAATTCCATATTTCTTCTCATCCTTGTAGCTCCTTGTGATGTTTGTGTAGGTTGTTCTAGGGGCTGTGGTGGCTATAGAAAATAATAGGGTGATATGGAAGAGTGTTAGGATGGTTGTAGAAGAGGTTTGAGGGCTGTAGAATGGTGGAAGAGTTGGTGAAGTGGTGGAGAGAAAATTTGGGCAGATTTGGGTTGGTGATAGTGAGTTTCGATCAAGGGGGGGTATGGGCTGAATTATGTATGAAATAATAACAATTAATTAATGTTTGGGGGGGGGGGGTTAAGAAGAAGAGGAAGGTTTATAGTTGGGTGTTACATACTTTGGTTTTAGTGGGGAGGTAAAGAGGTAGGCGGTTTTGGTCATGAGAGGGAGGTGAAGGATTTTGGTTATAAATTTTTATAGCTAAAATTAATCTTCTAAAAATAGGTTTTAGTGAATGGAATATTGTGTTTTGTGTTTTGTGAGCTTAAAGAGGGTGTTTGGTGTTCTACTTGACCACTTAATTAGATTTTTAAGGTTGAGTTTGAGGGTTGGCTCTAGGTTGAGTCAAATTAAGCTCAAAGGGTTCATTATGTCACATATATCAAATTAGCATATAAAATAAATAAAAATAGATGTGACCCAAAGGATTAGGTTAGGGTAGTCTCAATGTAGGTTAGTGTCAGACATTCGATTATAGGAATCTGGTCAGTGTTGTGCATCAAAAATACAAGCTACGGTCACTAAGTGGAAAGTTTAGTTTTAAGTCACACAAAGCGTCATAAATATCGTATAGCTAAAATACGATACTAGAGAGTGAGTTTGAAAGTGACACAAAGGTCAGAGGGGTTTACTGGCCTATCCTGGTCATGATTATAAATTTTATTTAGGGTAGTAGCTAGTGTTGTGCCCTAGTTATCTGAGATACGAGAAAATGCATTAAATGTTAATTCTATTTTCCTAACCTTAATTATTCCTCAAAATAATACATAATTTATACTAAATTAAATAACTAAGTTTCTGGGTGAGGGGGTTTACAATCTACCCATCTTTAAAGAATTTTGTCCTCAAAATTTAAGAAGTGTATTTATTATCAAAGTGATACTCTAATATAGATAAAATAGCAAAAAAAAGTTATTCTATGATTATGTGATCAATCCTAACCAAACAACTAGCAAGAAAAATCATTACTATCAATCTACTCATTATGTCTAATATGCACTATGAATTGTTACCATTAATCGCTTCTTGTGGTGTCGTCGTATTCTCGACAGCCATTGCAAAAACTTGACCATGTTGTTGTGGTATATCAATTTAAGGGCCTTGTGGTGGGGGTATTGGTCCTTCGGTGCATCTTTTAGGACAACCTTGGAGTTGATGTTGATTGGAGCCGCAATGCAAACAAAGTCCTAGCCTTCGACGATAATCTTTGTGGACATGCCCTCTCTTCTGGCTATAATGGCAGATAGGAAGCTCCTTTTGCTGGTATGGTATATCCCACTATTGTTGCTGTTGTATCCCTGGACGTCAAATTTGCCCTCCCGTTCCTTGTTGTCCTCTGGCTGGTACAACTGCAGTGATGCAATGCCTCTGAGTTGATGGCTCCTTGCTAATTGCCTTTTGCACTCTAGCCTCTATTAATACTTCCTCGTACGAGATCCTTGATTGTGAAGTAGTGAGCTTCTGCAGTTCACGGTTTAGCCCATGATGAAACCTCATAGCCTTCTCCTTGTCATCTGGTATCATAATAGCCCAAACCTACTAAGGCAGCTAAACTCAGCATCATAAGCGTCTACGATCATGCTCCCCTGCTTAAGGTGGAGGAATAGATCGTAGAGTGCGTCTCTGACAGTAGTTGGAAAGTACTTCTAATTGAAGTATTCTAGGAATTTCTCCCATGATTGAGTCTTGCCCATGCTACGCTCTATCGACTCCCACCAATGATGAGTGTAGCCCTCCAGTTGTACCCTCACTACTGTCATCCATAACTCCATAGGCAGCTGGGAAGCCTCCAGAAGCATCTCTGTGTTAGAGATCCAATCAGTTATCTCCTCAGGGCTCTCACTGCCCTTAAAAGGCTTCGGGTTCATCTGGCGGAACCCTCGGTTCGTGCCCACCGACTGAGCTGGTACTGGTGTTGGTGTAGGTGCTGGTGCTTTCTCCAGGGCCGTCATCAGACTCTGTCTTAGGACCTCAGTCTGGTGCCACTGTTGTTGCATCATTAGTTGGAAGATTTGAAGCATCTGCGGCTGTCCTTCCTGCGGAGGTGTCTAGGGAAATGCTCCAAACATCATATATGGGGTGACTGGAGGAGGTGGAGGTAAAGGATCATTTGGTCGTATTTCAGGTGTCTGACCCTCATGTTGAGTCGGTGCAGGCTACTCCATGGGACCCACGGGAATGGATGGGGTTGTTAGGTAGATCGGGTTCAGCCTCGACAATTATTCCCCATGCTGAGCTGGAGTCCTGTCAACACTGGGTGTCGTAGGTGACCCTAGGTCAACACCATAAGACATGCGTCCACTGCGCAAATTCATCTTTCTACAAAATAGAGAACTTTATTAGATCGGTACAGAGAGAAATCAGGATGCAGAATAAGTTGATTAAGAAGAAGGTTCAAAGGCGATAATCAATGTGGATGGGACCTAACAACTTCTATCCTATTTGCAGGCTCGCTTGGCACTATAACGTAACCAAGACGATTTAATTCAGGACATGCATGGGTCACCACTAAAAATATGTCACGCACCAGTCCCAAAATACTTTGGTACTAGATACGTAACCATGCCCAGCTGATACATCTAGATAGGTTTCCCAATTTGATGGGCCTTAATTAGATGTACTACGCTATAAAAAAACTATGTCCATAATCTAACTATCATATAATCAGGGTTCAACTATCTCATCCATAACATCAATAAGAAAGTAAGCAATATACTGGAATAATATACGAGTTTGAATATCCATCATCAATAATAATAAAAGAGTTTAGGGGAGAACAATCCACCTAAGTACAACTAAAAATAAAATGTGTGGTGGAGAACAATCCAACTCAATACAACAGGAAAAGTAATTCATAAAATATAAAGATATATAAACTCAATATTTGCTATCTAGGTAAAGATGTCCAGTCCAAAGCTGAAGACTACTATGATCAGGGAAACTCCTAACGAAGTATCTCAATTTCCTCTGTAGTGACAAATCCTGTCTCAATTCCTGGCTCATAAAATATGGGGTATAACTGCTCGTCATAATCTGGCAAGGCAACCAGGTCCTCAGTGGAGCATAACAAGATACAAATGGTATAAACCTACTATACAGAATTTAACATGCATAAAAAGTCGGGAATGAAGACCAAAATAAGAAGTACAAGAAAAGAATACTAAAGAAAACAACTCTACAGATGTGACATGTCATAGAGTATAATATTAATTGTGGTATATCAAATAATCATGTAAATATGACCGCAGTCCGGTGAGGCACTCACAGTCCTAAAATAGGTCTCTATCGCCGCTCGATGAGGCGCTAACGACTGAGTGGTAATAGCCATGTCTAATATAACACTCCCTCTCCTAAGGTACTATATGAATTCAAGTCAAGCAAACAAGGACTAGGTACAGAGGTGAATATATAATAGAAGTAACACAAAGAAAAATAATAAGAGAGACTACATCTAAACAGGTAAAGAAATCAAGAGACCAGTTGGCATATGAAAGTACACAAGAGACATAAATGCATGTAAATATCTGTATATAATTGGCAAGGTATACTTGCCTGGAATACCAAGCTGTTAAGAATCTGCTCTTGTCTCCTCGTCAAATCTAACAAGTGAGCCTGAAGATGTAATATTAAAAATTAGTTTTTGTACACTAAAAAGTATGATATCACAACGAACACAACGTTCTAACTAGGGGTCTTAGGGTTGCTAAGTTGCATACGTTTTAGAGTTAACAACAAATATTCAAATTCTAAATAGTTTTCTATATTAATCCCAGTGTCATCTTATAAATAATGTCATAATTATTCATTTAAAAATTTTGAAAATAATTTATATTATTCACAAAGTAAGTTATTAACACATAAATCTATCTCACAAACATATACTATCATTACTAGTTAAAGTCTCAATCCTACGGTGAATAGTTTTCTACCTTTTAGCCTTATTTAGTATATTTATAAAATCACAAAAACCAAAATCTATATTCTGGAAAAATAATTTAAAATACTATTTTTTTACCTATTTAACATAGAAATTTAAGTATTTATACACAAGCAAAATATACTAGTTATTTAGCATCAGTAACAATACAACTATAATCCTAATCTTCAACCTAAATATAATTATGTTCCAACTACAAATATGTGAATATAGGTTTTGAAAATAATAATTTATAATGATTAATTTTCCTATTTAATAAGTTATTTTATGTATTAAAAATCTACAAAAAATAAACTAGTTGATATTGACTAGTTTCTAGCATAACCTATCAACATAGCCTATTCTTGAAATTCATGTGTTTCATTCTCAAAACATCAATTTAAATTATGAAATTAAACACCATATAATATATAATTTTTTTTTCTAACATGAGATTTAGGCCTCTCAATGGTTAAAATACAAACTAGTTACGTTATTCTAGTGTTTACACATGTTCAATACTATTACCCTTATAATCTCCACAATTTATAACTTAGAACAAATATTTTATATTCTAGAAAATATGTAATTTCAAATCTAAAATAGAATTAAATAATTATTTTTAATTTTATTTAACATATATATTAAGATTTACAAGTTGGTGTTCAATAATAGTAAAAACTATGTTGGTATTGAGGTTTCCTAGTGTAGCATGCAAAATATATATACAAAGTTGGTGAAATCTTTATAAAACCTAAAGAGTGTTGTTTAGGACATCTAGAGGGGTTCAAGGGGAAGAGTTTTGATTACTAACCTCTTTGAAAAATATTTTAAAAATGGCTCGAATCGCAACTTCTTCAAAATAATTCCAGATTTGACTTCTCATCCATGTAGCTCCTTGTGATGCTTGTGTATGTTGTTCTAGGGGCTGTGGTGGCTATAGAAAATGATAGGGTGATATGGGAGAGTGTTAGGGTAGTTGTAGAAGGGTTTGAGGGCTGTAGAATGGTGGGAGAGTTGGTGAAGTGGTGGAGAGAAAATTTGGATAGATTTGGGTTGGTGATGGTGAGTTTCGACCAAGGGGGGGTATGGGCAGAAATATGTGTGAAATAATACCAAGTAATTAATATTTCAGGGGTTAATAAGAATATGAAGGGCTATAGTTGGGTGTTACACACTTTGGTTTAAGTGGAGAGGTGAAGAGGTAGGGGGTTTTGGTCATGAGACGGAGGTGAAGGGTTGTGGTTACAAATTTTTATAGGCTAAAATTAATCTTCTAAAAATAGGTTTTGGTGCATGGAATATTATGTTTGGTATTTTGTGAGCTTAGAGAGGGTGTTTGGTGTTCTACTTGACCACTTAATTAGATTTTTAAGGTTGGGTTTGAGGGTTGGCTCTAGGTTGAGTCAAATTAAGCTCAAAGGGTTCAATATGTTACATATATTAAATTAGAATGTAAAATAAGTAAAAAAAATGATGTAACAATAATGATTAGGTTATGGTAGTATCAATGTAGGTTAGTGTCAGACATTCGGTTGTAGGTATCTGGTCAGTGTTGTGCATCAGAAATTCAATCTACGGTCACTAAGTGGGAAGTTTAGTTTTAAGTCATACAAAGCGTCGTAAATATTGTATAGCTAAAATACCATACTAGAGAGTGAGTTTGAGAAATACACAAAGGTCAGAGGGTTTTGCTGGCATATCCTTGTCTTGATTATAAATTTTATTTAGGGTAGCAGCTAGTGTTGTGCCCTAGTTATCTGAGCTACGGGAAAATGCATTAAATGTTAATTCTATTTTCCTAACCTTAATTATTACTCAAAATAATACATAATTTATACTAAATTAAATAACTAAGTTTTTGGGTGAGGGGGTTTATACGTACTGCTAAGTAACGCCTTGGTTTTCGCATATTAATCATGATGTTCAGCCACGTCAGCAATTTGTTGAGATTCTGCACCAAACACGCGCGTACAAATCCAAACAGCTTTTCATGCTTCTAATTCAAAGTATTTCGAATTTTTCTTTGAGACAATTCGAAAACTTTCAAGGGGGGCTTGTAGAAGCACAAAAAGTATGCCTTCCCAAAGAATAGTAATACTGAGTTCAGTAGAAGCAGTAGTGTACTACCCTTCAAATTCCAAGAAATGAAGCAGTGGTGCACTCCATGTGCTTTACTTCATTGGCATATGCCATATGCTCCGTCTTAGAGCGTACTATGCTTACTGATTATCCAACACAACATAGTGGCGTACAATGCCACCATTCATCCAAGCATTAAATGAGACGAACCTGACAGTTTACAGTCTGACACAGCAGTCGAAGATATCACGACATTTAATGCAGAAGATCATTGGCACGCTGACCCAGGTTATAGTTTAGCGACCAAGTAAAGTTTCCATTTCATTTTTGTTTTGTCTTGGTATGCCAAGGTTCTTGCTGCCTCTCAGTGCACCGAGGTTCTTACCTCTAAATAATACGCCAAGGTCGTTACTTCATCAGAGTATGCCAACATTGCCATGTCAAAAGCTTCCTCAACCTGACATAATAAGGCATTAAATGCAGAGGATTTCTAGCACGTCGACCGAGGTTATCATTTTGTGACCAAGATTGCTACCTCAGTCCAATTATGTTACCAATGTCATTTTGCTATGATATACCAATAGTGCTACTTCGAACAGAGTACGTCGTTGATGCTATCTCTTTTGAATACACCGACGTGGATACTCTAACAATAGTATGCCAATGGTGCTACCACTCAGTGAGTACGCGAACATTGGTCCTCCGACTTGAGTATGCCGGCATGGTTATCCTCTCAGGTATACGCCAGTATGCTCATTTTTGCAGATATACGCCAGCACGGCTACTGCTTTAAAATATCACGCCAGTATTATTAACCGACAGTGAGTGATAATGTTGATATGTCATACATACCATATCCTTTATGGACAGATAAAAGTAACTGCCCTCATAACCTAAGTCTTCCTCGCATAGGAAGTCACGTGTCGAGCGGTCAGTGATTTGCGCACCCATTATCCAAAATATGGGTTACACGCCCTCGAACATATGCGTAAAGTAGCAAAAACCATGGATATTGCTTGTTCGTACGCGCACTCTTCAATAACCGTTCCTAGTGTGGGAATAATATAAATATTAGATCATTTCCATCTCTAAGGGAGGTCTTTTTTTGGACATTCAAGAACGGTAGGAGAGATGCAGAAGCATATTGTGTCGTTATTGCCAAGTCTTTTTCATTGCTCAATTCTACAAGTTATTCGTAACATTCTCGCATTTCTTCGTCACTGTCGTGTGATCCAAGGAGTAAAGTGATCGACCGCATATCAGATCTCTAAAGCTATATTTTCCCAGAACAATTGTACTTAGATTCTTGTTTAAGATCTCTTGTACTAGTTTTCTTTTAATAGTTTGTAACACAAAATTTTGTATAAACTTTTGTTTATGGCAAACAGTCTCTATCGATTGTCATTCTAAGTCTGATTAATCCTCGTCCGAACGATATAGAATCTTGTTCGCAAACTTGCTCGCACCAAAGGGTTTAGGTGTGCGATACCCAACACGACTTAGCCAAAAGGTTGTGTGCATAGCCATCCTGTCTGAAAGATATTCTAGTCTCGTACACAAACCCGCTAGTATTATTGTAAAGGTAGTCTGGTTCGTACATAACTTACAAATACTTATCATGAGTCTATTCTCATAAAGTCTGACAAAGCTCAGCACAAAGGCCTTCGTATTACTATCTTGTTCAACCAATCATTCGCATAAACCTTCAAAAATATTTAGTCTCATTGTATGGAATATTCCGTTGGAACATTGAGAGAGAGCGTACACTTCTTTATCCATGAACGAGCTTTTAAAACTGAGAGAATCGATATGAAGTCCATAGACGTAAAGCTGTGCTCTGATACCAAAATATCACGCTCCTGGCCCGGCATGGCCGGAATGTCCTCGCATGGGCGTGATGTCGTGCGAGCCTGAGTTGCGCACGCGTAAGGCTTGGTCCAAAATGGCCGATTTAAAACTTAGTCACAGAGTCGCACAGATGTCCCGAAGCAGCGTAATAGAAATAAACACAAGTATGAGGTAAAAACAAACTCTTTATTGATGATGAAGTAATGTTACAAGCGGCGCTAGGACGAGATTACAAATCGCTCATGCTCTATCTCTCGAAATAATAGAAGCATGTCAAGCAGCTTATAATGTGGGATGATAAATAAGCGATGTTCTAATATATTATGTCATTTATATGGTGCTTTATCTCCTTCTGTAATGCTCCAAGGGTCCAGAGTATGATCTATGCCATAGCGCGCATGAGGAAAAACTCCGTACCGAACGAGGTTGTCACACCCGATTCCAGATTTGGTATTTCTTGAATTTCTAGAATTTTATTTTTTCTGATAATGTATTCTTTTTGGTGAGAAAGACTACCCGTAACCAGTAGAATACCCATTGGCATTTGTCATAGACCCAATTTAGGACCCGCATGTAGAATGTAAACTTAGTTTGGTTCATTTGATTGAACCCCTAACTAAACCCTATTTCTCTCATCTTACTATATATATGAGTATTTCTCTCTCCTCAAACATTTTCTCATTTCAATCTTCTTACTTCCTTCTTCCTCCTCTACTTCAAGCTCCCTCTAGCCAAACCCTAGCCCTAGGGAGAAGTTGATATGACTTAGACCGAGAGAGGTAGAGACTAGGAGCCACCCAAGGCAAGTACACCTTACTCAATGGTGAAGCCTTAATTTTTAGATTTTTATACATATATGTTGTTTTAAAAATATATTTGACAAAAAATATTTTTATTGAGTTGCTTATCATATTTAGTTCTTGGAATTTTGGTTTTGATGAGTATATTTGAGTAGATCTAAATTTAAAGTTTAGGGTTTACATGGGTTCCATGTGTTTTTCGTGGTTTTGATCCACTAAAACTTGGTATTTAAGAAAAATAGTTTTTTGTGGTGGATGTAGAACTTTATTTCGAGCATTTTGACTTTTGATTCACTTGATTCGGAGTTAAAATGAAGTTTTTATGAAAAAAATAAATTTTTAGTTTTTAAAGCTTTTCTGACATGACTGGACTTGTTGTCTGGAGAAGACAAAGTGCTCATGCGGCTAGCATCATAAGCGGCAGAGAGTGTTATGCGGCTTAAGTGCTATGCGACATGAACTCTGTGTCGTATATATCTTCCAACATGCGTCCATCTTGTTGGATGCATGACTATTTATTACACAAAGTGTTCTGGAACTAAGTCCTTGAACTCCTTGTGTATTCATACGTTAAATGAATAAGAAATTCGCTAAGTCCAAAGGATACACCCATGCGGCCGAGAGAGCATGCGACAAGCGAACTTATGCGCCAGTGCCCCTATGCGCCTCTTTTTTTGTGGATGCATAACTCTGCTTTGCCCTTGCACATCTTTTTATGATTCTTGTCTTATCTGCCTGGCCCATTTTGTGTCCCATTTAATTATGTCCCTTTTAATTATGTGAGTCCATGCATCCAGTTGGCGCATGCGGCCAGGAATTCTTGAGTGCATTTTGTGTCTATTTTAATTATGTCCATTTAATAACTTCTTTTAGTGATTATTATTGTGTGCTTTCTTATGATGATACAAGTTTATATTACTAGACAAGTTTTGCATGTAGTTCACGAGACAAGTTTATGTACGAGTTCACAATCCACATGACACAATAGAAATGTTTATGTATAAAAATCCATTGTATTTGGCATCGGGCAATCGAGTATGAGTATTGTCCAATGTATCGTATGTCGCGAATACGATAACTCGTGAAAAGCTCATACTCGTGACTCGTCATTCTAGAGAGTTCTCAAGTGTCCACGACTCAAGAACTTGAAATAATTTAGTAATGATTAAATAAGATAAGATTTACCTAGATCATTGGGAGAAAATAATATTGCGCTACCGGCTACCCCGATCTCTAAGTGCCCCATGCAGCATGGACCAACCTTGCTTGGCAAGGGCTCCATGACTGACCAAGTTTACGCGTGCTGGCACTTACAAGACAAGTTTATATACATATTTATGTTACAAGACAAGTTTATGTTTATAAAGCAAGTTTATGATCACAAGTTTAAGTTTGTGATTACAAGTTCAAATTTTTGTTTATGACCTAGTAACAAGTTATGATGTTGTGATATTATTGTGCATTTAAGTTTACTTGACAAGGGTACCCTTGGCTATCCGGGTTGACTGCAGTGCCGGTGGTAGCAATATTCTTTAAAGTATGCATTTGTTAGTAACTAGGTTTGTGATAACCCTAGTTAGTTAATTATAGCAAGTTATAGGCATGGTTGGCCGTGCAATGAATGGTTGTCTATTTCGTTAAGCTCATCCCATTTAATTTATTTTTTTGGCATGTGGTGGTTAGAGTGCTAAGTTATGCTCGGGTGAAGGTCTTTAATTCTGGTATTTGTTTGGTTTAAGGGTTATGGTCCCAATCCAGAGTAGTTTCTACCTCCTCTTGACGCTCATCACCTTAGTTTTATTTTTTTGCACTTGTTATCAGTTCTATCTGTATATTTCTAAGACAAGTACATTGGTATCGTACAAGTCTCGACCTTTATTTATTTTTATATGTCTCTTTCCTGCTAATGTTAGGTTATGTTTTATGATAACCCTAGTTAGTTAATTATAGCAAGCCGTAGGCATGGCTAGCCGTGCAATGAATGGTTGCCTATTTCGTTAAGCTCTTCCCATTTAATTTATTTTTTTGGCGCGTGGTTAGGGTGCTAAGTTCTGCTCGGGTGAAGGTCTATAATTCCGGTATTTGTTTGGTTTAAGGGTTATGGTCCCGATCCAGAGTAGTTTCTACCTCCACTTGACGCTCATCACCTTACTTTCATTTTTTTGCACTTGTTATCAGTTTTATCTGTATATTTCTGAGACAAGTACATTGGTATCGTACAAGTCTCGACCTCTATTTATTTTTATATTTCTCTTTCCTGCTAATGTTAGGTTATGTTTTGTCTATCACCTTGGGCTTCTTTGTGGTACTTGTTGCTTGGGGTCCTGACACTACTGGTTTGTATAGCCAGATTACCCAGAGTAGCACCAGGATCCACCGCACTTCCAGCAAGATTGATCGTACTCATAGGACTGCGACCAAAGCTCGCGAGTGGGTTTTCTTCCTCCACCCCTCGTAGTGTTATTTTATTTTGTGGTATTTTAGCAAGAGGTAGTATTAGCCTATTATTTTGAGATCACTTCTCTGACTTCGGTCAACATGATGTATATATTAGATCATGGCTGGTATATTTAATCATGTATAATTATACTCTACTAGTGTAGTATTTTGTATTTACTAGCTTCATGATCATATGTGGTATATAATTTGGGATGCCTTTTTTACTTTCATATATGATGTACTCTTGTACTTGTGTTGATGGATTGAGTTACTAGGAATTGTCGGCCTTAGGACTGATATCATAGCATGCTAGAGTCCATCCATATGTCTTCTTGACAACCTTAGCACATTACGGCTTACTTCGGTATTCTGCAAGGTGGGTTTGCTATGTCAGTCCTCGTATTTATCCAGTATTTTGGAAGCGAGGCATGACAAGGTTTTAATGGTAGCCTATGCAGGTCTCAATTTTCAGACTTGTGGGAGGACTCATCTTATTAGAATCTCAATCCTCTATTTTTCTTTGATTGAACTCCACTTGTAACATGTACTTCTCGCTCTCCTTGAACTACAAGCTTGCTTGACATGATTGTTCCATTCTCGTCCCTTGTTGATATCCGTGTGTCCTTATCCTTTAGGGACACCCCACCTGCTCTTTCTTCTGAGGGTTCCATTGCACCGATAATTCCAACAGATCCAGAAGTAGGCCAGGGCCAGATTCTGATATTGAACCAAGGGCAAGCGTCAGTAGTTTTTCATCAACCGGCTCCGTAAGTCATGCATACCCGACCAGCACAATCAGCTCAACCAGTCTTGCCGGGACAACCAGTTCATCCCGTTCTGTCATTCATGCCAGCCCAACCAACCCAGATAATACCACCAGTTCTTCTAGTACAATAAGGGCAGGTAGGCTCATCGGCCATGTTAGAAATGATCCAAGCCATGATGATGGTATAGCAGCAACAACAGCAATAACAACTCCAGCTTCAACAATAAGTGGTCCAGCTCTGCCAGGAGTTTCAGCAAGGACAAGAACTCAAGACCAACACTACTATTTACCAGGGAGTTAGAGTAGCACTCAAGAATCGTTTATGTTATACTCACAACTCGGTGACCAATGTTAGTCGCATGCGCCAAACCAAGTTCCTCGGCACGGAAGATACAGTTTCAGCAGATTCTTGGCTCCAAAACTTTGAGGCCATCATGGATGCAACTAAGACATCAGAAGATGAGAATGTAGCAGTCGTAAAGTTACAACTGTCAGATCTTGCTCGAGATTGGTGGGCAGCACAAGAAATGGCACTTTCGAAGACCATTGACTGGAGGACGTTCAAGGAGCATTTTCAGAAGAAGTATTTCCACACCACCGCCAAGTTCTAACTCTAGCAGCAGTTCATCAACCTCCGCCGGAATACAAGATCGGTTGACCAGTATGTGACCGAGTTTTGCCAACTCAGCCGATTTGCTCCCCATATGGTCACTTCTTAAGAGGACCGAGCCAAGATATTTGAGCAAGGGTTATATCTTAAGCTTCAGCAGTTTACGGTGGGCCATAATTATACCACCTATGATGCAGTTCTCAGGGCAGCTAGGTCCCAAGAACTTGCCGGTCAGAGATTAGTAGCAAATACCGAAGGCCAGAAGAGGTCACACTCATCCATGAGAGGCATCAATATTCAGTCATCACCTCCAGCACCAATAGCCAGAACTCCTCGCCCGCTAGCACCTCCAGCCTCCACAAAAATCTCAGTACAATCCACCAGGCAGTCTGTATCAGCAGGATACAGCCACTTCGGCAAGACATGACACACCTTAGATAAGTGTAGGAGGGCCAACAACCGGTATCTCAGATGTGGGACATCTGACCACTTGATTGGTTCATTCCTGCTTCTGTACCCTGAGGCTTCTTCAGTCCGACAGTTGCCAGCTCTACCTCGGGCAGCGACTGAAGGCCCGCGAGGACCAGCATTATCAGTTCGACCACTAGCTCAGCATCCACTCCCAATGCAGACCCAGCAGTTCCAGCACTAACGTCCGACACAGTATGGACAAATCTAGAAAGCCCAACCATCAAGGCAGAATCAGCAGCAGGTTAGGGCCGCAGCCCCTAGATATTGGCTTGATGAAACATTTGGCAACCAAGAGCAGTTGACAGATGAAGGTGCTACAATTATGGGTGAGATTTCTGAGCACTCTATAGCTTGTCTTATTCTTGGGTTCTTGTCGAAAGATCTCGTATTTTGACACGTTCAGAATATGATAGTCATCTCAATCCTTTCGTTAAGCATAGATTAGTTTTTATCTTACTCTTTCACTCTCGTATCTCGTGGCACATGATGTCTATCATGCAACCCGACTGGGAAAGTATACCCTGGATCGGAGTCATGTCCTTGAGAAGATCATTGGTACCGACTTACCTCTAGGCTTGGCCCTTGTCCATTTTGTGAGTCAGCATAGGCAAGCGAGGACGAGTTCCTATTTAACTGACTCAGGGGTATATGTATCCATATGCCTCCATTTTTTATGTGTGATGTTTCTGTGCATTTATTCATTAGTTACTATTTGTAGTTATCTTTTATTTTAGTTATTTGCTTAGTATAATCCTTTGATTTATCATATGATTTCTTGAGCTTTCTCGTATGTTCCAGCTCGACTAGCCTTGGTAAAATTTTGAGGATAAAATTTTTCTAAGGAGGATAGAGATGTCACACCTGATTCCAGATTTGGTATTTCTTGAATTTAATTTTTTCTGATAATGTATTCTTTTTGTTGAGAGCGACTGCGCAAGACCAGTAGAATATCCATTGGCATTTGTCTTAGACCCAATTTAGGATCCATATGTAGAATGGACACTTAGTTTGGTTCATTTAATTGAACCACTGACTAAACCATCTTTTTCTCCTCTTAGTATATATATGAGTATTTCTTTCTCCTCACTCTTTTTCTCATTTCACACTTCTTACTTCCTTCATCATCCTTTTCTTCAAGCTACCTCTAGTCAATCCCTAGCCCTAAGGAGAAGTTGCTGTGACTTGGACCGAGAGAGGTAGAGACTAGGAGCCATCCAAGGCAAGTACATCTTGCTTATTGGTGAAGCATTAGTTTTTGGATTTTTATACATATATGTTATTTTTAAAAATATATTTAATAGAAAATATTCTCATTAAGTTGCTGATCATATTTAGTTCTTGGAGTTTTGGATTTTGATGAGTATATTTGAGTAGATCTGAATTTGAAGTTTAGGATTTTCATGGGTTTTATGTGTTTTTCGTGGTTTTTATCCACTAAAACTTGATATTTTAGAAAAATAGTTTTGTGGTGGATGTAACACTTTATTTCGAGCATTTTGACTTTTGATTCACTTGATTCGGAGTTAAAATAAAGTTTTTATGAAGAAATAAAATTTTGTTTTTTGGAGCTTTTTCATCATGGTTGAACTTGGAGTCTGGAGAAGATGAAGTGCTCATGCGGCCAGCATCATATGCGGCAGAGAGTGCTATGCGGTCTGAACTCTGTACCGCACATACCTTCCAGCATGCGTCTATCTTGTTGGATGCATAATTGTTTATTACACAAAGTGTTCTGGAACTAAGTCGTTGAACTCCTTGTGTATTCAATCGCTGAACGAATAAAAATTTTGCTAAGTCCAAAGGAAACGCCCATGCGGCCAAGGGAGCATGTGACAAACGGACTTATGTGACAGTGCCCCTATGCGCCTCTTTTCTTTGTGGACGCATAACTCTGCTTCGCCCTTGCACATCTTTTTATGGTTTTTGTCTTATCTCCCTGACAAATTTTTATGGAATGTCACATCAATCATCTTTATTCAATTCTTTCTCTAGCACGCATTTAATGACCCATCACTCAACACTTGGGTCCATGCGGCCAGTGGGCACATGTCGCCAGGAATTCTTGTGTGTATTTTGTGTCCCTTTTAATTATGTCCATTTAATAACTCATTTTAGTTATTATTGTTGTGTGCTTTCTTATGACGATATAAGTTTATATTATTAGACATGTTTTGCATGTAGTTTACGAGACAAGTTTATGTAAGAGTTTACAATCCTCACGATACCGTAGAAATATTTGTGTATGACAATCCATTGTATTTGGCATCGAAAAATAGAGTGTTAGTATTTCCCAATGTATCATGTACCGTGAATACGATAACTCATAAAAAGCTCATACTCGTGACTCATCATTCTTGGGAGTTGTCAAGTGTCCACGACTCAAGAACTTGAAATAATTTAGTAATGATTAAATAAGATTAGATTTATTTAGATCATTGGGAGAGAAGAATATTGCGCTACCGGCTACCCCGATCTCTAAGGTCCCCATGCTGCATGGACCAACCTTTCTAGACAAGGGCTCTAAGACTGATCGAGTTTACGTGTGCTACAACACTTACAAGACAAGTTTATATACAATTTTAGGTTACAAGACAAGTTTATGTTTATAAAGCAAGTTTATGATCACAAGTTTAAGTTTGTGCTTATAAGTTCAAATTTTTGTTTATGACCTAGTAATAAATTATGATATAGTGATGTTATTGTGTATTTAAGTTTACTCGACAAGCGTACCCTTGACCATCCTGGTTGACTGCAGTACCGGTGGTAGCAATATTCTTCAAAGCATGTATTTCTAAATAACTAGGTTTGTGATAACCCTAGTTAGTTAATTATAGCAAGTCGTAGTCATGGTTGGTCGTGCAATGAATGGTTGTCTATTTCGTTAAGCTTGCCCCTTTTAATTCATTCTTTCGACGCGTAGTTAGGGTGCTAAGTTCTGCTCGGATGAAGGTCTGCAACCATGGTCCTTATTTGGTTTAAGGGTTGATATCCCGATCCAGAGTAGTTACTACACTCTCTTGCCGCTTGTCACCTTAGTTTTATTTTTTTTACTTGTTATCAGTTCTATCTGTATATTTCTGAGACAAGTACATTGGTACCGTACAAGTCTTGACCTTCATTTATTTTTATATGTCTCTTTCCTGCTAATGTTGTGTTATGTTTTGTCTATCACCTTGAGCTCATTTATGGTACTTGTTGCTTAGGGTCCTGACCCCACTGGTTTTGTATAGCCAGATTATCCTGAGGAGAACCAAGATCTACCGCACTTCCAGCAATATGGCTTGCACTCGTAGGACTGCGGCCGAAGCTCGCGAGTAGGTTTTCTTCCTCTACCCCTCGTAGTATTATTTTATTTTGTAGTATTTTAGCAAAAGGCAATATTATCCCCTTATTTTAAGATCACTTCTCTGCCTTCGGTCAATATGATGTATATATTAGACCATGGTTGGTATATTTGATCATATATAATTATACTCTGCTAGTGCAGCATTTTGTATTCACTAGCTTCATGATCATATATGGTATATAATTTGGGACACCTTTTTACTTTTATATGTGATAGACTCTTGTACTTGTGTTGATGGCTTTAGATACTAGGAATTGTCGGTCTTAGGACTGAGGTCATAGCATGCTAGAGTCCACCCGTATGTCTTCTAGACAACCTTAGCACATTGCGGGTTACTTCGGTATTCTGCAAGGTGTGGTTGGCCATGTCAGTCCTCGTATTTACCCAGTATTTTAGGTGCAGAGCGTGACAAGGTTTAGTTGTGTCCCATGCAGGTCTCAATTTTCAGACTTGTGGGAGGACTCATCTTGTTAGAATCTTAATCCTTTATTTTTCTTCGATTGAACTACACTTATAACCTGTACTTCTCGCTCTCCTAGAACTTCAAGCTTGACTGACATGATTGTTCCAGTCTCATCCCTTGTTGATATCCTTGTGTCCTTATCCTCTAGGGAAACCCCACCTGCTCCTCCTTTTGAGGGTTCAATTATACTGATAATTATAACAGATCCAGAAGTAGGCCAGGCCAAATTTTTATATTGAACCCCGGGCAAGCGTTAGTAGCTTTTCATCAGCCGGCTTCGCAAGTCACGCATACCCGACCAACACAATCAAATCCACCAGTCTTGCCGGGACGACCAGTTCAGCCCATTCCATCGTTCATGCCAGCCCTACCAACCCAAACAATACCAATAGTTCTTCCAGTACAACCAGGGCAGGCAGGCTCGTCGACCATGTTAGAGATGATCCAAGCCATGATGATGGTACATCAACAACAACAACAACTCTAGCTTCAGCAACAAGTGGTCCAACTCTGCCAGCAGTTTCAGCAAGGACATTAACAGACCAATACTACTCTTTGCCAGGGAGTAAGAGTAGCACTCGAGAACAATGGGCGTTATACCCACAACTCGGTGACCAATGTTAGTTGTATGCGCACAACCAAGTTCCTTGGCACGAAAGATGCAATTTCAGCAGATTCTTGGCTCCAGGACTTTGAGGCCATCCTAGATGCAACTAAGACCCCCAGAAGATGAGAAGGTAGCAGTCGTAAAGCTACAACTGTCAGATCTTGCCCAAGATTGGTGGGTAGTACAAGAAATAGTGCTTTCGAAACCGATTGACTGGAGGATGTTCAAGGAGCGTTTCTAGGAGAAGTATTTCCACAACTGCAAGCTTGCTTGATATGATTGTTCCATTCTCGTCCCTTGTTGATATCCGTGTGTCCTTATCCTTTAGGGACACCCCACCTGCTCTTCCTTCTGAAGGTTCCGTTGCACCGATAATTATAACAGATCCAGAAGTAGGTCAAGGCCAGATTTTTTATAGTGAACCAAGGGAAGCGTCAGTAGGTTTTCATCAACCGGATCTGTAAGTCACGCATACCCGACCAGCACAATCAGCTCAACCTGTCTTGCCGGGATGGCCAGTTCATCCCATTCTGTCGTTAATGCCAGCCCAACCAACACAGACAATACCACCCGTTCTACTAGTACAATAAGGGCAGGTAGGCTCATCGGCCATGTTAGAGATAATCCAAGCCATGATGATGGTACAGCAATAATAATATCAACAATAACTCCAGTTTCAATAACAAGTGATCTAGCTCTGCCAGGAGTTTCAACAAGGATAAGAAATCGAGACCAACACTACTCTTTGCCAGGAAGTTAGAGAAGCACTCAAGAACAGTTTGCGTTATACTCACAACTCGGCGACCAATGTTAGTCTCATGCGCCAAACCAAGTTCCTCGGTACGAAAGATACAGTTTCAACAGATTCTTGGCTCCAGGACTTTGAGGCTATCCTGGATGCAACTAAGACCTCAGAAGATGAGAATGTAACAGTCGTAAAGTTATAACTGTCAGATCTTGCTCGAGATTGGTGGGCAGCATAAGAAATGGCGCTTTCGAAGCCTATTGACTGGAGGACGTTCAAGGAGCATTTTCAGGAGAAGTATTTCTACACCACCGCCAAGTTTTAGCTCCAGCAGCAATTCATCAACCTCCGTCAGAACACAAGATCGGTCGACCAGTACACTGCCGAGTTTTGCCGACTCAACCGATTTGCTTCCCATATGGTAGCTTCTGAAGAGGATCGAGCCAAGATATTTTAGCAAGGGTTACATCTTGAGCTTCAACAGTTTACGGTGGGCCATAATTATACCACCTATGATGCAGATCTCAGGGCAGCTAGGTCCCAAGAACTTGTCGGCCAGAGATTAGTAGAAAGGACCGGTATCCAAAAGAGGTCACACTCATCCATAAGAGGCATCAGTATTCATTCATCACCTCCAGCACCAGCAACTAGAACTCCTCCCCCGCTAACACCTCCAGCCTCCACAATAACCTAAGTATAATCCACCAGGCAGTCTGTATCAGTAAGATGCAGCCACTACGGCAAGCCAGGGCACACCAGAGATCAGTGTAGGAGGGCCAACGTCCACTGTCTCAGATGTGGGACATCTGACAACATGATTGGTGTATGCCCATTTATGTACCCTGAGGTTTCTTCAGTCCGACAGTTGCCAGCTTTGCCTCGGGCAGCGACTGAAGGCCCGTGAGGATCAGCATTAGCAGTTCGACCACTAGCCCAGCATCCTCTCCCGATGCAGACCCAGCAGTTCCAGTAGCAGCATCCATCGCAGTATGCGCAAGTTCAACAAGCCAAAACAGCAGGACAGAATCAGCAGCAAGTTAGAGCCGCAGCCCCTAGACATTGGCCTGACGAAACATTTGGCAACCTAGAGCAGTTAATAGTCGAAAGTACTGCAATTGTGGGTAAGATTTTTAAGCTCTCTTTAGCTTGTCTTATTCTTGGGTTTTTGTCGAATGATTTCGTATTCTGACACATTCAAAATACGATAGTCATCTTATTCCTTTCGTTGAGCATAGATGAGTTTTTATCCTATTTTTTTGCCTTCGTATCTCGTGGCACGTGATGTCTATCATGCAACCTGATTGCTAAGGTATGCCCTGGATCGGAGTTATATCCTTGAGAAGATCATTGGTACCGACTTACCTCAAGGCCTGGCCCTTGTCCATTTTATGAGTCAGCATTGGCAAGCGAGGACGAGTTCATATTTAACTGACTCAGGGGTATATGTATCCATATGCCTCCATTTTTCCTATATGATGCTTTTGTGCATTTATTCATTAGTTACTTTCTGCAGTTATCTTTTATTCCAGTTATTTGCTTAGTATAATCCTTTGATTTTTAATATGATTTCTTGAACTTTCACGTGTGTTCCAGCTCGACTAGCCTTGGTGAAATTCTGAGGACAAAATTTTTCTAAGGAGGGTAGAGATGTCACATCCGATTTTAAATTTGGTATTTCTTGAATTTAATTTTTTTCTAATAATATATTCTTTTTCTTGAGAGAGAGTACCCGAGACCAGTAGAATACCCATTGGCATTTGTCATAGACCCAATTTAGGACCCGTATGTAGAATGGACACTTAGTTTGGTTCATTTGATTGAACCCCTGACTAAACCATCTTTCTCTTTTCTTAGTATATATATGAGTATTTCTCTCTCCTCACTCATTTTCTCATTTCACTCTTCTTACTTCCTTATTCCTCCTCTCCTTCAAGCTCACTCTAGTCAAACCCTAGCCATAGGGAGAAGTTGTTGTGACTTGGACTGAGAGAGGTAGAGACTAGGAGCCACCCAAGGCAAGTACATCTTGCTCAATGATGAAGCCTTAATTTTTGGATTTTTATAAATATATGTTATTTTAAAAATTTATTTGATAAAAAATGTTCTCGTTGAGTTGCTGATCATATTTAGTTCTTGGAGTGTTTAGGATAATAAACGAAAAAAATGATATGTAGAAAATAAGATCTTATACGAAAACCCATCCTTCTTTTATGTTTACAAACAAGATTGTACAATTTAATCCTATACGAGGATGACCAAGTACAATTTATTTAATTTGGATAAATATTGCTATAGGTGTCTGATCTGCAATCGATCACTTTAGCCCTTGGACCACACGATGTTGAAGAAGTGCCGTAGAAGACAGAAAGCAGCTTCGCAGGTTGCTAAAGAGGGTGGATGCTCGATGCCAAAATTGTCGATCCTTTCTCTTTGCCTGAGCTCTGGATTCTCCTCTCTCTCTTGACCGTTTGACCTTCGATCTTTGCGAGCGTTGGATCTGATACTGGATTTATTGATCAATTTTTCCGACCCGACCCTGTCCTCTATTGATAGAGGTCTCTATTTATAGAGTTTTAGTGACAATGACCACTCATTCGGTGTAGAAACCGAGTAGTGGAAAGTACAGCACCCTTTTATACGATGGTTTAAAATAACCAATACCTGCGTATAGATGACCTTTTGAGTGAGCATGTGACGCGTGTCCAACTAAAGGACAAAAATGCGTATATCTGCTACAAAGATCACAGCATAGAAGCCACGTAGGTAGTTATCCCTTGTGTAGAAGATATTGTCGTAGAAGCCAATAACTGTCACCATGGCCTAGAAGCCAAAATAGGCATAGAAGCCGAGTAGGCGTAGAAGTCGAGTAGGCGTAGAAGCCGAGCGGTCATAGAGGTCGAGTGGTCGTAGAGGCCGAGTGGGCATAGAAGCCAAGTGGCGTAGAAGCCGAGCGGTCATAGAGACCGAATGGGCATAGAAGCCGAGTGATATGGACGTTTTAGCCGAAATTATGGCTCTTGGAGATATAATCAAATCTCTTGCATTAAATACAGATATCTGCCCCCATCCTACGCATTAAATACAGAGACTTGTCTTTAAGATTTGAAATCATTCTGCGCATTAAATGCAGATACGCGCCTCAAATTCTGTACGAAGAGTAACTGCTGATGTGGCGGTCTGTTTGCCTTCTGCGGAGCGTAAGAAGCTCACGTCTGCCTGTGTAAAATTGGGCCGCGTATTCCCTTATATGCGTAAGAGTAGTTTACGCAAAGGGGATGTCACTAAACGACGGTTCGGTGACATTTAATCAAATCTTCTACATTAAATGCGAAGATCCGCCATTATCCTGCATATTAAATGCAGAGGCGTATTTTGAAGGCCTGCCACCCTTCCGTGCATCAAGTGCAGAGACGTGCCTCAGGCATCTGTCAGTATTCGGCACTTTAAATACAGAGACGTGCCTCGAGAAACTGTCACCGCTCTGTGCATTAAATACAGAGACGTGCCTCGAGCCCTGTACGAAGTACAACTTTTGACGTGGCAGGCTGTTTGTCTTCCGCGGAGCATAAACAGCTCATATCTGCCTATGTAAAATTGGGCAGCGTATTCCTTCGTATGTGTAAAAGTGGTTTACGCAAAGAAAATGACAGTAAATGACAGCCTGGGTTGCAGTGCCACGCCATCATTATACCCGTCGCTTGGATTGTCGTGTAGTACTCTTTGTCAGGAGTCCAGACGTCAGGTTCATTGCATGATCTGACAGGTTTATTTTCGAAGAATATGAAGCGTTCCTTGTACACTTCAATGCTGTATTGAAAGCGGATGAGTTTTACGCCATAAAGGCGATGAAGCACCCTGTTTACGCCGAAGCATCCTGGACATACTACGTTATGCGGATGGTCCTTGAGCCTATATTTTTATGCTGTGCTCAACGGAAAAGTTCTGTTTGTCCGTTGACGGCTTTGAGGTCCTCTGTTTACGCTGCCCTGCATGAACATGCTGCGTATAGCTATCAAGCGTATTTTTCATGCTTCTATAAGACCCCCTTCAAAGCTTTTAAATTTCTCGTAATTTAAAACGCTTTGAATGAAGAATGAACCATTCCTCGTAACTCGAAACGCTTTAAGTGGAGCCTGAAACGGTCAAGCTTGATACGTTCTTTCATGGCTGACTTTATGGCAAAGTTATTGGGGATCGGTGATCTCTTTTGCCTATAAAAAGGCTGAGGAGTTTTTCTGTTCTTCCCACACTTCCTTCACCACACAGAGATGATGGCCGGAGTTCATCGGGTCGATTTGAGGAAGAAGGAGATCATGCTCTTCCAGCATGTAAGGAGCCAAAAAAGACGGCATCTTCGAGCAAATGTCCTCTGCAACGATGGATCATTGAAGGATATCATAGCCTCCTTTGCTCGGGATAATCAGCAACTTTGTATGGTGGTTCTTCGGAAGAGAAGAAGGGTCGTATTTGACTAGGCAGCTTGCAAGTGGTGCCTTCTCCCGTTACCTCCGTGGACGAGAGCAGATAGACTAGCTCTGTCCAGGATTGAGTTGAGTGAAATATCTCAACTCAATCTGTCATGGTGCTGGACGTAGGAAAGCAGAGTTACTCTGCTTTTCTTCTGTTGGAGGATGGGTCTATGCCCAATTTTGTATCCTCCCGCCATTGACCAATATGCCAGTCAGTTTGCGGTTACTGACTACCTGCCGAAGAAGATGGATGAAGAATGCCGCCCATACGAGAACTTGGCCGAAACAGATTCTGGGCGCGATCTTTAAATAAAAATGAGAAACACTTTGTAGACGGGATTTCCCTCATATGTAACCACAAAAATGGAGAAAAACCCTTGTAGACTGGATTTCCCTCATATGTAATCATAATTTTAATAAGATCGTCTTCTTCTTCATATGATCATCTTGCCATACTTTGTTGTGAAGTCTGAATATGTGTAGCTTCGACACGTCTGATTCTTTATGCCGACTCTGTATAGAAAGAGCGCTAGGTCCTGTCCTGTCTTTTACGTATAACTAAGGATGCACAGAAAGCCGCTGTAGCAGTCGAGTGTTCGAACTGTCCTATTGTTAGGAACGAGGAACCGCGTAGAATTCTAAACTGTTACTTCTGATAAACAGAATTTTTTGTTCAGACATCATCTTAAAGAATAATTTCTCGAAAATCCCTTGGAACAGGACGAAAAATGGCTGTCAAACTGAGTCGCCATCTTGAATTTGTAGATGAAATATTCAGACTGGAGTCTGGATGAACTTTGAATCGACCCATGAAGAAGAGTAATTTTCAATGTTGAACTCTGTATGCTTCGGGTACTTGGGGCATCTTGAGGTTAAGAAGGAGTATCTTCTGTGTGAACTCCTGCAATTGACCGTCTTGAGAATTGTTCAGATGTCCTGTACTGGCCTGCGCATCTTTCAGATGTGCGGGAAGTCATAGAGCGTGAAATCATAAGTTTGCAGCCTCTGAGTGTAAACTAAACGCCACCGAGCGTGAAATCATAGACTTGTAGTTCCTGAGCGTGAAGTCGTAGGTTTGTAGCCTCTCGAGCATAAAAGCTACTGAGCATGAGAGCATCCGGACGTAAAACCATAGACTTGTAGCCTTTGAACGTAAAATCGTAGATTTGTAGCCGTCGAGCGTAGAAAGCTCCTTGGCGCAGAACTGTAGATTTGTAGCCCGTGAAAAGGAAATCTTTCGAGCGTGTAGTTGTTGATCTGTTGCCTCTGAGCGTAAACTAAATGCCACCGAGCGTGAGATCATAGATTTGTAGCTGCTGAGCATGAAGTCGTAGGTTTGTAGCCTCTCGAGCATAAAAGCTACCGAGCACAAAGGCATCCGGGCGTAAAACCGTAGTCTTGTAGCCTGTGAGCGTAAAACCGAAGATCTGTAGCTGTCGAGCGTAGAAAGCTCCTTAGCGTAGAAACCACGAATTTGCTTTGCTCGAAAACTTTTCGAATTCGCTGACTGTCCGCCTTCTCTGAGTAATAGGCTAACGTAGTCCCCAATCATAACCGAATATTAATTAGGAGATTTGGTTCGGGATTCGAGGAGTCCATCCGAACTCTATATATACCCCAAGTTTCTGAGAGAAAAACTTTTCATCCGTCTTCTGCGAAAGAAAGCCTTCGACTATTCGAGTTCTTCTTCGTCTCTTCTCCGAGATTTTCAAAGTTTCCAGTAATGGCCCCGAAACAAGTCCCCTCCACTAAGGGAAAGAAGGTTGATTCTTCTTCTCGTTCTTCTGCTCAAGTGAGAACGTCTTCGGTCGGGCAAGGCGAACTTCATTCTGAGCGAAGTATCCCGCCGACGAGCAGTGCACCCGGCCTTAAAGGTAGAGCTTTTGGGACAAAAAAGAACGACTGAAAATCCTTCTCACACGTTGTACGTAACCGCGCTAGGTCGTCTTCGGTGCTGATAGCCTCTTTGAGGAAGATGATGCACAGAGACGTTTTATCTTTTACGCCCATATTTCTAACGTGTCAGCGCAAAAACTCTATATTTTCGCAGTCTGGCGTAAAACCATTGACTGTCGAAAGTTGGCGTATAAAATTTGAGTGTTACGCTTCTGGATGAAGATTCTGGCGTAATACCTCAACTTTATCAGTCTGGCGTAAAGCACAAACTGTATGCTACCAGTCTTGAACTTTACGCTTTTAGGAAATGGATTCCGGCATAATGGTCTAGTTTCTACAGTCTTGGCGTGAAGCACAGACTGTTAATTTTCGGCGTATGCTGCAAGTTTATAGGATCTGACTTATCTTTCTTGCATCTTGCAGTTAACTTGCATGCGTCTTCGCTAGCCGATGTGATGGATTCTGCCGCAGGGATGCTGCACTCCAACTATCTGGAGGATCTGTCGCACGTGACATTTTCTATCTCCGGGCCCTAGTATCCCGAAGGAAGGAAAATTCTGATATCGGCTCAGGGCGAGCGAACGCTGCTGAACTTGATCAACGGGAAGCCCCTGATGTACATAGACGGGGACCAGTACCTAAAGTCGGCTTTCTTCTTCGGGGACATGATTGACAAGCAGTCCCAAACGAAGCCCAAGAGAGAACTCTGGGTTTTCCTTGCCGGGAGCTTGGGTTTGTATCTGTCCAAGATGCCGAGAGACTATCCCATCTCAGCTTTCTTTCATGCTACACATCCCAGGCGGATGTTGTGGATGCTAACTCCCGATCTTCACGGCAGGCCGGGGAAGATCTTTCATCTGAAAGGAGCTGACCAGGGGTCTTTTGTCAGCCGCCCTTCCGGCAATGTGACGATGTTCAGGGGACTGTACCCGGGCAGTGTCCCTAGTAAAGATAGCTTAGTGATCCAGCCGGTCCAGTTACCGATTTTCTGCAATAATTTTATGGGGCACGGGGGAGTATACCCCAAGGTGAACCCTCGGTACGGTGGGTGGATCACCCCTACGAACCTTCGATGGGCTCGCTTAGTTCATTGGGCCCTGAAGCATTTTCAGACCGAGTTGGAGAGCATTGGTCTGTTTGCAGCTGTGAGTGCCACCAGTATTGGGTTACCTCTTAATCCCAACCTGTTTCTGGCACTGATGGAGCGATATATTTCGCTCACCTAGAATTTTGCCACTCCACTGGGGGAGTTGGGATTGGCCCTCCATGAGATGGCAGAGATCTCGAGACTGCCGATGGGGGATACTCCATATGAAGAGTATGTTCCCACGAACCAGGAGCTGGGGGATTCAGACCATCGGGTAGTAGAGGTATACCAGGAGCTGATGTGCCACTACCTCTCTTGCACCACTTTTTATGGTGAGCCTGTCACTACCACATTTTCTAGGAAAGGGTATTTTGGTAATTTCCTATTTAAATAAATATTGTGCATGGTAAATATTTATTTGTTGTATTATTTAATTGTTGTTAGTTATTATTTAATTATTTTGGACTTATTTTAGTGGACCCAACTAGTTTAGTTTGGACCCATGGACCAACATGAATTAATTAGTTAGACTTGGCCCATTTAGAAAGCCCATAGTTAAGGAGATGGATTAAATTAATTAAATGATTAGACTAGAAGCTTCCTTCCTTAATTATTTCTTCATGAGAGGCCCCAAGGGGTACATTGGACATTTTACAATTGCTTGGGGGAGGGGCTATGGCCGGCCTATATAGGAGGGGGGGAAATTTCTCTCTCCCCTTATCTCATTCCAAATCTAGATCTAGAATTCTCCCACTACCAAATTCCCTCCATTCCCAATCCAATTCCCTACCAAATTCATTCCAAATTCTTTCCAATTCACCATTAGAGAAGGAGGAAACAAGGATCTAGAAGAAGGAAGCAAGGATCTACAAAGAGGAGCAAGGATCTACAATTTGGAAGCAAGTTCATCTCAATTGGAAGTTTCATTGGGAATCCATCTCCCAATAGGTATAATTCAGATTTTCCCATTTAAATAGCTTCTAAATCTGAGATTTAATCATGTAAAATCAACCTATATGTATGTACTACCCATAGGACTTTATTTTGTGTTCATAGGAGACCCATGGAGAAAGTTATGGTACTTTTTGTGTCAATTTTGTTGGAATTCCGAATTTGCATTTTTTTGTGTGTGTCAATTGATCCTATAGATCAATTGGACATGAGATTTGTGTTTGAGGCTAGTGTCGTGTCCATATTGGGATACTTGTGGTTCGTATCCCAACTATTTGGTGATACGTGTCATTTGGGGGTTTTCCTCCGACACGGGGCTTTGAACATGTCGTATTTTGACACGGACACATAGATCTACTTTTGACGCTTTGATTTGTTCATAAATATTATTTGTGATCTGTTTGTGTCCTTCGGGGTACATTTAGTTGTGTGTTGGACTCGTGTCGCATGCGTATCCTAGATCTAGTGGGATACGGTGAGATACTCTCCAATTGTGTGTATTTTTGTATAGATCTAATTAATTGTGGCTCAATTCTTTATTTATAATTAGTATATATATATGGATATTAAATATTTATTTTGTGTATTTATTATAGTAATTATTGTAGCATAGATCTATATTTTGGGTGTGCTAATATAATGTACAATATAATATGTAGCTTTCTTGCATGCAAATATATATGTTACTACTTGTTAAATAATATAATTTATACATAAAATGTTTTATAAAATATATTTGTATGTTTAATTGTGTAATTATATTATTTATAATTATTATGTAATTATTTGGATATTAATGTAAATATTTTAGGTGTGCTTCTAGCCATGTAAATTATATGTTCTTTGTTAAATATTTGAAGGTATAAGTTTATGTGTATATTAATATATATATGTACATTTTTGTATTAATGGTTTATATATATATATATATATACTGTTTTATATATTCTGTTTATATATATATATATATTGTTTTATATATTCTGTTTTTATATATATAATTATATATATATAACTTGTTTTAGTGACAGTGAATTAATGACAGTAAAAAACTGTCATTAATTAGCCGACTAATAGCAGCCGCTGTAGCCTTCGGGCAATTAATGACAAACCTGTCATTAATTGCAGCAGCGGGAAACAGCAGCTTTTCTGCGACGCTTTTCCGCGACAGTTTAACTGTCAGCGAAAACCAAAGCAGTGGCAGTTTATTATTTGGGTTTCGGTGACAGTCCTTCGGTGACAGTCCCGACTGTCACTATTTAAACTGTTTTGATTTAATCCTATTTTATTCACTGTTTTTCAATGACGCTTTGACAGATTTAATATATATATTATATATTATAATTGTATATATATATATGTATATATATATGTGTTTTGTGAGGAATAATAATTGTAATAATATATTATGTTATTTATATAAATGTTGGGTTGTATATATTATTTTAGGGTATATATTAATTGTATTATTAGTATACTTTGTGTGAGTTCTTTTTGAATCTAATTTGATTCCTAAATTATTGTAGTTTATCTCTATATTATTTTATAGATGTCTTGTGAGGTTGACTTTGGGTTTGACCATGTTTGACTTTAGTGGACTTTAGAGTTGACCATAGTTGACTTTTACCTTAGAATTGACTTATTGACCTAGAAGTTGCCTAGTTTGACTTGTTCTCTTTCCGGGACCTTGTATTAATGTGGTATTCCATATCTAGGTCTTTGAGGCACCGAGTCAGACATTTGTGAGACTGTTCATTGGACTTCAGGCGAGTACATTCTCTGATAGTTTCTCATTTATGATATCCTCTATGTTCGTTGTATCTAGTGTAGATATACATGTTCTCTTGACACTATGGTTACACGGATTGGTATATCCGGATCTCGTCATGAGATGTTATTCCTTGGTATATGGTGTATATGGTGCAAGTATTGTTTCATTGGTTATCTTGTATATGTACAGACACCGATTCTCGGGAAGACTAGCTATCTTCTTGGGGAATCTCGTGCCATAACGTACCGTGGTTGGATCTATTATACCAGTCGGGGGTGGAGAGTATTTTAGTGTAGATATGTGATCATACCCTCCTTGTGCATATCTTGTTTCTTGTGAGTGTTGATCATACACCGCACGTATGATTAACCAGGCCATTATACTCTTGTGCAAGTTCCCAAGCCGATCACATGTTAAAGCTAGTACTCACACACTTAGTCATTAGTATTCTTGTTCCATCAGCATGTTGTTCATTATTGTATTTCTTTCCAGTATTTCCTTATTGTCTCTACATTCTTGTCTCTATTTATGCATCTTGTTTATCCACAGCTATTTACTGTTACATAGTTTTTATCATTGTTTGAGAACTGCTGTTAGGGTTGTACTCTGCTCTTTTCCTGACTGGATATATTTTTCCAGATGACACTGAGGAGTACCCTACCTATTATGGACCCCAGGATGTTGTGGGTTTAGATTCTGAGACCCTGGCTCAAGAGGGACTTATCCCAACTAAGACAGTTGACCCTGGAGTTGTAGCTTTATAGTTTTGTAGTATTCTTTGTACTGGATTTGTCTCCAGCATATTTCTGTAATTTTCTTCAGACTCATTGATGTATTATTTTAGACTCATGAGTTGTATTGTGACTATTCTATTCTTTATCTGATTCGTGCTCATTTCCACCTTAGTTCTGTGATTGAGTATACTATCATTATTGGTGGTTCATTATATTGTTAGATAGTTTATCTAGACAGCGTTCTACCGCTGATTCTGCGGCGTAGGATGGGCGTTGTTTCCGACTAGTACCCTTACACCGGGTGCGGGTCGTGACACGTTTTTGGTGGTGGCCCATGCAGGTCTAGCTTCACAAGTATGTGATGTCGTGGTAGTGCGACAACTTAGTTATACTACTGCGAGCCTGCGATAGGATATAGGATATAGGCTGAGATACTCAATCACATCTAGGAAAATTCTTTTGATTCAACTATTCTCCTTTGACGTTGATACTTGATCTCTTAAACTGTCCTTTCCTTGAATATCTTTCATCTTGTGCCATATTGATTCTTTCGTTCGCTTTGTCTCAGGATGCCGCCTAAGACTAGATCACAGCAAGGGAGAGCAGTTTCTGAGAGGTCTGCGATATCCCGAGGGCCTGCACCAGTCACTTCTCCGGTGATTGGAGTGTCAGCTGCTTTCGGAGGTCCACCACCCACTCAGAGGACTGTGCCAGCTGTATCTGAGGGGCTTCCACCTCCACCTCCTGTGCCAGCAGAGGCGTCACAGATGTTTACTCTGTTTCGTGAGATGCTCGAGGCACAGAGGGCTCAGTCAGAGGCACATCAGAGGCAGACCGACGTTCTACGGCAGGGCATCGAGAGTGCTCATCAGCTTGCTCGTGCTGTAGTTGAGAGAGGAGTTCCGGTCCAGCAGCAGGTTGTTCCTCAGGTTGCTCAGCTTCGGCCAGGCAACATTCAGGACTTCAAGAAACTGGAGCCTAGGGTTTTCAAAGGGACAGAGGGTATCGTCTATACTGATGATTGGCTCGAGGACATTGAGCGTCTTATGAGGGTGTCCCGTCTTTCTGAAGATCTGAAGGTTGAGGCGGTAGGACTTCAACTGTTCGACGTCGCTCGTACTTGGTTCAGGAATGAGCCGGTTCTAGTTGACGCAGGACAATCTTGGGAGGTATTCAGGGACCTTTTCAAGAAGAAGTTTTTCGCCCGGATAGACAGGCTTGACTTGGGGAGACAATTTGAGAGTCTCATTCAGGGAAGCATGTCTGTGGAGGAATACGCTGCGGAGTTCGGTAGGCTGAGCCAATTTGTAGAGTATCTGGTGAGGGAGCCGGAGGTTCGAGCTATTCGTTTCCGAGAGGGTCTAAACTGGGAGGTAAAGATTCTCATTCCGTCTTTTTATGAGACATACTCGGAGATACTTGCGGAGGCACGCAAGGTTGAGCGGGATCTGGGTTTGAAGACCAAGAGAGACCGTGATTCTTTTCTGGGGGCCAACGGCAGTGCAGTATCTGCCAAACGTCTTCATTTCCAGTCCAGACCTTTCCAGCAGCCACAGCAGAACCAGACTCCAGCTAGAGCGCCTTTTCACCAGGCACCTAAGCAGCAGAGGCAGTTACAGCAAGCTCTATGCAACTTCTGCAAGAAGCCCGGCCACATCTGGGAAGTTTGCAGAAAGAGGCTAGGAGTTTGTTTATATTGTGGTACTGAAGGGCATCAATTGAGGGAGTGTCCTCGTCGTGCAGTTCAGGGAGCAGCTCCAGCTCCGAGGGTACAGATGAGACCACCTGCAGCACAACCGAGGGGACCGCTTCCGACATAGCAGCAACATTTTGTCAGCATCAGCAGCAGGGAGGTGCTCGGCAGGGACGAGCGTTTGCTATGACAGTCGAAGAGGAGGAACCCACCGGAGATGTCATCGCAGGTTCTATTCTTCTTGATTCCATTCCAGCTTTAGCTTTGTTTGATAGTGGTGCTTCCCATAGTTTTGTATCTGTTTCTTTTGCTCTAAAGCATGGTTTGGTAGCTGAGTCTTTGCTTAGGACTTGCAAGATCATGACCGGGGGAGGCATTATCCTGGTTAATGATATTTGCAAAGATCGGAAAGTTACTCTGGGAGGCCGGGAGTTGAGTGCGTGTCTACTTGTAATGCCACTTCCGAGCTACGACATTGTACTCGGGATGGATTGGTTGAGTAGGCACCGTGCTAGCATAGATTGTAGAGGAGGTAGAGTTTTGTTTGGTCCGCCAGGAGAGCCAGAGTTCGAGTTTGCTAGAGGAGCTGTGGAGCAGGAAGAAGGCATTATTTGTGGAGCTATGGTGGAAGACAAGGAGTTGCCACATCCGTTGATAGCAGAATTTTTGGATGTGTTTCCTGAAGAATTGCCAGGATTGCCGCCAGATCGAGATGTTGAATTTTCTATAGACTTGGTGCCAGGTGCAGAACCGATTTCGCATCATGTCTATAGAGTAAACAACAGCGAGCTGGTCGAGTTGAAGAAGCAGGTGGACGAATTACAGGATAAGGGGTTTATCAGATCGAGTTCTTCACCATGGGGAGCCCCGGTATTGTTTGTACCGAAGAAGGATGGATCGGTGCGCATGTGCATTAATTACAGGGCTTTGAATAATCTCACTATCAAGAATAAGTATCCTTTGCCACGGATTGATGATCTGTTTGATCAGTTGAGTGGTGCGAAGGTGTTTTCTAAGATAGATTTGAGATCAGGCTACCATCAGGTGAAGGTGAAGCCGGAGGACATACCGAAGACTGCTTTTAGAACTCGGTATGGTCAGTTCGAGTTTATGGTGATGCCGTTTGGTTTGACTAATGCACCGGCGGTATTTATGAACTTGATGAACAAGGTGTTCCACCAGTACCTTGACAAGTTCGTGGTGGTGTTCATTGACGACATACTCATATACTCGAGGACACCGGAGGAGCATGAGGAGCATTTGAGGATTGTGTTGGATGTGCTGAGGAAGGAGAAGCTGTATGGAAAGTTGTCCAAATATGAGTTTTTCTTGGACAAGGTGGAATTCTTGGGGCATGTTGTGACTGGTGATGGTATTTCAGTGGATCCGAAGAAGATTTCAGTAGTGGAATCTTGGAAGACTCCGAGTTCGGTAGCAGAGATCAGGAGTTTCTTGGGATTGGCAGGCTACTACAGAAAGTTTGTGCAAGATTTTTCGAGGATTGCCGAGCCGATGACCAGACTCACATGGAAGGATGTGGAGTTTGTTTGGACGGAAGATTGCCAGGCTGCTTTTGAGGAGTTGAAGAAGAGGTTGACGTCTGCTCCTATTTTGACATTGCCATCAGGGTCCGGAGGTTTCACTATTTATAGTGATGCATCGGGAAAGGGTTTAGGTTGTGTTCTTCAGCAGCATGGGAAAGTGATTGCCTATGCATCCAGGCAATTGCGTCCTCATGAAAAGAACTATCCTACCCATGATTTGGAGTTGGCAGCTGTCATATTCGCCCTGAAGTTGTGGAAACATTATTTGTACGGAGAGCGTGTGGAGATCTTCACAGACCACAAAAGCTTGAAGTACGTTTTCACGCAGAAGGAGTTGAACATGAGGCAGCGTCGGTGGTTAGAATTGATGAAGGATTTTGATATCTCTTTGCAATATCATCCTGGGAAAGCCAATGTAGTTGCCGATGCTTTGAGCAGGTATCCGGTAGCTATGTTCTTGACGCAGGATCGATATCTGTTGGAGGACTTGGAGAGCTTGGGCATTGAGGTGATTGTTCCTGGGTGTGCTATGCAGATATGGAGATTGCAGATACACTCAGATTTGATGGACAGGATCAAGGCAGCACAGTATGATGACGTATCTTTGAGGAGTATCAGAGCTCAGGTGAGAGCAGGATTGGAGGATGATTTCACTATTGCAGAGGATGGATCTTTGAGGCATGGAGTTAGATTGTGTGTGCCTAGTGGGGAGTTGCGCGAGGAGGTGTTGCAGGAAGCGCATCGCTCTCAGTATTCCATACATCCAGGTGCTAACAAGATGTATCAGGATATGCGAGAGAGTGTGTGGTGGTATGGCATGAAGAGGGAAGTGGCACAGTTTGTATCCAGATGCTTAGTGTGCCAGCAGGTGAAAGCCGAGAGGCAGAGACCAGGAGGTTTACTTCAGCCATTACCCATTCCAGAGTGGAAGTGGAAACACATTACTATGGATTTTGTGTCCGGACTACCACGATCTCCAGGAGGAAAAGACGCGATTTGGGTCATTGTTGATAGATTGACCAAGTCGGCCCACTTTTTGCCTTTCAAGGTGGGTTTGTCTACGGAGAAGCTGGCAGAGATGTATGTGAGGCAGATCGTTAGGATACATGGAGTTCCCGTCAGCATAGTCTCAGATCGGGATAGTCGTTTCACTTCTCATTTCTGGAGGAGTTTGCAGGAGAGTTTGGGCACTCAGCTCAAGTTCAGTACTGCATATCATCCCCAGACAGATGGGCAGTCAGAGAGGACTATTCAGACTCTCGAGGATATGTTGCGCACTTGTGTACTAGATTTCGGGGGTTCTTGGGAGGACCATCTCCATTTGGTAGAGTTTGCTTACAACAATAGTTACCAGGCCAGTATAGAGATGTCACCTTTTGAAGCTCTATATGGTCGGAGGTGTCGTACTCCTTTGTCTTGGGACGATGTTGGAGAGAGAGTTTTGCTTGGGCCAGAGATGGTTGTGGATGCAGCAGAGAAGGTTCATTTGATCAGAGACAGACTTCGAGTGGCACAGGACAGACAACGGCATTGGGCCGATAGCCATCGGAGACCCTTGGAGTTTGAGGTATAGTTTAGATTTTATTTTGTGTGCTTGTTCTTGGTTGTTGTTATAGATAAGTTCTTAAGGTGGTGTTTTGTTCTAGGTGGGTGGTTTGGTATTTCTGAGGATTTCTCCGACACGAGGCACGATTCGCTTCGGTGAAGGCGGAAAGCTTAGTCCACGATTCATTGGACCCTTCACTATTCTAGAGAGGGTCGGTGCAGTTGCTTATAGACTAGACTTGCCACCTGCATTGGAGGAAGTGCACAACGTGTTTTATGTGTCGCAGTTGAGACGATACGTGGCAGATCCTAGTCATGTATTGGATCACTCAGAGATAGAGGTGGGCCCTACTCTTAGCTATCCAGAGCAGCCAGTTGAGATTCTGGATCGGAGAGAGAAGGTGCTGAGGAACCAGACTATTCCTTTGGTCCGCGTCGCATGGAGGCATCACTCTCCGAGGGAGTCTACCTGGGAGAGAGAGGATGACATGCGAGAGCGTTATCCATATTTGTTTGTACCTTGAGGTATGTTATTTCTAGTTATGTTCTGTTCATTGTTATGTTCTGTTCATTAGTTAGTTGTGATTCTTTAGTTCTGTTCTGTGATTTTCTGGGGGTAGTTTTCGTCTTTGAATTTCGAGGACGAAATTATTTTAAGGAGGGTAGACTTGTCACTACCACATTTTCTAGGAAAGGGTATTTTGGTAATTTCCTATTTAAATAAATATTGTGCATGGTAAATATTTATTTGTTGTATTATTTAATTGTTGTTAGTTATTATTTAATTATTATGGACTTATTTTAGTGGACCCAACTAGTTTAGTTTGGACCCATGGACCATCATGAATTAATTAGTTAGACTTGGCCCATTTAGAAAGCCCATAGTTAAGGAGATGGATTAAATTAATTAAATGATTAGACTAGAAGCTTCCTTCCTTAATTATTTCTTCATGAGAGGCCCCAAGGGGTACATTGGACATTTTACAATTGCTTGGGGGAGGGGCTATGGCCGGCCTATATAGGAGGGGGGAAAATTTCTCTCTCCTCTCATCTCATTCCAAATCTAGATCTAGAATTCTCCCACTACCAAATTCCCTCCATTCCCAATCCAATTCCCTACCAAATTCATTCCAAATTCTTTCCAATTCACCATTAGAGAAGGAGGAAGCAAGGATCTAGAAGAAGGAAGCAAGGATCTACAAAGAGGAGCAAGGATCTACAATTTGGAAGAAAGTTCATCTCAATTGGAAGTTTCATTGGGAATCCATCTCCCAATAGGTATAATTCAGATTTTCCCATTTAAATAGCTTCTAAATCTGAGATTTAATCATGTAAAATCAACCTATATGTATGTACTACCCATAGGACTTTGTTTTGTGTTCATAGGAGACCCATGGAGAAAGTTATGGTGCTTTTTGTGTCAATTTTGTTGGAATTCCGAATTTACATTTTTTTGTGTGTGTCAATTGATCCTATAGATCAATTGGACATGAGATTTGTGTTTGAGGCTAGTGTCGTGTCTATATTGGGATACTTGTGGTTCGTATCCCAACTATTTGGTGATACGTGTCATTTGGGGATTTTCCTCCGACACGGGGCTTTGAACATGTCGTATTTTGACACGGACACATAGATATACTTTTGACGCTTTGATTTGTTCATAAATATTATTTGTGATCTGTTTGTGTCCTTCGGGGTACATTTAGTTGTGTGTTGGACTCGTGTCGTATGCGTATCCTAGATCTAGTGGGATACGGTGAGATACTCTCCAATTGTGTGTATTTTTGTATAGATCTAATTAATTGTGGTTCAATTCTTCATTTATAATTAGTATATATATATGGATATTAAATATTTATTTTGTGTATTTATTATAGTAATTATTGTAGCATAGATCTATATTTTGGGTGTGCTAATATAATGTACAATATAATATGTAGCTTTCTTGCATGCAAATATATATGTTACTACTTGTTAAATAATATAATTTATACATAAAATATTTTATAAAATATATTTGTATGTTTAATTGTGTAATTATATTATTTATAATTATTATGTAATTATTTGGATATTAATGTAAATATTTTAGGTGTGCTTCTAGCCATGTAAATTATATGTTCTTTGTTAAATATTTGAAGGTATAAGTTTATGTGTATATTAATATATATATGTACATTTTTGTATTAATGGTTTATATATATATATATATATATATATATATATATATATATATACTGTTTTATATATTCTGTTTATATATATATATATATATTGTTTTATATATTCTGTTTTTATATATATAATTATATATATATAACTTGTTTTAGTGACAGTGAATTAATGACAGTAAAAAACTGTCATTAATTAGCCGACTAATAGCAGCCGCTGTAGCCTTCGGGCAATTAATGACAAACCTGTCATTAATTGCAGCAGCGGGAAACAGCATCTGCGACGCTTTTCCGCGACAGTTTAACTGTCAGCGAAAACCAAAGCAGTGGCAGTTTATTATTTGGGTTTCGGTGACAGTCCTTCGGTGACAGTCCCGACTGTCACTATTTAAACTGTTTTGATTTAATCCTATTTTATTCACTGTTTTTCAATGACGCTTTGACAGATTTAATGTATATATTATATATTATAATTGTATATATATATATATATGTATATATATATGTGTTTTGTGAGGAATAATAATTGTAATAATATATTATGTTATTTATATAAATGTTGGGTTGTATATATTATTTTAGGGTATATATTAATTGTATTATTAGTATACTTTGTGTGAGTTCTTTTTGAATCTAATTTGATTCCTAAATTATTGTAGTTTATCTCTATATTATTTTATAGATGTCTTGTGAGGTTGACTTTGGGTTTGACCATGTTTGACTTTAGTGGACTTTAGAGTTGACCATAGTTGACTTTTACCTTAGAATTGACTTATTGACCTAGAAGTTGCCTAATTTGACTTGTTCTCTTTCCGGGACCTTGTATTAATGTGGTATTCCATATCTAGGTCTTCGAGGCACCGAGTCAGACATTTGTGAGACTGTTCATTGGACTTCAGGCGAGTACATTCTCTGATAGTTTCTCATTTATGATATCCTCTATGTTCGTTGTATCTAGTGTAGATATACATGTTCTCTTGACACTATGGTTACACGGATTGGTATATCCGGATCTCGTCATGAGATGTTATTCCTTGGTATATGGTGTATATGGTACAAGTATTGTTTCATTGGTTATCTTGTATATGTACAGACACCGATTCTCGGGGAGACTAGCTATCTTCTTGGGGAATCTCGTGCCATAACGTACCGTGGTTGGATCTATTATACCAGTCGGGGGTGGGGAGTATTTTAGTGTAGATATGTGATCATACCCTCCTTGTGCATGTCTTGTTTCTTGTGAGTGTTGATCATACACCGCACGTATGATTAACCAGGCCATTATACTCTTGTGCAAGTTCCCAAGCCGATCACATGTTAAAGCTAGTACTCACACACTTAGTCGTTAGTATTCTTGTTCCATCAGCATGTTGTTCATTATTGTATTTCTTTCCAGTATTTCCTTATTGTCTCTACATTCTTGTCTCTATTTATGTATCTTGTTTATCCACAGCTATTTACTGTTACATAGTTTTTATCATTGTTTGAGAACTGCTGTTAGGGTTATACTTTGGTCCTTTCCTGACTGGATATATTTTTCCAGATGACACTGAGGAGTACCCTACCTATTATGGACCCCAGGATGTTGTGGGTTTAGATTCTGAGACCCTGGCTCAAGAGGGACTTATCCCAACTGAGACAGTTGACCCTGGAGTTGTAGCTTTATAGTTTTGTAGTATTCTTTGTACTGGATTTGTCTCCAGCATATTTCTGTAATTTTCTTCAGACTCATTGATGTATTATTTTAGACTCATGAGTTGTATTATGACTATTCTATTCTTTATCTGATTCGTGCTCATTTCCACCTTAGTTCTGTGATTGAGTATACTATCATTATTGGTGGTTCATTATATTGTTAGATAGTTTATCTAGACAGCGTTCTACCGCCGATTCTGCGGCGTAGGCTGGGCGTTGTTTCCGACTAGTACCCTTACACCGGGTGCGGGTCATGACAGAGCCCTCAGATTTGGCTCACATCAATAAATGGACGTCCTACCTCTTCTTTTATCGGTCCAGGACTGCTAAGCCGGAGAAGGTATTAGAGGGCAAGGATCTACCTGTGAATCCTCTGAGCGTGCTTAACGCTCAGGTAGTCGACGATCTCATAGTAGACGCTGGGGCTCCGGACTTGATCCTCGACGAAGGGGTAGGACAATATCCTGTAGACACTAAGGCCTATAGTTATTTGAGGCACTGCCGCATGCCTCTGTCCAGGGAAGCTCAACTGGCTGGCTTCCTCTCCATATGGCTGCGACGAGTGGTGGTACCTGGCGTCGCATCTGCGGATCGCATTCACCGTAACACGCTATGGCCTGCAGTGCGTCTGGTATTCGGGGCTAGACTGGGCTTGCTTCCTGCCATGGTATGCCGTATACAAGCTGGCCTGAGGGCCACGACTGACGGGCTGCTTGCCGATGAAACTCGGCGTGATAGCTTTCCCAGGGTGGAATTACCATACCTGTATCTGATGGGATGGTTAATTCTTCATAACCCCAGGGTTATGTCTCCCGACTCCGGCAGTAGTTCGGGGGCTAATTTTTGTTGAACTACCAGAAATCTTCCTGGAATGTGACCACGGTTCTAGACTGTCGGCAGGTGCTGGGCTTCAGTCACAGCTGGAAGCTCTTCTGCACTGTCCTCTCCGTATATCACAATCAATCGGGGATTAGGCTTGAGGATTCTGGTAGAGAGAAGACTAATCTTTCTCCTGAAGCTTTTAATTGGTTGGTCTGCATTAGACCTTCCCATTTACTATACAGGAGTGAAGACCATTACTTCTTGGAGCCCTACCTGCCTAGTCGGTTTGCCAGGCAGTTTTAGGTATGATCAGTTGTACGTGGGCAACGCCGTCACCAGCTTCCGGTCCAGGGGTGGACTCATTGATGGAGCGAGAGAATGGCGATATTTCCTCATGGGTTGTACTGGAGCGATTTTTACCGTGCCGGTCATTACACTCTCCATGGAGCTGCGCATCCTGCACTCGTATGCCCAGTTCTATGTGGCAACGAACACCTTCCATCGCGATTTTGATATGCATGAAAGTTTTAGGGTGCCCTCTTCCAAGTCTGGGGGAAGAGTCGAAGTCCTCTCGGTTTCTTCTGACGAGGGTGAGGAGTCCGTCACTCCAGATGAGCCTCTGTTGGCAGTATCGAGGGGTGAAGTACCTCTGCCTACAGGGCCTTTGGTTATCTCTGGGAAGCGAAGGGCTCCTACTCCGAAGGAGACTTCCCCTCGCAAGAGGAAGAAGAAGATGGTTAATCGTCCTCTCCGGATTCCTGGTATTTGAGGCTCCTGGAAGTGAGCCTGCATCTCCCCATGTTGGGGATGATTCTTTGATTGGAGGTTTCTCGCCTTTTAGAGAGGGAACCTCTACAGTTCCGGCTGGTGGTGCCGGAGAATCTCTGATGGAGGCCGCCGTCGCTGCTACTGCTTCAGGTAGTGGAACGAGGTCGCCTTCGGGGCCGAGCCAAATGGGGATATCTTTGTCCGGGTCAGCATCGGAAGAGATCCCTGCCGTGTCTGTAGGTGCACCTGGCGAGATTCCAGCCGATGAGCCTCGGTTGGAGTTTGACGAGGACCTGGAAGACTATTTGCCAACGTCAGTTAGCATACCCCTTTCTCCAGGTATGACAGCTTGCTTAGCATCGTTAAGAAATGATTTAGCTGTACAGGCCGCAGATGCGACATATATGCCGTCGGCCATGGGTAAATGTCGTCTTCACGCCTCTTTTTAGAAAAGTTAGCATCATTTCGATACTAAATTCCTTTCGTCCTCTTTTCAGGGGAAGACCTCTTCAGGGAGGGCAGTGTAGATGCGCCTTTCGTCTCTGTGTCAAGTCCTGGCGGCGACACGGAGGTGGCTGACTTTGAAGAGGAAGCATCTTCGGGTGTCGGCTCGCCTGTCGACGAGATTCCGATATCTCAAGAGGAGGACGAGCCTGTCATTGCGACAATGCCTCCTTTGAGTATGCTGGTATCTTCGTCCGGTGTTGGCGCTTCTTCTTTCGTCGCACCACCTGTTGAGGCGACGGCCGTGGCGACATCGTCTGCGGTTGTTCTTGGAGGGGAACTCGCCAATATCGAGGCCACTCTCGGCGTCTATTCGGATCTTGCTGTGCTAATCGAGCAGTACATCGGCATCTTCTATACCACTTTGAAAATGTTAATATCAAGGATGTTGGCAAAGAATCTGAGCTTTGCGTCGCTGAAGAGGTCCTCCCAGTCCGCGATAGTGCCGATCCGAGAATTCGACGACACTGGGCTAGCTGAAACGCTGGAGGAGATAGTTAATGGTTTGGAGCAACCCATTAACGAATACTTGTAGCTAGCTCGAGAGAATGTTGAAGATCTGGTCCAGGCTAGATACGACTCCATGATTGCGCGGCTTGCCGAACAGATGGCAGGCGTAAATAAATCCATCCAGACACATCAGCAGGAGATGAATGAAGGAAAAGTCGTCCTGGAGGATGCCATCGCTCTTCAAACAAAGTGTCAGGCCGAGCATGAAGGGAATGTAGCGAGGGTCCGCAAGCTGGAAACAAAACTCGCCCAGGCAAATGAGTGGGCTTCTCAGTCGTCGGAAGCTCTAGTTGTGGCGGATAGCCGATTGGGCGTAGCACAACAGAACTTGGCGCGTGCAGGAGTTGCCCTGGCTGGTTTTCTTCGGGCTAGAGCCGAATTGTCCCTCATGAGCAATGATGAGGGATGACTGGAGCGGGCTCACAATAATGTCTTGGATTCCAGGACTGAGAGGATGGCTGCACTGGCGCAGCAGCTTCGTGACCTGACCGCTTCCCCAAAATGATGTACTTTTGCTTTTGCTTTTCAATGTACTTTCGCTCTTTTTTGGGAATAATAAAGCGGCTTTCATCTGACTTTGTGGACCCATCATTTCGGAATATAAATGACAGGTTTGGGTGAAAGTGATATCAGAGGTAATATGGACGTGATATACTCTCGGTAAGTTTTAGTAGGATACATCTATTCAGAGGTTATATGGACATGATAGAATGCGATCCAACTAGTTTCATTTTGGAAGTAGTTTTGTCAGAATGAGGTTTTCGCCATATTCCACTTAAGCAGAGGAGGTTAAGCATAGTACCTTTTCAGGAATTTGCCATTGATAGGAGCCATTAACAGGTCTCCATTAGGCTGGGCTATCCTGTAAGCGCCGTTTGAGAACGTCGTCTCGATCACATAAGGGCCTTCCCATTTGGGTTGGAATTTGCCTTTACTTCTGTGAGTAAGAATCATCGGCCTTCTTACAGCTAAAACTAGCTCACCGACTTTGAACACCCTTTCTTTCACTTTTTGATTAAAAGCTCTGGAAATGCGTGCTTGGTAGAGCGCGATGCGCTGTTGAGCTTGGAGGCATTTCTCGTCTAATCCTTCTAGCTCTTGAAGCCTTAACAGTTCATTCTTTTCCTGAGTCAACTCATTAGCCACGGCTATCCTGAGTGACAGAATTTGGATCTCGATGGGGAGAACTGCTTCACTCCCGTAGACTAATGAGAATGGTGTGCAACCTGTTGGTGCCCGTATCGTTGTGCGGTATGCCCAGAGACATTCTCCCATCTTTTCATTCCAATCCCTTTTGTTCGAAGAGACGAACTTCTTCAATAGCTTGATAATGGTTTTGTTGAAAGCTTTTGCCAAACCATTAGCAGCAGGATTATATGCCGTAGAGACAATATTCTATATCCGATTTTTATTGCAAAATCGATAAAATGCTTGGCTGATGAATTGAGGCCCATTGTCATGGATTATCCTTCGGGGTATCCCTAAGCGGTAAATGATGTGATGCTTGATGAAGCAGATCACATTAGATGCCTTTACTTCAGCAAGAGGGATCGCCTCTGTCCATTTGGAGAAGTAATCCGTGATGGCCAGTATGAACCGGTGACCTCTGGAAGAAGACGGGTGAATAGGACCAATGATATCCATACCCCATGCTTCGAAAGGCCAGGACGCAACCGTAGGATGCAGATATTCGGGAGGTTGATGGATAAAGTCTGCGTGAACCTGACAGGCTCTGCATTGTCTTGCATACTTTATTGCATCTGTGATCATAGTAGGCCAGTAATAGCCCATTCTCCTGATGCGATCCTGTAGCTTAGGACCGGGTTGATGCTCTCCGCATACGCCATCGTGAGATTCACGGATAATCCGCTGTGCTTCATCACCAGAGAGACATCGTAATAATAGTCCGTCATAAGACCGGCGATATAGACATTGTGACGATGCGTCAAAATAAAAGCGTAATGATCGTCTTTTGACGGATACTGCTTCTTTAGGATCTTCTGGCAAGATTCTGTATGCTACAAAATCTATAAAGGGAGCTCTCCAGTCTCTCTTGGGAGGATCTGTGTCCACCGCGTAGCTGAGTTCTATGTGAAAGTTTATTTTTTACACAGAATAAATCTCTGTTAAGAAGGATTACCGAATTCTGCCTTCTTATAGGGGTAGCCAAATCTGCAGCTAGACTAGCTAGGGCATCAGCTTCCAGATTCTGAGATCGAGGTACATGCTCTAGGAAGAATCCTTTGAATGTCATGGCTATCTCGACCGTTGCTTGGTGATAGGGGATGAGGTCTGGATTCCGGACTTCATATATTCCTCTGACTTGATTGACGATCAACAGAGAATTACCGAAAGCTTCCAGAGATTCGACGCCCAATTCTTTAGCGACTTGGAGATCGATTAGTAGAGCGTTATACTCCGCCACATTGTTGGAACAGGGCTCACTAAGAGAATATGCTCGGTAGATTACAAGCTTATCAGGAGTAACCAGAATAATTCCTACTCCTGAAACCATGTTTTCCCTGGGACCAGTTCTGGAGGCACCATCGAAGAACAGTTGCCATGCATCACTTTCCATTACGGAATTACACTCTGCAACTTCGTCGGGAATATCCTCATACAGTTTGGAGGCCTCCGGGATCGGATGAGCAGCTAGGAAGTCAGCCAACGCTTGGCCTTTGACGGACTTCTGGGGGACGTACACCATGTCATACGGTATCAGTAACATCGCCCAAGTCGCGAGTCAGGAATTAAGAACGTTTGGCTTGTTCATCAGTACCCGAAGAGGATTTATCCTGGAGATGATGTGAATGGTTTGGCCTGTGACATAGTATCGCATTTTTTGAATAGTGAACATCAGAGCCAAGAATTCTTTCTCCACTGGATTGTACCGGTGTTCGGCTTCCACCATCGTCCTGCTGAGGTAGTAGATAGCATGCTCGTGACCCATCTCATTCTTTTGTGCGAGAAGAGCTCCTAGAGAATGATCCATCGCTCGAACATACAGCACGAATGGTCTTCTTATGACAGGAGGCACCAGAACTGGCGGACTAGTGAGGTAGCGCTTGATATCACCGAACGCTTGCTGACAGACTTTGTCCCATACGAATGATACACCTTTCTTCATAAGACGAGAAAATGGCTGACATCTCCCAGAGAGGTTGGATATGAATATCCGGATATAAGCCAGACGACCTTGAAATCCCCTGAGTTCCCTCAGATTACGGGGGGTCGCATTTCTAATATGGCCTTGACTTTATCAGGGTCCACTTGAATGCCTTTGGCGGTAATGACAAATCCCAGAAATTTGCCACTAGATACCCCCAGAAAGGACTTTGTAGGATTCATTTTGAGTTAATGTTGGTGCATTAATTCAAATACAGTTTTCAAGTCTTGGATGTGATTATCCTTGAGGCAGCTTTTGACAGCTACATCGTCCACGTAACACTCCACTGTCTTGCATAAATGCTCATGGAATATGTTACTCATAGCCCGTTGGTATGTAGCCCCGGCATTCTTCAATCCGAAGGGCATGACCGTATAGCAATATACCCCCAATGGTGTCCGGAAGGCAGTATGCTTCTCGTCTTCAGGATGCATCTTGATTTGATTGTATCCTGAGAATCCGGGTATGAAAGACATACGTTCAAAACTGCATGTATTGTCAATCATGACGTCTGTGATGGAAAGAGGAAACTCATCCTTGGGGCAGGCTGCGTTCAGATCTCGGTAATCGATGCAGACTCGTACTTTCCTATTTTTTTCATGACCGGGACAACATTGGCGACCCAGTCGGGATGTTATTCTTCACGGATGAAGCCGCAGGCTTTGAATTGGGCAATATATTGAGCTTATGAGTAGCCACATTTGGATCAAGGCCTGGCATGTCCTCATAATTCCACGCGAAGATGTCGATATATTCTTTTATCAGCTGGATAACTTCTTCCCTTTCTACTTCGGAAAGATTGTCACTGATAAATATCGGCTTTGGCAAAAGTTTGTTTGTGGTATTAAACGAAAGAATGAAAGTGTATTTCAATGACGGGGTTATAAGAGACCCACGCCCTTTGGTTTATAAACAAACTTGTACAATGTAATCCTATACGAGGATGTGGGAGTACAATTTATTTAATCTGGGTATAAATTGCTATAGGTGTCTGATCTGCGGTCGATCACTTTAGCCCTTGGACTATACGATGTTGAAGAAGTGCCGTGGAAGACAGGATGCAGCTTCGGAGGTTGCAAAGGAGGGTGGATGCGCGATGCTGAAGGTCGTCGCTCCATGTTCCTTGCCCGAGCTCTGGGTTCTCCTTTCTCTCTCTCTATCTCTCCTCCTTGATCTCTGGTTCGATGACCTTGTCCGATCTTCGAGTTTCTAATTTTTTGACCTTTTTCCCCATTGATAGGGGTATCTATTTATAGAGTTTTGGTGACAGTGACCACTCCGTCGGTGTAACAACCGAGGAGTGGACAGTACAGCACCCTTTTACACAACGGTTTAAAATTACCAATGCCTGCGTGTAAATAACCTTTTGAGTGAGCATGTGATGCGTGTCCAACTAAGGGGACAAAATGCGTATATCTGCTACGAAGATCATGACGTAGAAGCCACGTAGGTAGGTATCCCTTGTGTAGCAGAGGTTGGCGTAAAAACCAAGCGACTGTCACCTTGGCGTAGAAGCTAAAATAGGCATAGAAGCCGAGCAGGCATAGAAGCCGAATGGGCATAGAAGCCGAACAGGCATAGAACCCGAATGGGCATAGAAGCCGAACAGGCATAGAAGCCGAATGGGCATAGAAGCCGAATGGTCGTAGAGACCGAGAGGGCGTTGGAAGCCGAGGGAGCACTGATCCTGAGCGGGCGTAGAAGCCACTGCGTACCGAGTCGAAGTGCTGATGCGGACGTCTTAGCCGAAATTACGGCTTTCGAAGATGTAATCAAATCTTCTACAGAGATTTGTCATCATCATGTGCATTAAATGCGGAGACGTGTTTTTGGAGCTCTGCAGCCCTTCTGTGCATCCGTCGCGGAGACGTGCCTTGAGGGAAACTGTCACTGCTCTGTGCAATTAGACGTAGAGACGTGCCTCGAGCCCCGTACGAAGTGCAGCTTTTGACGTGGCAGCGGTTTGCCTTACTGCAGAGCGTGAAACAGCTCATGTTTGCCTGTGTAAACAAGGCAGCGTATTCCCTTGTACGCGAAAGAGAGGTTTACGCTGGGGGGATTTTGGTAGGCGCCGATTTGGTGATATTTAACCAAATTCTCAGCATTAAATGTAGAGATCCGCCATCATACTGCGGGGTGCGTCCCGAGGGGTCTGCCATCATTTCCAGCCGTCGTCTGGGTAGCCGTGCAGTACTTTTTGTCAGGAGTCAGAGGCCAGGTTCACCGCGTGACTTGACAGGTTCATTTCGGGGAAGACGAAGCGTTCCTCGTACGCTTTAACGCTGCTTTGAGAGCGGCTGGGTTTTACGCCATGGAGGCGATGAAGAACCCTGTTTTACGTTGGATGGCTCCGAAGGCCTCTACTTACGCTGCTCTGTATCAAGATGCTGCGTAGATCGTTTCAGCGTATTTTTCATGCTTCTACAAGACCCCCTTCAAAGCTTTTAAATTCCTCGGAATTTAAAACGCTTTGAAAGAAGCATGAACGGCCCCTCGTAACTCGAAACATTTCTGAATGGAGCGTTAAAACGGTCGGTACTGACTTTATGGCAGATTTATTGGGGACCGCTGTGATCTCTTGCGCCTATAAAAGGCTGGAGGGGGTGAACCTGTTTCACCACATTCCCATTGTCATACAGAGATGATCGCCGGATCTCGTCAGGTCGATCTGAGGAAGAAGGAGATCATGTTCTTCCAGCATGTAAGGAGCCGAAGAAGACGGCGTCTTCGAGCAAGTGTCCACTGCAACGATGGATCCTGGAAGGATATCTTAGCCTCCCTTGCTCGGGATAATCAGCAACTTTGTATGGCGTTGCACCAGGAGAGAGCAAGGGTCGCCTTCTCCCGTTGCCTCCGATGACGAGAGTCAGACAGACTCGTTCTGTCCCGGGTTGAGCGGTGCACGAAGCTTGGGACCTGTAAAATCTATGCAAGCCCCAACTCTGTCGTCCTTCGTCGTCGACCACCGCCATGCCAGTCAGTTCTGCCGACTGACTGCTGGAGAAGATGGATGAAGAATTGACGCCCCAGCGAGAACCTGTCAGAACAGCTTCTGGGCGATCTTCAGACGATGATGAGGAAATCCTTTGTAGAAGGGATTTTCCTCATATGTAATCACAAAAAATGAAGAAAACCCCTGTAGACAGGATTTCCCTCATATGTAATTGTGATTTTTTAAATAAAGTCGTCTTTCTTCTCTGCATATGATCGTCTTTGCCATACGTTGCTTGTGAAGTCTGGATATGTGCAGCTTCGACACGTCTGAATCTTTATGCCGACTCTGATAGAAAGAGTATTAGGCCCTGAATAGTCCATAGAATGCTGCTGAGCGTCCTTGAACATTTAGAACTGTCCTGTTGCTAGGACTGAGGGACAGCGTAGAGTTCTGAACCGTTGCTTCTCTGATGAGCAGGATCTTGTTCAGACTTCGTCTTCAAGAATAATCTCTCAAAACTCCCTTGGAACAGGGTCGAGGTTTTTGGCTGTCAAATTGAGTTGCCACCTTGATAGACGGGATGTTCAGACTGGAGTCTGGATGAACCTCCAATTTTGGACCCGAGAAGAGTAATTTCTCAATGTTTGAACTCTGTATGCTTCGGGTACTTGGGATGCTCTGGGTCAAGAACGAGTATCTTCTGTGTGAACTCTTTGTAATTGACCGCCTTGGGGACTGTTCAGATGTGCAAAAATTCGTGGAGCACGAAATCATCAGTCTGTAGCCTCTGAACACCACCGAGCACAAAATCATAGACTTGTGGTTCCTGAACGTGAAGTCATAGGTTTGTTGCCTCTCGAGCATAAAAGCTACCGAGCACAAAGGCATCCGGGCATAAATCGTAGACTTGTAGCTGTCGAACATGAAGCCGTAGATCTGTTGCTGTCGAGCGTAGAAAAGCTCCTTTAGTGCAGAACTGTAGATCTGTAGCCTGTGAGCGTAAGAACACCATTGAGCGTGAAATCGTAGACTTGTGGTTCCTGAGCGTGAAGTCGTAGGTTTGTTGCCTCTCGAGCATAAAAGCTACCGAGCACAAAGGCATCCGGGCATAAATCGTAGACTTGTGGCTGTCGAACATGAAGCCATAGATCTGTTGCTGTCGAGCGTAGAAAAGCTCCTTTAGCGCAGAACTGTAGATCTGTAGCCTGTGAGCGTAAGAACACCATCGAGTGTGAAATCGTGGACTTGTGGTTCCTGAGCGTGAAGTCGTAGGTTTGCTGCCTCTCGAGCATAAAAGCTACCGAGCACAAAGGCATCCGGGCATAAACCGTAGACTTGTAGCTGTCGAACATGAAGCCGTAGATCTGTTGCTGTCGAGCGTAGAAAAGCTCCTTTAGTGCAGAACTGTAGATCTGTACTCCTGAAAAGAAAATTTCTTCGAGCATGATGTTTTGCGGATCTGTTGCTTCTGAGCGTAAACTGAGCGCCACCGAGCGTGAGATCGTCGATTTGGTATCTGCTGAGCGTAAAGTCGTAGATTTGTGGCCTCTCGAGCATAAAAGCTACCGAGCACAAAGGCATCCGGGCGTAAAACTATAGACTTGCCGCTTGCGAGCGTAAAACCGTAGATCTGTTGCTGTCGAGCGTAGAAAAAGCTCCTTTAGCGTAGAACCCGCTGAACCGTCTTGCACGAAAAAACCTTTCGAATTCGCTGACTGTCCGTTTTTCGAGGGTAGTGGGCTGACGTAGCATCCAATCATAACCAACTCTTAATTGCGAGATCCGGTTGGGGTCTCGAGGGGTCCGTTCGAGGATTCGAGGAGTCGACTCGGACCGTATATATACCCCAAGCTTTTGAGAGAAAAAGCTTTTTATCTGTCTTCTGCGAAAGAGAGCTTTCGACTGTTCGAGTTTTCCTTCGTAAGAGGAGGAAGGAGACGGTGGCTCGTCCTCTCCGCATTCCTGGTATTGAGGCTCCCGTGAGTGAGTCGGCATCTCCCTATATCAGGGATGAATCTTTGGCTGGAGGTTCCTCGCCTTTTAGAGAGGGACCTTCTACAGCTCTAACTGGTGGCGCCGGGGAGTCCTCGCTATAGGTTGCTGTCGCTGTGGCTGCTTCAAGCAGCGGAGCGGGATTGCCCACGTGGCCGCTGCAGATAGGAGAATCTTTTCCGAGGTCAGCAGTAGGGGAAGTTGCTTCTGTGTCAGCGAGCGCGCTTGGCGAGACTCCGGCTGACGAACCTCGATCGCGTCTTGGGGAAGGCTTGACCGAACTTTTGGCGATGTCGGTCGGCCCACCTCCTTCTCCAGGCATGACAGGTCGTATTGCGTCCTTAAGGCGTGGTTTAGCCACATCAGGTGCAGACGCGTCGTATATGCCGTTAGCTCCTAGTGAAGATGTGGAGGTGCCTAATTCCGAGGCAGAAGTGTCTTCGGGGGCCAGCTCGCTTGGAGAGGTTTCGTCATCTCAGGAGGGGGACGAACCTGTTATCGCGACCTCGCCTTTTGCGAGTATGCCGATGACCTCGATCGTTGCCGTCACACCTTTTTCGGCCGCGCCGCCCATCGAGGCGGCGGCGGTGGCTACCTCGTCTGCAATTGTTCTTGGAGAGGGAGTTACTAGCATCGCGGTTACTCCGGACGTTCAGTCGGGTCTAGTTGCGTTGACCGAGCAGCATACCAGCCTTGTCTACACCGGTTTACAAACGATGATACCGATGGTTTTGGCAAAGAAACTTGACTTCGAGCTCCTGAAGAAGACTTCTCAACTTTCGATCGAGGTTGTCAGGGGGCTTGGCAATCCTGGAGTAGCTGACGCTCTGGAGGCGGTGGTTAATGGTTTAGAGCAACCCGTTAACGAATATTTGCAGCGGGCTGAGGCCAGCCTTGATGCTGATGTCCAGGCTCGATTCGACCTTATGGCTGAGCGGCTCGCTACCAAGCTTGCAAGTCTAGACAACTCTATCCAGAAGCACAAGCTGGAGATGGATAGGAGAAAGACTATAGTGGAAGAAGCTCTTGTTGTTGAGATACAGTGTCGATCCGAGCATGAAGGGAATGCAGCGAGGGTCTCCAAGCTGAGGGAAAAACTTGCTCTGGCAGAGGAGTGGGCCTCCCAGTCGTTGGCAGGTTCAGAGGTAGCGATTGGTCGACTGAGTGAAGCGCGACGGGATCTGGACCGTGCGGAAGCTGCCCGTGCGGGCTGTCTTCGGGCAAGGGCTAACCTGACCCTTACGCATACCCCCAAGGCACAGCTGGAGCGGGCTCGCGCCGATGCCTTGGCCTTTAGGAAGGAGGGGATGGCTGCACTGGGACGGCAGATTCGTGATCTGATTACTCCGCCATCTTGATGTATCTTTCCTTATGTAATTTTGCCTTCTTCTGGGAATGAATAAAAGCGACTCTTTTCTGACTGTTGTGGACCCGTCATTTCGGAATATAAATGACAGTTTTTTAGGTGAGGGGGATATCAGAGGTAGTATGGACCTAACATACTCTCGATAACCCTCTTTAGCAGGATATATCTATTCAGAGGTCGTATAGACATGATATGATATGACCTAACTAGTTTCTCTTCTTGGGGTAGTTTCGTCAGAATTGAGATTCTCGCTATGTTCCGCCTGGGCAGGGGGAAAATTAAGCGTAGTATCTTTTCAGGAACTTGCCGTTGATGGGAGCCATTAATAGGTTTCCGTTAGGCTGGGCTATTCTGTAGGCGCCGTTCGAGAACGTTGTCTCGATCACATAAGGGCCTTCCCACTTGGGCTGGAATTTGCCTTTACTTCTGTGAGTTAAAATCATCGGCCTTCTTACTGCTAGAACCAGCTCGCCGACTTTGAACACCCTTTCCTTTACTTTATGGTTAAAAGCCCTGGAAATGCGTGCTTGGTAGAGGGCAATGCGCTGTTGAGCTTGGAGGCGTTTCTCGTCTAATCCTTCTAGCTCCTGAAGCCTTAAGAGGTCATTCTTTTCTTGAGTCAGCTCATTAGCCACGGCTATTCTGAGCGACAGGATCTGGATTTCAATGGGAAGAACTGCTTTGCTCCCGTAGACCAGCGAGAATGGGGTACAACCAGTCGGCGTTCGTACCGTTGTGCGGTATGCCCAGAGGCATTCGCCCAGCTTTTTGTTCCAGTCTCTCTTGTTTGAAGAGACAAACTTCTTCAAGAGTTTGATAATGGTTTTGTTGAAAGCTTCCGCCAGACCATTAGCAGCTGGATAATACGCCGTAGAGGCAACATTGTGTATCCGGTTTTTGTCGCAAAACCGATGAAACATTTGGCTAATGAACTGGGGCCCATTGTCGTAAATTATCCTCCGGGGTACCCGAAGCGATAGATGACGTGATGTTTGATGAAGCTGACCACGTTGGATGCTTTTACCTCAATGAGGGGGATTGTTTCGGCCCATTTGGAAAAGTAATCCGTGATGGCCAATATGAACTGGTGACCCCTGGAAGACGACGGGTGAATAGGACCGATGATATCCATTCCCCATGCTTCGAAAGGCCAGGATGCGACCGTAGGATGTAGATGTTCCGACGGTTGATGTATGAAGTCTGCATGAACCTGACAGGCTCTGCAATACTTTGCATACTTTATTGCATCTGCGATCATGGTCGGCCAGTAATAGCCCATCCTCCTGATACGATCCTGTAGCTTAGGCCCGGGTTGATGCGCTCCGCATACGCCGTCGTGAGCTTCACGAATAATCTGCTGTGCTTCGGTGCCAGAGAGACACCTCAACAGTAGTCCGTCGTAGGTCCGGCGATACAGGCATTGTGAAGACGCATCGAAGTAGAAGCGTAGTGATCGTCTCTTGACGGATGCTGCTTCCCTGGGGTTCTCCGGTAAGATTTCGTATACCACGAAATCTATGAAAGGACTTGTCCAATCTCTTGTAGGAGGATCGGTGTTTACAACGTAGCTGCGTTCTATGTGACAGCTGTTCTTCACACAGAACAAATCTCTGTTAAGAAGGATTACCGAATCTTGCCTTCTTATAGGAGCGGCTAAGTCTGCGGCCAAGCTGGCCAGGGCGTCAGCTTCCAGATTCCGAGATCGAGGTACGTGCTCTAGGAAGAACCCTTTGAACGTCATGGCTATCTCGATTGTCGCCCGGTGATAGGGGATGAGGTCTGGATTACGGACTTCGTATATTCCCCTGACTTGATTGACGATGAGCAGAGAATCACCGAAAGCCTCCAGGGATTCTACCCCCAGTTCCGTAGCAACTTGGAGCCCAATTAGTAGAGCGTTGTATTCCGCCACGTTGTTGGAGCAGGGCTCGCTAAGAGAGTATGCTCGGTAGATGACGAGTTGATCCGGGGTAACTAGGACGACTCCCACTCCTGAAACGATGTTTCCTTTAGGACCGGTTCTGGAGGCGCCATCAAAGAACAGTTGCCATACGTCGCTTTTCCTTGCGAAGTTACATTCTGCAACTTCATCGGGGATGTCCTCGTATAGTTTGGAGGTCTCCGTGATCGGATGAGCCTCTAGGAAGTCGGCCAGCGCTTGGCCTTTGATGGATTTCTGTGGGATGTACACCATGTCGTATGGTGTCAGCAGCATCGCCCACGTTGCGAGGCCGGAGTTGAGGGCACTTGGCTTGCTCATCAGCACTCGGAGGGGGTTGATTCTGCAGATGATATGAATAGTCTGGCCGGTGACGTAGTGCCGCATTTTCTGGACAGCGAACATCAGAGCCAAGCATTCCTTCTCCACTGGGTTGTACCGATATTCGGCCCCGACCATCATTCTGCTAAGGTAGTAGATAGCCTGTTCATGACCCGCATCATTTTTCTGCGCGAGGAGAGCTCCTAGCGAATGATCCATTGCCCGTACGTACAGCAAGAATGGTTTTCCCACGACGGGAGGCACCAGAACTGGCGGGCTGGTTAGGTAGCGTTTGATATCCTCGAACGCTTGCTGACAGGTTTCGTCCCATATGAAGGATACACCTTTCTTTATGAGATGAGAGAAGGGCCGACATCTCCCCGAGAGGTTGGATATGAACCGCCGGATATAAGCCAGACGTCCTTGGAACCCCCTGAGTTCCCTCAGATTACGGGGCGGTCGCATTGCCGTGATCGCTTGGACTTTGTCAGGGTCTACTTCGATGCCTTTGGTGGTAATGACAAACCCCAGGAACTTGCTACTGGATACACCCAGAAAGGACTTTGTAGGGTTTATTTTGAGTTGATGCTGGCGCATTAATTCGAATACCGCCCTTGGGTCTTGGATGTGATCACCTTTGAGGCGACTTTTGACGGCTATGTCGTCTACGTAGCATTCCACTATTTTACGTAAATGCCCACAGAATATGTTACTCATAGTCCGTTGGTACGTAGCCCCAGCGTTCTTTAACCCGAAGGGCATGACCGTATAGCAATATACCCCCAGTGGTGTCCGAAAGGCAGTGTGCTTCTCGTCTTCAGGATGCATCTTGATCTGATTATATCCTGAGAATCCGTCCATGAAAGACATGCGTTCGAAGCCGCAGGTGTTGTCGATCATGATGTCCGTGATGGGGAGAGGGAATTCATCTTTGGGGCAGGCCGCATTCAGATCTTGGTAGTCGATGCAGATTCGTACCTTCCCATTTTTCTTCATGACTGGGACCACGTTAGCGACCCAGTCGGGGTGTTGTTCCTTCCGGATGAAACCGCAGGTTATCAACTTCTTGACTTCAGCTTCGATGGCGTCCATCATATCGGGGCAGAACCATCGTTGGTGCTGCTTTACTGGCTTCGAATCGATTAATATATTGAGCATATGAGTAGCTACCTTCGGGTCTAGGCCCGGCATGTCCTCGTAATCCCACGCGAAGATGTCAATATATTCCTTTATCAGCTGTATAACTTCTTCCTTTTCAGGTGGGGGAAGATTGTTACTGACAAATATTGGCTTTGGTGAGAGCTCACTCCCAACGTTGATCTGGACGACTTTGTCCTTGGTGGGAGGTTCTCTCTGCTCGAAGCAGAATTCCCACTGCGTATCCATTTGTTGAGCCCAGGGGTCATCCTCGAATGGCTCCGCATCCTGCTCCTCGGCTTCTGAGGGATTCGTCATCACCATATTCACTGACAGTGCTTGTTCGAGAGCATCCGACGAGTTGGAGGGCGATGAGCTATTCTGGAAAGAGGAAAAGGGGTCCTCTTTTGGCTCGGAAGTCGCGTGGGAGGTGGCATACCCTAACCCGAGACGAGTTTGTTGATTACGGGGGTTGCCGCACGGCGGCGTTCGTCTGCCTCTTCCATAGTTGAGGCCTGGCTTCCGTTTCAAGTCGTAGCCCATGTTTTGCATGATCTTTAGCGCTTGCGGGCTATAACGGTGAACCTATATTTTCCCGGTGTCGTCATCGAAAGGGTCTTCTTGGACAATCGATTGATTCCGCATGCGACCGAAGACTATTGAGCGCTGACTGCTGCAGGTAGGCGGGACGATGAAGATAGAATCCTCATATGGCCTATATGTCGTGACGACGTTAGATGGCGATGCTACTTCCCAGACATATGGGCGATAGGAGCCTATAGCTTTCAAGAATTTTTGTGCTACGGGTTCTACCTCGTCATATGGAGTGGGTCCCTGTACTTGCTCATAGGTGATATGGACATGGCAATTTTTGTGGACTTAACATCACTGGCGTACTTAGAATTTAAGTACGAATGTTAAGTGTAGACGACAATCGATATCAGAGGTAATATGGACATGATAATTGATGGTCGAAAGTTTATCCAGAGGTAATATGAATATGACAAACTTTGTGATAGTGACTCCATCGGAGAGGGAGGCACATATCTGCTCAGAGGTAATATGGACATGGCAATTTTTGTGGACTTAACATCACTGGCATACTTAGAATTTAAGTACGAATGTTAAGTTTAGACGATAATCGATATCAGAGGTAATATGGACATGATAATTGATGGTCGAAAGTTTATTCAGAGGTAATATGAACATGACAAACTTTGTGATAGTGACTCCATCGGAGAGGGAGGCATATATCTGCTCAGCTGCCGTAGTGATCGTTCCCTATAGACGTAGAGTTAGGACCTTGGCGTCGATTAATTCCTGAATTCTCTTCTTTAGTACATAGCAGGCCTTCGTGGGGTGATGAGTGTACTGATAGAAGAGGCAATAATCTGGGTCATTGACTCTGCCAGACCTCTCAGGATATCTAATGTCGGGTAGCTGAAGCTTACGTTCCTTCCTTAATATGTTGAAGATTTCAATTACATCATCTTCTCTGAAGGAGAAAGTTTCTTTCGGTCGTGGGGCTTTTGATGCCTGAGTTTCATGGTCTTCTGGGAAGATAGCCATTGTCGTATCATCTTTGGATCCTGTGGACATTCTACCCCTCGCTTTGGATGCTGCTTTGTCTTGTCGAGGCGAGCTATCCTCAGACACGCTATGGTCTTCGGTCGTAGAAATTGAACCAGGAGGAATTGTCCTTGGTCGTACTGGGTTAAATTTAGCAGCATATCCCAGTCCGAAACGAGATTACTGATAGCGGGAATTATCCTACAATGGTGTTCTTCTACCCTTTCCATAGTTGAGGCCTTGCTTCGATTCCAAATCATAACCCATGTTCTGTATAATCTTCAAAGCCTGCGGGCTGTACCTGTGGATTTGTATTTTCCTGCTTTCAGGCTCGCGGAATTCTTTCTGTTCAACCGGACCGTTCCGTTTGTGTTTGAAGACTATTGGATGCTGATCGCCGCGGGTAGGAGGGACAATGAAGGCATTATCCTCATATGGTTCACACAACATGATGACTTTAGATGTTGATGCATTTTCCCATATGATCTCTCCTCGTCTGACAGTTTTACGACTCCTGTCTTTGTCTTTTCGGATTAGATAGGTATGCAGGTCGGGAGGATTTGTTGAAGAGGAAGACGTAGGCTTGTGTCTTCTGTTCCCCTCAGTGGGTACGCGGAGACTGGGCACCCTGGTTTTCCCTATACCGCCTGTATACAATAGGTTGGCCATCTGGGTGGCGGATAATCCCCTGGGAGGGGGTCTTTCCGTAATCTGAGTTTGTTTTATGCCGAGGGACTGTGCCTGGCGTAAAGGCCCAGTAGTTGAATATTCACCCGCCTGCTTTCCCTTGCGGAGATCGCCGTGCTCATCTGGTTTACCGTAAAGGTCAGATGTCTTTTTGCGCGTAGAGCGTGATCTGTACTTCTGATTTGGTGTTGAGGCGCCATCAGAGGTCTTGTCTGTACCGCGCGTAGCGGAAGACTGATTTTTGCGCGTAGAACACAGTAGATACTCCTGGGTTAGTGCTGAGGCTTTGCCAGAAGCTTTGTCTGTACCGCGCGTAGCGGGAGACGATTTCTGCACGTATAGCACAGAGGATACTCCTGGGTTAGCGCTGAGGCTTTGCCAGAAGCTTTGTCTGTACTACGCATAGCGGGAGACTGATTTCTGCGCGTATAACGCAGATGATACTCCTGGGTTAGCGCTGAGGCTTTGCCAGAAGTTTTGTCTGTACCGCGCGTAGCGGGAGACTGAATTTTACGTACGGGATACGGAGGGAGCGATGCTACCACCTCATTGGTCGGAGAGATCGGAGAGATCGGAGAGTCCACAGGAACGACGGAGGATGTCTTGGGCATCCACACTTTGCGTAGCTTTCTGCTGTCTTGGACGGAAAGAGAGTGAGAGCTACCCCCAGTCCGAAGCATGTCTTCGTAGGCAGACTGGTCGAACTGAACGACCAGTATCTTCTTCACGGTTCCTACAGATACCGCATCGTGTTGAGCAATTACTTTCTCGTCAGAAGAGAAAGATGTCCCCAGCAGAGTCGCCATCTTGTTTGTGGTATTAAACGAAAGAATGAAAGTGTATTTCAATGACGGGGTTATAAGAGACCCGCGCCCTTTGGTTTACAAACAAACTTGTACAATGTAATCCTATACGAGGATGTGGGAGTACAATTTATTTAATCTGGGTATAAATTGCTATAGGTGTCTGATCTGCGGTCGATCACTTTAGCCCTTGGATTACACGATGTTGAAGAAGTGCCGTGGAAGACAGGATGCAGCTTCGTAGGTTGCAAAGGAGGGTGGATGCGCGATGCTGAAGGTCGTCGCTCCCTGTTCCTTGCCCGAGCTCTGGGTTCTCCTCTCTCTCTTTCTATCTCTCCTCCTTGATCTCTGGTTCGATGACCTTGTCCGATTTTCGAGTTTCTAATTTTTCGACCTTTTTCCCCATTGATAGGGGTCTCTATTTATAGAGTTTTGGTGACAGTGACCACTCCGTCGGTGTAACAACCGAGGAGTGGACAGTAAAACACCCTTTTACACAACGGTTTAAATAACCAATACCTGCGTGTAAATGACCTTTTGAGTGAGCATGTAACGCGTGTCCAACTAAGGGGACAAAACGCGTATATCTGCTACGAAGATCACGGCGTAGAAGCCACGTAGGTAGGTATCACTTGTGTAGCAGAGGTTGGCGTAAAAGCCAAGCGACTGTCACCTTGGCGTAGAAGCCAAAATAGGCATAGAAGCCAAGCAGGCATAGAAGCCGAATGGACATAGAAGCCGAACAGGCATAGAAGCCGAACAGGCATAGAAGCCGAATGGGCATAGAAGCTGAATGGTCGTAGAGACCGAGAGGGCGTTGGAAGCCGAGGGAGCACTGATCCTGAGCGGGCGTAGAAGCCACTGCGTACCGAGTCGAAGTACTGATGCGGACGTCTTGGCCGGAATTATGGCTTTCGAAGATGTAATCAAATCTTCTACAGAGATTTGTTATCATCTTGTGCATTAAATACGGAGACGTGTTTTTGGAGGTCTGCAGCCCTTCTGTGCATCCGTCGCGGAGACGTGCCTTGAGGGAAACTGTCACTGCTCTGTGCAATTAGACGTAGAGACGTGCCTCGAGCCCCGTACGAAGTGCAGCTTTTGACGTGGCAGCGGTTTGCCTTACTGCGGAGCGTGAAACAGCTCATGTTTGCCTGTGTAAACAAGGCAGCGTATTCCCTTGTACGCGAAAGAGCGGTTTACGCTGGGGGTATTTTGGTAGGCGCCGGTTTGGTGATATTTAACCAAATCCTCTACATTAAATGCAGAGATCCGCCATCATACTGCGGGGTGCGTCCCGAGGGATCTGCCATCGTTTCCAGCCGTCGTCTGGGTAGCCGTGCAGTACTTTTTGTCAAGAGTCAGAGGCCAGGTTCACCGCGTGACTTGACAGGTTCATTTCGGGGAAGACGAAGCGTTCCTCGTACGCTTTAATGCTGAGCGGCTGGGTTTTATGCCATGGAGGCGATGAAGAAACCTGTTTTACGTTGGATGGCTCCGTAGGCCTCTGCTTACGCTGCTCTGTATCAAGATGCTGCGTAGATCGTTCCAGCATATTTTTTATGCTTCTACAAAGTTCATATTCCCTAACATCAATATGGATAACTTTGTCTTCAGTGGGAGGTTCTCTCTGCTCAAAGCAGAACTTTCATTGTGTATCCATTTGCTGAGCCCAAGCGTTATTCTCAAACGATTCGGATTCTTGTTCGTCTGATTCGAAGGAATCCGTCACTACCATATTTACTGATAATGTTCGCTCGAGAGTATGAGATGAGTCATAGGGCGCTGAGCCGTTTTGAGAGGAGGAAAAGATATCCTCGTTTGACTCAGGAGTTGTGAGGGAGGTGGTATACCCTAACCCGAAACGAGTTTGTTGATAGTAGGGATTACCATGCAGCGGCATTCGTCTGCCTTTCCCGTTGTTGAGACCCGGTTCCAGCTTCAAGTTATAACCCATATTTTGTATGATCTTCAGAGCTTGCGGGCTGTATCTGTGAACCTGCATTTTACCGGCATCATCGTCGGAAGAATCCTCTTAAACAGTCGGTTCATTATGCATGCGGTCGAAGACTATTGGTTGCTGACTGCTGCAAGTAGGCGGGACAATGAAGATAGAATCCTCATGCGGTCCATATGTCATGGTGACATTGGATGATAACGCCACTTCCCATATGTACGGATGATAGAAATCTATAGCTTCTAAGAATTTTTGCGCTATAGGTTCTATATCATCGTAGGGGGATGATTTCTGATTTGGAATTTGGGCGTCAATATACTAGAAAAGAGGATATTTATTATCATCTGAAACTCTGTTCCTGGTTGCATTTACATCCATCGGCTGTTTGCTGCGTCGGAGGTTGATGACCAAGGGTGGAGGCTTCTGGTTCAAAGTGATCACTAGAGGATCACCCCCTTTTCCTGACCTGGTCTCGTTTAGGTGGATAGCCACAGGCTCTATGGCTTTTGGACGAGTAGTCCGTCCTTTCACCTTGATTGTCAGAGGTTGCTTGGCAGAGGGTTCTTCTGGCTCCCGGTGGGATTCCTTCTCTGCTTCGGCTGACACCTCTTCCGTGCAGTCTTGAGAGTATAACACGGCATCAGAGTAGTAGGATTCTACTCCTTTGAACGGGTTCAGGTCAGCAATCTCCGTCTGTACTGTTCCTCGGGCGTCTACATATTTAAAGCATTGGTGTAGAGTTGAAGGAACAATATTGTAGTCGTGGATATTGTGGTCGTGGATCCAAGGTCTACCCAGCAGAATATTGTAGGACACTTCTGAATCGATGACGTAACACGTAGCCACCGATCTGAGGTTGACAATTTGGATCCTCAGGCGAATCTTCCCCAACGGCTTACTTCTTCCGACGTTGAAACCCACGATCATAGTGGTGGTGTAAGCCAATTCGCTGGTAGGAATCCTCAGCGGTCTGAGCAGACTATGAGAAATAATGCTGTGATAATCCCGGATCTATGTAAATTCGGTCGACCTTCATGGAACCGATGTACCCGGTATAATAGAGGGGTCTGTCATGCCTGTTATATTTTAACAGTATGTCATCTTGAGTGAAAGTGATATTTGGGATCACCTCCATCACACTGTGGCATTGAGGACACGCCATGGGTTCTTTGGTGGACCTATTATTCGTTGCGCATGAGAGTGCAAATAATAGGTTTGGGACAAGCCCTGCCAGAGGTAATATGGACGTGGCAGTCTTTGTGGACCTAACACCACTGGCGTACTTAGGGTTAAGTATGGGTGTTAAGTTGAGATGTCAACCAATATCAGAGGTAATATGGACGTGATAATCGATAGCCAGAAACTCGGAGAGTTTGTTCAGAGGTAATATGAACATGACAAACTTCTGGGATGCAATTCCATCGGGGATGGAGGTGCATATCTGCTCAGAGGTAATATGGACATGGTAGTTTTTGTGGACCTAACACCACTGGCGTACTTAGAGTTAAGTACGGATGTTATGTTTGAGATGACAACCGATATTAGAGGTAATATGAACATGATAATCGATAGCCAGAAACTCGAAGAGTTTGTTCAGAGGTAATATGAACATGACAAACTTCTGGGATGCAATTCCATCGGGGATGGAGGTGCATATCTGCTCAGAGGTAATATGGACATGGCAGTTTTTGTGGACCTAACACCACTGGCGTACTTAGAGTTAATTACGGGCGTTAAGTTTGAGATGACAACCGATATTAGAGGTAATATAAATATGATAATCGATAGCCAGAAACTCGGAGAGTTTGTTCAGAGGTAATATGAACATGACAAACTTCTGGAACGCAATTCCATCGAGGATGGAGGTGCATATCTGCTCAGAGGTAATATGGACATGGCAGTTTTTGTGGACCTAACACCACTGGCGTACTTAGAGTTAAGTACGGGCGTTAAGTTTGAGATGACAAGCGATATTAGAGGTAATATAAACATGATAATCAATAGCCAGAAACTCGGAGAGTTTGTTCAGAGGTAATATGAATATAACAAACTTCTGGGGAAAGGAATGAAATGCTTGGATGATGAACATAAACTTTTGTCTGGACAACATACTGTAGAGTAATTTTCCTGAAGAATCCATTGGAGAAACTTTTAGGGACTCTTTCTCAGGTACATTCTTGAAGAGAGCGAATTGTCACGTAAAAAAAAGAATAAAAATCCTGGTAAGATCGTCCCTTTGTTTACAGATGCAAAGTGATGACCTTGGCCTCGATCAACTTCTGAATTCTCTTTTTTAGCATATAGCACGCCCTTGTGGGGTGATGAGTGTACCGATGGAAGAGACAATAATCTGGGTCATCAACTTTGCTAGCCCTCTCAGGATGTCTGATGTTGGGTAGCTGAAGCTTTCGTTCCTTCATCAACATATTAAAGATTTCATTGATGTCATCTTCATTGAAGGAGAAAGTCCCCTTTGATCTTCGGGCTCCCGATTCCTGAATTTTATGATTTTTCGGGAAGCTTGTCGTCGTTGTATCATCTTCGAATCTTGAGGGAATTCTACCCCCAGCTTTGGATGCTGCCCTGTTTTGACGAGGTAGGCTAATCCCAGACATGCCGTGGCATCTGTCCACAGGAGCTGATTTAGCAGGACCTGCCTCTGGTTGTACAGGACTAGACTTCAAAGATTTGGGTTTCGCAAGAGATGCAGCATATCCCAACCCAAAACGAGCTTGTTGACAGTAAGAGTTACTATGCAACGGTGTTCGTCTGCCCTTTCCATAGTTGAGGCCTTATTTCAGCTTCAAATCATAACCCATGCCTTGTATAATTTTTAACGCTTGCGGGCTATATCTGTGGATTTGTATTCTGCCAGTTTCAGACTCGCAAAATTCTTCCTGCATGATCGGGCTACTCCGCATGCGACCGAAGACTATTGGGTGCTGGTCGTCGCGAGTTGGAGGAATAATAAAGATGGAATCTTCACGTGGTCCACCTGTCATGACGATATTAGATGTTGATGCATCTTCCCACAAGATCTCCCCGCGTTTGACCATTAGGGGAACTGACGCCTGTTTAGGACCCTTATCTTCGTGTTTCTGGATCAGATATTCACACAAGTCAGGAGCCTTTACAGAAGAAAAAGAAGAAGATGGATTGTCCCTTCTGTTCACATCAGTGGGTGTGCGGATGTTGAGAACCATAGTTTTTTCTATGCCACCTATATACAACAGGTCGGCCATCTTGGTAGCGGATAATCCCCGAGGACGGGGTCTTCCCGAAAATTGAGCCTTCTTTATGCTGAGAGGCTTCTCCTGGCGTAATTTGGAGCTCTGCTCTGGTTGGCGTAAGGCTGAGGATGTCCTCAGTCGGCCATCAGCTTCTCGCGTAATCCGGAGGGCGGGCAGATTATTCCCTTGCTGGCGTGAAGGCCGAGAAGTTGAGTAGTCCACCGCTTGCTTTCCCTTGGGTAGATTGCAGGGATCATCTGCTTTTTCGCGAAAGGCAGATGTATTTTTGCCTACGGAGCGCGTTTGTGATTCCTGATTTGGCGCTGAGGCCTTATCAAAAATTTTGTCTATTCCGTCAGGGACAGGAGACTGAATTTTACGCGCAGAGCGCGGAGTATACTTTTGGGTTAGCGCTGAGGCATTGCCAGAAGTTTTGTCGGCCCTGTCAGAGACAGGCGACTGAATTTTACGCGCAAGACGCGGATTATACTTCTGGGTTAGCCCTGAGGCATTGCCAGAAGTTTTATCGGCCCTGTCAGAGACAGGCGATTGAATTTTACGTGCAAGGCGCGGAGGGAGCAATGCTACAACCTCGTTGGTCGGAGAGATTGGAGAGTCCACAGGAATGGTAGAGGATGTCTTGGGCATCCAGACCTTACACAGCTTCCTGTTATTTTGGACGGAGAGGGAGTGAGAGCTACCCCCTGCTCGAAGCATGTCTTCGTAGGCAGACTGGTCGAACTGGACGACCAGTGTCTTCTTCACGGATCCCATGGATACCGTATCGTGTTGAGCAATAGCTTCCTCATCAGAAGAGAAAGATGTCCCCAGCAGAGTCGCCATCTTGTTTAGGATAATAAACGAAAAAGATGATATGTAGAAAATGAGGTCTTATACGAAAACCCGTCCTTCTTTTATGTTTACAAACAAGATTGTACAATTTAATCCTATACGAGGATGACCAAGTACAATTTATTTAATCTGGGTAAATATTGCTATAGGTGTCTAATCTGCAGTCGATCACTTTAGCCCTTGGACCACACGATGTTGAAGAAGTGCCGTAGAAGACAGAAAGCAGCTTCGCAGGTTGCTAAAGAGGGTGGATGCTCGATGCCAAAGTCGTCGATCCCTTCTCTTTGCCTGAGCTCTGGATTCTCCTCTCTCTCTTGACCGTTTGACCTTCGATCTTTGCGACCGTTGGACCTGATACTGGATTTCTTGATCAATTTTTCTGACCCGACCCTGTCCTCTGTTGATAGAGGTCTTTATTTATAGAGTTTTAGTGACAGTGACAACTCAGTCGGTGTAGAAATTGAGTCATGGAAAGTACAGCACCCTTTTACACGATGGTTTAAAATAACCAATGTCTGCGTATAGATGACCTTTTGAGTGAGCATATGACGCGTGTCCAACTAAGGGACAAAAATGCGTATATCTGCTACGAAGATCACAGCGTAGAATCCACGTAGGTAGTTATCCCTTGTGTAGAAGAGGTTGGCGTAGAAGCCAATAACTGTCACCATGGCCTAGAAGCCAAAATAGGCATAGAAGTCGAGTAGGCGTAGAAGCCGAGTAGGCGTAGAAGCCGAGCGATCATAGAGGCCGAGTGGTCGTAGAGGCCGAGTGGCGTAGAAGCCGAGCGGTCATATAGGCCGAGTGGGCATAGAAGCCGAGTGATGTGGACGTTTTAGCCGGAATTATGGCTCTTGGAGATATAATCAAATCTCTTGCATTAAATGCAGAGATCTGCTCCCATCCTGCGCATTAAATGCAGAGGCTTGTCTTTAAGATTTGCCATCATTCTACGCATTAAATGCAGATACGCGCCTCGAATTCTGTACGAAGAGTAACTGCTGATGTGGAGGTCTGTTTGCCTTCTGCGGAGCGTAAGAAGCTCACGTCTGCCTGTGTAAAATTGGGCCGCATATTCCCTTATATGCATAAGAGTAGTTTACGTAAAGGGGATGTCACTAAACGACGGTTCGGTGACATTTAATCAAATCTCCTGCATTAAATGCGGAGATCCGCCATTATCCTACACATTAAATGTAGAGGCGTATTTTGAAGGCCTGCCACCCTTCTGTGCATCAAGTGCAGAGACGTGCCTCAGGCATCTGTCAGTATTCGACGCTTTAAATTCAGAGACGTGCCTCGAGAAACTGTCACCGCTCTGTGCATTAAATGCAGAGACGTGCCTCGAGCCCTGTACGAAGTACAGCTTTTGACGTGGCAGGCTGTTTGTCTTCCGCGGAGCGTAAACAGCTCACATCTGCCTGTGTAAAACTGGGCAACGTATTCCTTCGTATGTGTAAAAGTGGTTTACGCAAAGGAAATGGCAGTAAATGACAGCCTGGGTTGCAGTGCCGCGCCATCATTATACCCGTCGCTTGGGTTATCGTGCAGTACTCTTTGTCAGGAGTCCAGACGTCAGGTTCATTGCATGATCTGACAGGTTCATTTTCGAAGAATACGAAGCGTTCCTCGTACACTTCAATGCTGTATTAAAAGCGGATGAGTTTTACGCCATAAAGGCGATGAAGCACCCTGTTTACGCCGAAGCAGCCTGGACATACTGCATTATGCGGATGGTCCTTGAGCCTATATTTTTACGTTGTGCTCAGCGAAAAAGCTCTGTTTGTACGTTGACGGCTCTGAGGTCCTCTGTTTACGCTGCCCTGCATGAACATGCTGCGTATAGCTATCCAGCATAATTTTCATGCTTCTACATGAGTTTTGGATTTTTATGAGTATATTTGAGTAGATATGAATTTAAAGTTTAGGGTTTTCATGGGTTCCATATTTTTTTGGTTTTGATCTATTAAAACTTGGTATTTTAGAAAAAAATAGTTTTTGTGGTGGATGTAGCACTTTATTTAGAGCATTTTGGCTTTTGATTCACTTGATTCGGAGTTAAAATAAAGCTTTTATGAAGAAAACAAATTTTCAATTTTTGGAGTTTTTCTTCCATGGCTGAACTTGTTATTTGGAGAAGACGAAGTGCTCATGTGTCCAAAATCATATGCGGTAGAGAGTGTTATGCGGCCTGAGTGCTATGCGGCCGAAACCTTGTGCTGCATATACCTTCCAACATGCGCCCATCTTGTTTGATGCATGGCTGTTTATTATAAAAAGTGTTCTGGAACTAAGTCCTTGAACTCCTTGTGTATTCACTCGCTGAACGAATGAGAAATTCACTAATTCCAAAGAAAACACCCATGCGACCGAGAGAGCATGCGGCAAGCGGACTTATGCCGTAGTGCCCCTATAAGCCTCTTTTCTTTGTAGACACATAACTCTGCTTCGCCCTTGTACATCTTTTTATGGTTCTTGTCTTATCTCCCTGACAAATTTTTATGGAATGTTACATCAATCATCTTTAGTCAATTCTCTCTCTAACACACATTTAATGACCCATCACTCAGTACTTGGGTCCATGCGGCTAGCGAGTCCATGCGGCTAATGGCTATATGCGGCTAGTGAGTCCATTCGGCCAGTGAGTCCATGCGGCCAGTGGGCGCATGCGGCCAGAAATTTTGGTGTGCATTTTGTGTCCCTTTTTAATTATATCCATTTAATAACTCCTTTTAGTGATTATTGCTGTGTGCTTTTTTATGGTGATACAAGTTTATATTACTAGACAAGTTTTGCATGTAGTTCACGAGACAAGTTTATGTAAGAGTTCACAATCCTCACGACATCGTAAAAATATTTGTGTATGAAAATCTATTACATTAGGCAATCGAGTGTGATTATTGCCTAATGTATCACGCACCGCGAATACAATAACTCATGAAAAGCTCATACTCATGACTCATCATTCTAGGGAGTTCTCAAGTATCCATGACTCGAGAACTTGAAATAATTTAGTAATGATTAAACAAGATAAAATTTACCAAGATCATTGGAAGGGAAGAATATTGTGCTACCGGCTACCCCGATCTCTAAGGGCCCCATGTAGAATGGACCAACCCTACTAGACAAGGGCTCCATTACTGACCAAGTTTACGTGTGCTGCGGTACTTACTAGACAAGTTTATATAAAAGTTTATGTTACTAGACAAGTTTGTGCTTATAAAGCAAGTTTATGATCACAAGTTTAAGTTTGTGCTTACAAGTTCAAATTTCTGTTTATGACCTAGTAACAAGTTATGACGTTCTGATGTTATTGTGCATTTAAGTTTACTCGAAAAGTATACCCTTGGCCATCCAGGTTGATTGCAGTATCGGTGGTAGCAATATTCTTCAAAGCATGCATATGTTAGTAACTAGATTTATGATAACCCTAGTTAGTTAATTATAGTATGCCATAGGCATGGTTGTATATTTCTTTAAGCTCGCCCATTTTAATTTATTCTTTTGGTGCATGGTTAGGGTGCTAAGTACTGCTTGGGTGAAGGTCTGCAACCTAGGTCTTTGTTTGGTTTAAGGCTTGTTGTCCCGATCCAGAGCAGTTCCTACGTTCTCTTGCCGCTCATCGCCTTACTTTCATTTTTTTGTACTTGTTATCAGTTTTTTTTGTATATTTCTGAGATAGGTACATTTGTACCATACAAGTCTCGACCTTTATTTATTTTTATATATCTCTTTCCTGCTAATGTTGTGTTATGTTTTGTCTATCGCCTTGAGCTCCTTTGTGGTACTTGTTGCTTGGGGTCTGACCCCACTGGTTTTGTATGGCCAGATTATCCCGAAGAGAACCAGGATCCACCGTACTTCCAGCAAGATGGCTCGCACTCGTAGGACTATGGCCGAAGCTCGCGAGTGGTTTCTTCCTCCACCTCTCATAGCGTTATTTTATTTTATGGTATTTTACTAAGAGGCAGTGTTAGCCCCTTATTTTAGACCATGGCTGGTATATTTGATCATGTATAATTATACTCTGCTAGTGCAATATTTTGTATTCACTACCTTCATGATCATATGGGATATGTAATTTGGGACACATTTTTTACTTTCATATATAATATTCTTATACTTGTGTTGATGGATTGAGTTACTAGGAATTGTCGGCCTTTGGACTGACGTTATAGCATGCTAGAGTCCATCCATATGTCTTCTTGACAACCTTACCACATTGCGGCTTACTTCGGTATTCTGTAAGGTATGGTTGGCCATGTCAGTCCTCGTATTTACCCATGTAATAATTATCATTCAATCATTCTAAATACCTTAGATAAAAATATAACCAATACAATAATAATATAATAATATTCCTAAAATATAAAAATCTATCGGCTAGGGTCAATTGAAAACAGGTCCTCATATCATCACCTACGACTAAGGATTTGGTTCAGAAAGCTTATAACTTTAGTCAAGAATTTAAATCCCTAGCCCTAAGTAGTTTATGTGTAACCCACAATATTCTGCTATCATTCCTATAAGGTGTCGGTCTTCCATTTACACTCCCCAACCTATGTGTCAATCTATAATCTAAAAGTTTTGTGGTAATTCCTCTACATGATGACCAACGAGTTAGTATATGATATAAACCTGTGTTTAGTTTCTCGAAATTTATGTTACCTAAAACTGATCAATAATTTTTACTTGCACTAAATCCTTAAAATTTCAGAAGTACTACAATTCATAAATACTAAAATTATTATCCTTCAAATCCATATCACAATTCTTACTCTTTGGATTATGTGACCATAATATATTTCTCTTCTCATTTATTTCCTACACCTTCATATCCTTCTAGTGTATTGATCTTGTTTTCAACTATAACTACTCTAATCATGGTCCAGTACCTTCAGATTCAAGGTATAGATCTTTTAGGTAGCTATCGAGTGATAAAATTTTTAGTCCTTCCTAGATCATTCTCTTAATTTAAAATGCTCAAGGTCAGGTACTCCTCGTGAACCTCTTCTTATTTTTATTCTACCTTCTTTACCTCGAACCTAAAGTTTCTCTTAGTATATTCCATATATACCCTTTATCCAAACTACATGGGTACCATCTTGTTATAACTTGTCATCCATTATAGGTAGTTTACTATATCTAACTCAAGACTATTACATATGTCATTACTCTCATCCTTCAATCCAATTGCTCTATTTCAGATACTAGCTCAACTACTCAAGTTTATCAAAGGTGAAACCACGAGCCCAATAGACACTGACAACCCAAATAAATCAAGTACTTCTAATTTGATTCCAGAAGCTACACCCATAGTACCCAAGTTATCAAGTCACTCAAACAACAGATCTAGCAATCTACCTATCTATTTAGCCTAGTTATATAATCATCATTAACTAAAGGGTAAAAAAAATCTAGGTCTGATACTGAAAGTCATAAGGCAACTAGAGGTTAACAACTATGGCCTACTATATAAAGTGTTATTTCATACCTCAGTTTTATTGGTATCTGATAATCTTCTTCTAGGTGGGAGTCTAAAATTTTGACTTCTCAAGTTCATAATACTATTCCTTGTATCACTATCATGAGGCTACAACTAATTCCTAGAATCTAGCTATGTATTCCATAAATTATTCCAGAGGTGCATTAGAATCAACCAATCCTTCTAGCTTCTAATACTTCCAAATCATTGTTATCTTAACTAAGGGTAGGTTTATATCAGTTCTAGGCCTCTACTACTAGGTTCAATTCTCATGCTATCAATCTATACTAGCTCTAGCATCTAGAAAGAACCTATCAATCTCATTTACTTTGAGTAACCATCTTCTTATAATATAATACATTAATCAAGCATTCTTCCGTCTTGACTAAGATATTCTTCTGGAGGGAACCACCAAGCACAAGCATTCGTCTCTCTGAAATAATGGGATACGAGAAACAATAACAACGATATTGATGGAAAATAAACGAATACAATTTTGAAGTCTAAGGGCAATAATCAAATACAAGAGGAGTTTTGAAATCAGTTATGGATTAAGATCTTATTCAACAATAATCCTAGATTACAAGATCATTCTGTACAGTTACGTAACCGAACGATATGCTCTGACCTGCTTGGGCCACCATTAAAACCATGTCATGCCCTAGTCCTAAAATATATAGGACTAGACACGTGGCAATGGCCACCTGGTACGACTCTGTAGGGCTTTCCAATTTAATGGACCAGACGAAGTGCACTTACGCTGTCCACGGTCAAGTGATCAAGCTAAATATCTAGTTCTACATCCAACAACTAAAATAAATCTCAATCCGCGATAAATAAATTTTAAGAAGGAACGGTACGCATAATTAGTCTGTAGCCCAATAATATATTCGTTCGAATAGGACAAGAGAATAATATAGGCCAATAAATACTATGCTATAATAGCAGAATCATAATGGAAAGTAGAACATGTCATGCCCCAGTCCCAAAATATCGAGGGACTAGCCACGTGACAATGGCCAGCAGCACACACCGATGGACAAACCCAATTTAATGGATCTATCGGGGCGTACTTAAGCTGTAATACAACAATAAGGGTCTAAATATACTAATCTCATCCAAAGAAATGAATACAACAATATCAGAATCATAAAGCATGATCAATCTCAATAAACATAAACTCGGGAAATAACCCGATAATGAGTCTGATACAATAGTCAAGATACAGAAATAAAGATAATCACAGCAAATACTGAGTATGGATAAAGCATATACTCAGAAGATATCATCGGAGATCACTCGTCTACTGGATCTGGTACTGCTCCAGAGCCTGCTTCTGTTCCTGCTTCTGCTAATGCTCCGGTCCCGTATACCTCGGGATAGATCTCGTCTGCTAATCCTGGGGACATAATCCGGATCCAGGTCCTCAGGGGACATAGCAAGGTACAAAATAACTCAAGCCAAAATAAATGCAGTGCAGAAAATAAATGAAACAATAAGGTAAATATATAACCAGCTAAGTGATATGCAAGTGAGAGTTTTAGTCATACTCGGGCTGAGACTACTATAGGCTGTGTCGGGGAAACCCAAAGCAGCATTCTCTCGAAGGGCCATAACTTGTGCCAAAGCTCTGTGTCAGAGACTAAGACACCTCCAGATGATAATATATATAATATAATCAGCCTTTGATATGGTAATACTCTCCCCACCCAATGAAATCATATGTCTCATATCCATGACACGCAAGATCAAAACTAATGCAGCAAGTCATATAATGTCTATGAGTATAATGTCTATGTCATAAAACCTGTATCCTATACAGAATCACCATGAATATCTCAAGAAGATTCTATCTCATGTATAGTGTCAAGTGTCCTGGGTTATGATGTACTTGATAAGACAAGTACGAGGATGTATAGGGTCTCGGTATCCATGTCTAGGTGACGTTACACAACTCCGCGTACGGTGTTGGCACCCGACTATTAATCGGACACTAAGTAAGTCACACGATCCTAGGTTAAGCATGTACAACATATGAATAAATTAAGAAAAATATATAACAAGAACTGCAATGTTGGCAAGGTACACTTGCCTGGGGTTTGAATACCAATAGTTGTCCCTGTATCAGTGGATCCTGCAGGTACTCCTCCAAAAGCTGAAATAAACATCACCAACAGGCTCAGAAAATATCAAATAGCTAGAAATGTCTGTCCTTAAGTCCAATTTGGACACAGGGGCAAAAATGACAGTTCTTGGCCAAAGCGGGGTCCACATGTGGGCCGCTTTGCACCAAAAAATGTGTCAGAACCAATGGTCTCCAAATTCGTCAAACTTAGTGTCAAGAAGTCCAGAACGATGATACGAACCCAACGGAACTTCTAGAACTGGATTCCGATGAGCCGATCACAAAATCGCCCGTCAAGTGGAGCCGCGGGGCCCACGATACGCGATTTTGTCAACGTTCTCAGAATTAAACCAAACTTGGGTCACAGGACTAGCGTATTGCTACGAGTCCGATGGCACAAGTTTCGTTTCGATCCGACGTGTGTACACAAAGTTATGATGTGTTCCAGAACAGGCAGATACGGGGCGTTGTCGGCGAATACGCGTTGATTCCGGTGTGCACGCACATCCAAATCAACTTCTGTGAAAGCTGGCACGTCCGTATCAACGGCGCGTACCTGTTGGTGAAGACCACGCGAGACCAAGTCGTCCCGTTTGGCGGGGCGTACTAAGTCCCAGGGGAAAACGGGGTATTATTTTTCCTGTTTTTGGATCGCGGTTCGCGATCGTCACAGGACGCGATGCACCGAGCGGGTTGCACGAGCATCGAGAGGGTTACACAGTCTATGCGTCATAATTGACAGAACGGAAAACAGAGCAATGAGGAAAGAAACGGGTTACCTGAACAGGGCTCCGTGGAGCAAGGATTCTGCCGTGTCTGGGTTCTGAGTTCTGCCGTGTCCGGGTCTGACGTGTCCGGGTCCTGCAGTGCTGCTGTGTCAGAGTCAGGGTTCAGCCGTGTCCGGCTAGGGAAGCGGGTCGTCGAGGCTGCGGACTACGCTGGGCTGAGGCGGAGGGGAGTGGCTGAGTCGTGTGGTGGTGCCGGTGGTGGGAGTAGTGGCTCGTGGAGGTTGCAGGCCGGGAGGTCGATGGGTTTGTCGACGGCTATGGCGGAGGAGGAAGACGAGGTCGGGGATGGAAATCGAAGTCGTTAGGCCTAGGGCGGTCAGGTTTATGGAGGAGGAAGATAGGTAGTGGAGGAGGTTGGGCGGCTAGGGTACGATTTCGGCGGGGGATGATCGGGAGAGACGGTGGCGAGGTCGTTCTGGTCGGGGTGGAGGAGTTCTGGACGGTGGTCGGGGCGCTGCGAGTCGGGGACGGGTGGAGGACGTCTGGAGGAGGAAGACGACGGAGAGGAGTTAGGGTTCAGGGCTAGGGCGGCGACCGGAGCGGCTCTGGGCGGCGGAGAGAAGAGATATTAGGTTTTCCGACGGCGGGGCTAGGGTTTCGAGGCGGTTTTATAGTGCCGGAACAGTGATTCAGGGTAGGTTTAGGATTTAGGGTTTCGGCCGAGTTTCGGGTCCTGGTCGGGTTCACTTTGGATCCGACCCGACCCGTTAAGGGCTAGATTTGGTTCGGTTCGGTTCGGTTTGACAGCGGTTCGGTTTGGTTTATTTCCAAATAAACCGGGTTCAGTCAGGGTTTAATTTGGTTTAAATACACCTTAGTTTTTAGGCCTTTAAAAATGCTTCTGGGGTCCAATAAATTCTCGAAAAATTACCCTATATCTAGTTTTTTATTTCACACCCAAAAATATTATTTTCATAATATTTTAATATTAATTAACAACATTTAAAAAAAAATTATTTAATCACAAAATACCTTAGTTTTAATTCTAGAAAAATTACAGAAAATTGTGTAAAATTGTTTTAAAAAAATTAAAAAAAATTAGGGGGTTTACAATCTTCCCAACTTATAAAAATTTCGTCCTCGAAATTAAACTAGGGTAGGGTCTCTCTATCAAATCTCACTTGATTACAGTCTAAAGAATTTCTCTCAAGTGAACATTGCGGCCTCTACCCAACTTAGAATTTACCTATTTATCATCTAAGGCTATACATCTAAGAAAGCTATGCCCCAAATTATTTAATCATGTTATAGAATCCTCAAAGTTTTTAACACCAGCCATATCATCTATGATATGCCCTTAATCATTTATAAAAGATAGTCACCAAACAATGCGACTGGCCTGTGGGGTATATCTAGTACTATCTATATATCAAAATTATACCAAGCAAGATGTTTCGTCTTTCCAAAATAAGGGGAGACGAAGATCAATAATAAAGAGTTCAAGGGGAAGGTAATAGAATAGAAGTATCGGGATCAAGGCGTTTAAAGAATTCAAATGGGAATTGTCAAGACAGTTGTGGATTGAAATCATAATTTGGTAATCCTTTGTTCGCATGCTCGTATTAGTACAGTTATGTAACCGATACGATATGTCAGACATGTCTAGGGCAAGTATATTCGTCTACTAATTACTACATATCTCAATCCACGTAAAGTAGTATTATAAAGGGCGAATCAAGCGCACTAATGTTAGCTAGACCTTAATACACTAATTCTGAAATATATTATTGTGGGCCTTCCCAATAATACATATGTCATGAACAAGCTCGATAAAGAATAAGCTTGCAAAACTAGGCTATAAAATAGTAGCATAAGTCAAGGTAGTATATGAAATATAAGTACGCTAGATAATGATGAAAGGAGGTACAAATTATTCAAGTTCACAAAAACAAAAACAAAATAAGCAACAATAATAAAAGACTACAATCTCTACAGTTATCATACAACCTCCTTGTCTAAGTCGCTGGTCGACCAAATAGGGGCAAGGACCTCTAAATTCTATTGTCTGAATAAACACTGTCATCTTTTGCTATCATACAATTAATGTCATTCAATTACACTACCTCGATGGGTCAAGTGGACTATGTGATACTAGGTTGTGAGGCATAATACCTAACTTATAACAATTTAACTACTATTGTAATTGTCTTAAAGATACCGTAGAAGTTCCTGCTAAGTCTACGAGAAAGGGTCTTAAGTACCTATTAGGGTATCTTCCTATATTACATAGGTTATGGTCGTCTTAAGCCTTAGTCTTAGTGCTTATAGAACAAGTGTCGATAGTAAGAATAGAAGAGTTACTAGCCGTTAAGGGGAAATGGATCTAACTTGTATCAAGGTGGGGGTACAAATTACGCGACTTAAAGCTTAGGGGGTAATCATTAGGTCATAATCTATAATAATAACTTAAACTGTCAAGTTCTAATTACCAATCACATAGTTAAAAAAAATTAGAGTAACAACCAAAATAAATAATAAGAGGCGCACAGGAATCAAGGTAGGATGCAAGTCAAGAAATTAATTCGAATCCAATATAGATGTCAAGAACGATTCAAGCAAGTTAAAACCGAAACAATTTAGTCGTTGACCTGCATGGGCCACCACAAAAACCATATCACGCCCCAGTCCCAAAATATCGAGGGACTAGCCACGTGGCAATGGCCAGCAGCACACACCAATGGACAAACCCAATTTAATAGATCCATCGGGGCATACTTAAGCTGTAATACAACAATAAGGGTCTAAATATACTAATCTCATCCACAAAAATGAATACAACAATATCAAAATTATAAAGCACGATCAATCTCAATAAATATAAACTCAAGAAATAACCAGATAATGAGTCTGATACAATAGTCAAGATACAGAAATAAAGATAATCACAGCAAATACTGAGTATGGATAAAGCATATACTCAGAAGATATCCTCGGAGGTTACTCGTCTACTGGATCTGGTACTGCTCCAGAGCCTGCTCATGTTCCTGCTTCTGTTAATGCTCCGGTCCCGTATACCTCGGGATAGATCTCGTCTGCTAATCCTGGGGACATAATCTGGATCCAGGTCCTCAGGGGACATAGCAAGGTACAAAATAACTCAAGCCAAAATAAATGCAGTACAGAAAATAAATAAAATAATAGGGTAAATATATAACCAGCTAAGTGATATGCAAGTGAGAGTTTTAGTCATACTCGGGCTGAGACTACTATAGGCTCTTTGTCGGGGAAACCCATAGCAGCATTCTCTCGAAGGGCCAGAACTTGTGCCAAAGCTCTGTGTCAAAGACTAAGACACCTCCAGATGACAATATATATAATATAATCAGCATTTGATATGGTAATACTCTCCCCACCCAATGAAATCACATGTCTTATATCCATGTCACGCAAGATCAAAACTAATGCAGCAAGTCATATAATGTCTATGAGTATAATGTCTATGTCATAAAACCTGTATCCTATACAGAATCACCACAAATATCTCAGGAAGATTCTATCTCATGTATAGTGTCAAGTGTCCTGGGTTATGATGTACTTGATAAGACAAGTACGAGGATGTATAGGGTCTCGGTATCCAAGTGGGTGAGATATTGTATAGGTGATAGTAGACTGGCTTACCAAGTCAGCTCATTTCTTACCTTTTTGAGTTGGCCAGTCTACAGAAGATTTGGCTAGCTTATACATGAGACAGATTATGAGATTGTACGGTGTTCCGATTAGCATTATGTCAAACAGGGACTCGTGTTTCATATCTCACTTTTGGAGAAGCATGCAGCAGAGTCTTAGAACTCATCTGAAGTTCAGTATGTCCTATCATCAGCAGACAGATGGGCAGTCAGAACGTACTATTCAAATGTTAGAGGATATATTGAGAGCAAGCATGTTAGATTTTGGAGGATCATGGGAGAATCACCTACATCATGTTGAGTTTTCTTACAATAATAGCTATTATGCAAGCATCAAAATGGCTCCATTTGAAGCTTTGTATGGGAGTAAGTATAGATCTCCCGTGTGTTAGAGCGACGTAGGAGAACGTCAGATCTTGGGACCAGAGTTGGTTGTTAGCACCATGGAGAAGGTGAAGATGATACAGAGCCACTTGCGAGCAACGCAAGACAGGTAGAGGCAATGGACAGATCTTCATCACCGTCCTTTGGAGTTCAAGGAAGGAGGCCATATTTTCTTGAAGATCTCTCCAACTAGAGGCACTATTCGCTTTAGGGGTTGCGACAAGTTGATTCCAAGGTACTTTGGACCATTTGACATATTGGAGCAAGTTGGAGAAGTTGCGTATCGATTGGTACTATCACCTTCACTTGAGGAAGTGCATGACATATTTCATGTGTCGCAACTGAGGTGATATGTCGCAGATAACAACCAGGTTCTCGATCACTCTGAGATCACCATCGGGCCAAGCTTGGCTTACAAAGAGAAGCCCGTGGAGACTCTTGATCGTCGAGAGAAGGTGTTGAGGAATAAGTCTATTCCTTTAGTTCATGTGGCATGGAGACATCACTCGCCAGGAGAATCCACTTAGGAATACGAGGATGACATACGCAAGCGTTTTTCGTATCTATTTGAATATCAAGGTATGATTTACTTTATTCTTTTCGACCGTATAGCATTCTCGTTTCCTCATCGTGCTTTAGCTTTAATTTCGAGAAAAAAATTCTTGTAAGTTGGGTAGAATGTAACCTCCCCTATTTTTCTAAGATTTTTATTTTATAGTAATTAGAATAATAATACGTATACTGACAACATACTAATAATTAGTAGTAGTAATAATAAATAACAATTAAAATAATTAAAATAAAGTAAAATAATTATTTTATAGAATAATAATAATAATAATAATAAAGAAGAAGAAATAATAATAATAAAGAAGAAAAAATAATAATAATAAAAATAAAAAATAAACAAAATACTACTAACAACAACAACATACAACAGCAGCAAAGAGGCGACCCTCCCCCCTAATCCTACTCGGCCTCACCACATACCCTGTCCCTAGCACAACCCAAACTCGCGGACGCCCCATACCCTCTCTCGGCTCTCTCTCTCTCTCTCTCTATATATATATATATATATATATATATATATATATATATATATGAACAAACGAAACCCTAACCAACGAGCAACCTCCCCAGACCTTCCCCGCATCCAAACGACACCGCACAACCGCCGCAGATCGTCGGAGACCGCCGCCCTTGCCGATGCACCATCGTCGACCACTGGACTGCAGCCAAACAACGGATACGTTGTTCTCAGGTCAGTCATAATAGTCAGGTACCCATGCTTCCACTCAAAATTCTTCATACCTACTTCACCAATTTTTGATCCAGTTGTTTAGATTGAATCACAACATGAACACCTTCAAATGTCTTCAAATATTTTTATTAAAACGACTCTATTTATGTTTTTAATCCATCCGCAACTTTCCAAAAAAATTATTTTCCATACAAAACAAAACATCCAAAAACCGAGCCATGAGCCCATATTGGAAGGCTGATAACGAGTAGCACTTCAAGTAATTTAGAAATTGGTTTGAACTGAATTATACTCAATATAACCAGGATCAAAATAACCTAATATTTGCACGTAGTTGCTCACAAATTAAGTGCTAAATTATTAGTTAAAAATGACGAAAACTTATTTTAAAAACTTGGAAAACTAGCAATACAGAGTGCGTCCCAAAAAATTGGACCACCTTGTCGCGTACTAGTTGCACCAAAAGGCGCATATGGAATATCTTGATATGTGGGCCGCGAAAGTTGATTTGGACGTGTGTGCACGCCAAAATTAACCCGTATTGGTCAAAATTTCCCATATCGACGTTTTGTAAAATATCCTAAAAGTATGTGATCACTCGTCGAAATGCGACAAAATTTGTGCCAACGGATCCATGGTATAACGCTGGTCCTATGACCCAAGTTTCACTCAATTTCGAGACAGATGACTGAATCGCTATTACGCGGTCCCCACGGTTTGACTTAACGAGCGATTTTGTGATCGGCTCACCGGAATCCAAAATTGGACATACCGTTGAGTTCGTATCGTCGTTTAGGATTTGTTTAACTTATAATTTTTCCAATTTAGAGACCTTTACCCTTGGCATATTTTTTGTGTAAAGTGGACCATATATGGATACCGCTTTGACCCTAAAATTACCTTTTTGCCCCTATGTCCAAATTGGACGAATAGGTAGTATTTTCTGACTATCACATTGATTTAGGAGACGTTTGTTCAGAGTTTCTACCTTCTGGTTTCTTGTGCTTGTTGTTTGGACGTCTATACTCCACATATTGCTTGTTAGGCAAGTATACATGCCACAGTAATGTTTAATTTCATTCATTTTCTGTATATTTATATTCTACTGTTTATTTCTATTTATTTTGCTATATATAAAATTGTGCGTTCAAGAAAGACTTGGGTGCAACGATGGTTGCGTCGTCTCTTGTCTCTTATTTTTATTTTGTATGTTGACCTAGTTTTACGAGGCTACCCCATGGAGATGAGGTACTCTTATATCTCTTCGACCCTGACACTTGTTGTGATTCTGATCTAGGACACAGACTTGCGTAATATCTGGCCCCCTTTACGTAAAGATCGTGCGACGGATAAGGAATAACTGCTAATAGAGATATATTATTTTAGTAGACTTAGTAGTTACTAGACGTGTTGCATGTTATGGATTTGACACGTTAGTAACATTGGATGGGAAGAACAATGAGTAAGCATATGTGACTCCTTTACACTTTCTATTTATTTGCCCGTAAGCTTCGCTAAAGACTCGAGGCGTTATGACCCTTATATATACTGCAAGCCTATGACAATCGAAAGATGTTATGTCCGAGACCCCTGGATCTCCGAGAGAACTATGCCCATCCCATTATTTAGCCAGATAGTCCATACATGGAAAACTTGTTCTTAAACTGTATATCACATATACTGGTTAGTCGACCATGTTGGATGTTTTACTTTCAGTACATTATTGGCATGCTTTTATGTATCTTGTTACGTCCCTCCGAGGACCTGGTCCCTTTCCAGGTATAGACGATCAAGATTATCTACAGGAGCACGGACCGAGACCTGACACAATATTTTTTGTTTAGGCGATCGTACCCTCTGAATACCCATGACTACTTCATAGCTAATGGATCTTTTTGATGTTATTTCTTCATTTGACATTTTATCTTATATTGGAGTTTCGTTCTCCTCTGTCATTTTAGCTATTATAGTCATTTGGTAGTGGTTTTGTCTCCCCCTGACTATTCTTTCTTTTATTGCTTCATACTTGAGACTTTTAGTTATTTATTTTGGTACTTCTTTACTTGTGTCTGTGGATGAGATATAGATGATTGTGACTTGTGTTGACAATATATATACCACTTGTGAATTATTTATTCATATTATAGTATATGTATGTGTTATAATTTTTTAACATATTGGAGTATCATATACATATGGTTGGTATGCTATGTATTCTTAGTCCTACGTATTTTGGGACTGGGGCGTGACACGAGTTACTTCGTTTATCGAAGGAGACTCGTGAATCTTTGAGCGAAGCTCTGATACATGCAGACTTATGCTTAGATTAACTCAAGACTCCTGATGAAGAGCCACGAGCGTGTCCTCAATGCCACAGCATGATCGAGAAGATTTCTAATATTACCTTCACATAAGATGACATGCTACTCAAGGATAACCAATATGACAGGTCTCTGTATTATACCGGTTACATCGGATCTACTAAGGTAAACCTGTTTCACATCGACTCTGGTTCTTTACTTAGCATCATTCCTAAAGGACTATTGAAAAGATTAAAGATACCAATACTCAACATGTCTTCCACTAACACTACTATTCTAGGCTTTAATGCTGGAAGAAGTAAACTGCTGGGAAAGATATGCCTAAAAATTCAGATAGGCGATCTACGTACTGAAGTCACATGCTATATGATCGACTCTGATATATCCTACAACGTTTTGCTGGGATGGCCATGGATACACGAGCATAAAATTATATCCTCCACCCTACACCAATGCTTTAAATATGTGGACAATCAAGGAAAAGTTAAAACAGAGGTAGCTTACCTTAACCCATTCAAAGGTGTCGAAGCCTATTTCTCTGACTTTACACTCTATACACTAGAGTACATAAAAGAAAAGGCTGATCAAGTTGGTGATAAAGCTGAAAATACCCCAAAAGAATAGCCTTTGATGATCCGAGTCAAAAGACGTACTACTCGTCCGACTCCTTTGAAGCCTCTCGTCATCAACCTGCATAAGTCACCTCCATTGGTCATCAACTTTCTATGCAATGAACAATCTACGCCAAAGAATAAGCCACTTGTTATCGACCTTCGTCAAAACAAGCAACAAACATCAGTGAATCGACCCCTAGTCATCAATCTTGCCAAACCTCTTGTCAAGGCTGAAGATTATGCTGACTATGTGGAAAAGATGAAGAGATCTTGTATTTTATGAATAAAGAAGACACTACTTCGCACTACGTTGATGTTGAATCCTTTGCTAAAAAATTCTTAGAGGCTTTTCATCTCTATGAAGCTATGTCCATACCAGGGGCATCTCTATTCCAATATAGTTTATTAGATGAACAATATGAGGATGCACACTTCATAGTCCCAGCAAGACAAGACAAGCAATGTTAGATAATTTTTGGCAAAGCTAGAAACAAAAAAGTCACACAGACTAATAATTCTGACGAGGATATTGGGAAGATACAAATGTATTGTTACAACCAATCAGCCAAGAACATTATAAAAGGAATGGACTACAACTTAAAATCTGGTTTGGTACTGAATTATGAAAAAGGCAGATGGACTCCTATACATCACTTCTCTCCAAAAGGCTAGCCAAAAACATACTACCAGCGGACTGGTCATGGTTTGGGATATGTTACACCACCAAAAGGTCCTAAAGGTTTAGAATTAGAAGAAGAAATGCATTCTCATTCCTCTGACTCGTCATTGTGGGATTCTGATGAAAGCATGGGTGACGTATTTAAATAGGCTTTCTCTGTAAATATGGTGTCAACTGGCCTAGATGATAAAGACGTTAAACTATTAGAACCATTCGAGAATGATCCATGAGCACAACGGATGGATACTCAATGGGAGCTTCGGTTTGAGCAACGTCAACCACCTACAGAGGATGAAATAGTCCAAATTGATGTAGGAGAAGAATCTTCCCCAAGACCAATCGTTATTAACAAGAGTCTTCCTGAAGAATATCAACACGCTTTACTCCAGCTAATAAAGAATTATATCGATGTCCTCGCCTGGAGTTACGAGGATATGCTTGACCTAGATCCTCAAATAGCCACATACAAGCTCAATATTCTTCCGAATGCTAAACCGGTGAAACAGCAGCAACGATGATTCCGTCCGGATATGATGGATGCAATTGAAAGAGAAGTCAAGAAACTCATAGAATGTGGCTTCATTCGAGAAGAGCAATATCCTGACTGGGTAGCCAATGTCGTTCCTGTCATGAAAAAAAATGGGAAGGTTCGGGTCTCCGTAGATTATCAAGATCTGAACTCGACCTGTCCGAAAGATGAATTTTTCTTCCCATCACAGATGTCATGATCGACAATACATGTGGATTTGAACGTATGTCCTTTATGGATGGAGTCTCATAGTACAATTAAATCAAGATGTCGCTTGATGACGAAAAACATACCTCTTTCTGCATACCACTAGGAATTTAATGCTATACAGTCATGCCCTTCGGCTTGAAGAATGCGGGAGCAACGCATCAATGAGCCATGAGTACAATATTCTAGAAGCATTTACAGAAAATAGTAGAATACTATATTGTTGTCAAAAGTCATCTTAAAGATGACCACCTTCAAGATTTAAAGGTTGTGTTCGAATTGATGCGCCACCACCAATTGAAGATGAATCCAACTGAATTCTTTCTAGGAGTCTCTATAGAAGCATGAAAAATACGCCGGATGACTATACGCAACTTATTGGTGCGGGGCAGCGTAAAGAGATAACCTCAGAGCCATCAAGCAGGCAAGACAAGAGCTTCTCAGGACCATCCACGTAAGTGCAGTATGTCCAGGCCGCCTCAAAGCGTAAAGCAGAGGGCTTCGTCGCCTATATGGCGTAAAACACATCCGCTTTCAAACGTGGTATTAAAGCGTACGAGGAACGCTTCGTGCTCTCCGAGATGAACCTGTCAGACCCTGCAATGAACCTGACCTCTGAACTTCTGACAAAAGGATACGGCTCGGCTACCCAAACGACGGCTATAAATGATAGCACGGCACTGCGACCCAGGCTGTCAGTTACCGCCATCTCCCTCGCGTAAACTGCTTTTACATGAACGAGGGGATATGCTGCCTTGTTTTACACAGGCAGACATGAGCTGTTTACACTCCGCAGTAGACAAAATGCCTGCCACGTTAAAAGCGGCGCTTTGTGCAGGGCTCGAGGCACGTCTCTGCGATTGGTGCACAAGACGGTGACAGTCTTCTCGAGGCACGTCTCTGCGACGAATGCACAGAAGAGCTGCAGACCTTCAAAAACACGCCTCCGTATTTAATGTGCAGAATGATGGCGGATCTCTGCATTTAATGCAGGGGATTTGATTAAGAATCACCGAACCATCGTGTGGTGACACCCCCTTGCGTAAACTGCTTTTTCGCATACAAAGGGATACGCTGCCTTGTTCTACACAGGCAAACGTGAACCGTCTACACACTGCGAAAGTCAAACAGACTGCCACGTCAAAAGCTGCACTTTGTACAAGGCTCGAGGCACGTCTCTTCGCCTGATGCTCAGAATGGGGGTAGGTCTTCAGAACACGCCTTCGCGATTAATGCACAGGATGGTGGCAGATCTCCGCATTTAATGTGAGAGATTTGATTATATCTTCAAAATCGTGATTCCGGCTAAAGACGTCCACATCAACACTCAGCATTGCGCAGTGACTTCTACGCCTCCTCAGCTGTTACGTTCTCAGGGCTTCTACGCCTCCTCAGCTGTTATGCTCTCAGGGCTTCTACGCCTCCTCAGCTTCTATGCTCTCTCGGCTTCTACGCCTCCTCAGATTCTATGCTCACTCGGCTTCTATGCCATCAGGCTTCTATGCCTACCTGACTTCTATGCCTATTTTGGCTTCTATGCCATGGTGACAGACATTGGCTTTTATGCCCACCTCTTCTACACGGAGGATACCTACCTACGTGGCTTTTATGCCGTGATCTTCGTAGCAACAATACGCGTTGTGTCCCTTAGTTGGACCCGCGTTATACGCTCATTCAAATGATCATCTATACGCAGGCATTGGTTATTTTAACCGTCGTATAAAAGGGTGCTGTGATTCCACTCCTCGGTTTTTATACCAACTGAGTGGTCACTGTCACTAAAACTCTATAAATAGAGACCTCTATCTACAGAGGAACAGGTCGAAGAAATTGATCAACGATCAGACTTCTGAAAAGGAGATCGGACAGGGTCAAGAAAAACAAAGAGAGAGAAGAGATCGAGAGAGAGAGAGAGAGAAATCCCGAGCTCAGGCAAGGGGTAGGGATCGACGACCTTGGCATCGTGCATCCACCCTCTTTTGCAACCTTCGAAGCTACCTCCTGTCTTCTATGGCACTTTTTCACCATCGTGTGGTCCAAGGGCTAAAGTGATCGACTGCAGATCAGACACCTATAGCAATTTATACCCAGATTAAATAAATTGTACTCCCACATCCTCGTATAGGATTATATTGTACAAGTTTGTTTGTAAACAAAAGAACACGGGTCTTGTATAAACCCCGTCTTGAATACATCTTTCATTTTTTTTCGTTTTCTACCACAAACAAGATGGCGACTCTGCTGGGGACATCTTTCTCTTCTGATGAGGAAGTAATTGCTCAACACGATGCGGTACCTATAGGAACTGTGAAGAAGACATTGGTCGTCCAATTCGACCAGTCTGCCTACGAAGACATGCTTCGAACCGGGGGTAGCTCTCACCCTCTCTCCGTCCAAAACAACATGAAGCTGCGCAAGGTCTGGATGCCCAAGATATCCTCTACCATTCCTGTGGACTCTCCGATCTCTCCGATCTCTCCGACCAATGAGGTTGTAGCATTGCTCCCTCCGTGCCCCGCACATAAAATTTAGTCTCCTGCTACGCGCGGTACAGACAAAACTTCGGGCAAAGCCTCAGCGCTAACCCAGAAGTATCCACTGTGCTCTACGCGTAGAAACCAGTCCCCCGCTATGCGCGGTACAGACAAAACCTCGGGCAAAGCCTCAGCGCTGACCCAGGAGTATCCACTGCGCTCTACGTGCAGAAACCAGTATCCCGCTATGCGCGGTACAGACAAAACTTCTGATGATGCCTTAGCGCCAAATGGGAAGTACAAGTCACGCCCCGCACGCAAGATGACATCTGACCTCTACGGGGAACCAGATGAGCACTGTGGTCTCCGCAAAGGGAAGCAAGCGGCAGAGTATTCAACTCCTCGGCCTTTACGCCAGCGAGGGGACAATCTGCGTACCCTCCGAATTACACGAGAAGCCGATGGCCGGCTGAGGACCTCTTCAGCTTTACGCCCGTTTGAGCAAAACTCTAAATTACGCCAGGAGAAATCCCTCGGCGTAAAGCAAGCTCAAAATACGGAGAGACACCCTCCCCCAGGGTTATCTGCTACCCAGATGGCCAACCTATTATACACAGGTGGCACAGCAAGAGCCATAGTGCCCAACCTCCGCATGCCCGCTGACAGGAACAGAAGAAATAAGCAATCATCTTCTTCTGCAATTCCCCCTAACCTGCGCAAATATCTAATCTAGAAGCGTAAAGAGAGGGAACCTTCCAATGTGTCTATTACGCCTCCTGGCGAGCACTGTTGTAATAGTCATAGGGTTGTGATTGACTGCTGCTGCTCTAAAACGAGACGATCGATTTTCGACCGGTTAAGCTACTCTATGTCTTTCCAGGAAAAGGAGCCCGCGTATGCATCTGTAAACATGGCCTCACACATGCCTAGACGAGGTTCGAACTCAAGACGTCATCCCTCCAGGCCTCCGAGCCGAAGGAGGTTCAATGAGCTCCTCAGGAACGCTGAAGCCGGGGTATTCCAAAACACTCGTGCAAGGTCACGACAACCAGCTTCGTCCTCTTCTGATTCTGACGCCAAGGACCGCCAAGCCCCCGAATCAGATGCTGAAAGTGTAGAGTCGACTTCTACAGCGACCTATACTAATCCTTCAATGACACCCAGGGAGATGGGAGTTTACGCTGTTGAAGATGAACACGAGGAGGCTTCACCATCAGGAAACGCGGAGCAACGCATCACTACGCTGGAGACATCTCTGAAACAAATGCAATCCATAATGGAAAACATGCACCAGATGATGCTAACTCAGCACGCAACTGCCATGGCTCAAGCATCGATCCCGCCAACTCAGATACGTGTGGGGGTGGACTTGCCGCCACCCAATCCAAGCCAAGGACCTGCTCTAGATCAAGAGTCGGCGGTTCCTCCGCTTTCGGAGAATATATTGCCTCCCGTTGGAGTCACAATACAACCAACTCCGCACCACTCCGTAGTCCCGCTTTCAATAGAAAATCCGATGCAGGCAGTACGGGAGTTGAAAGCCCAGTTTGACGCCTTGAAGCACAAAGATCAGCTCAAGAAACTGGGAATCAACCAGCCTTACCCAGCTATCTGGGAAGAGGTCCCTTTCCCTCCGAGGTACAAACCTCAGACCATGGCCCTGTTCGAGGGGAAAACGTCACCAAGTCAATACATGAACTATTTCAGTATGATGACGGTGTTGCTGCAAGAGAACGACGCCCTCCTCACTCGGGTGTTCAAAGGTTGTTTCTCGGGAGTAGCCTATCAGTGGTACCGTAGCTTGGCGGACAACTGCATCACTTCCTTCGAGGACTTCAAAGCTTTATTCTTTACGCGATTCTACGAGGGAGGAATGGACATGTCCATGTCCTCTCTAATCGAAGTCAAGCAAAGGAAAAAAGAGGACGTTCGCACCTTCATCGAGCGTTTTTGTCAGGCCACCTTACAAATGCCTCCAGGAGTTCCAGACTCTGTGTTGGTAGACATTTGCAGGAAGAACCTCCTTCCCTTGGTCTCGGTGTTCACAGGACCATATCAGTTCCGTGATTGGCCCTCGTTCATCCTCTCGGCCGTAGCCGCTGAAGACAACAGTCACAAGGCGCACGACAATGGCATCATGATCTCTGCCTCTGACAGAGGTAAGAAGTCATCTCCCAGCAGCGACCATCCTCGTGGTCCAAAAGGGAAAGAAGCTTTGACGGTCAATACGTCCAGACAAAAGATGGCGGCAACCACGCAGACGAGACCAGGGACGTCCAGGCCCGTAGAAGTCTACTACTTTGACGACGAGGATATCCCAAGTATATTCGAGTGTCTCGTCAAAAGTGGCAAGATCACCCTTCCGGAGTTGAAGCGGCCCCAAGAAGTCGGCAGTACTAACGACCCCAAATACTGCATCTTCCACAGATATGTGCACCACCCGACAAAGGCGTGTTACATACTGAAAAGGAAGATCCAGGGTTTGATCGATGCCAAAGCCATAACTCTGTACAACACTGAGAAGACGGTCACAGCCAACATGATCTCTCTACAGTTTGGCAATCTGCCTCCTCAGGAGGTCCCGAATGGTGTTGCGCCTATCTCTCGGACCACGATGAACATCGTCAATCTCCCTCCAGCTAGGGGTCAAAATCACGACCTGGTACCCCTAACCACCCGGCGGGGCGAGATCATGTGGGTTCATCCGGATTTGGTGTCAGAGCTCGAGAAAGAGTCTAATGCTACTAGAGCTGCGTCTAAAAAGAACTCCAAATGCAAACCATGCCATATGGTTGTGACTTCTTCACCGTCAGACAAGGACGAGGTACTAGCCGCAACCTGTTTAGGGAGAGCTTACCTCAATGACTAAGAAGCAAATCAGGAAGGTGCACCGGCGGATACTTCAGCCGCCAAACCTTCAGGACCCGAGTCCGTCATGCCAGAGACCGATCCTGCAAGGTCGACTTCAACGGACAAGGGGAAGCAGAAAGAAGTTCGCTTTGATAAACCTGTGAAAAACATCCCTAACAAAGGTTTAGAGAAGCCATACAACTTCGACATCCTGGCCTAACTGGCTAATACACCAGCCAGGCTGTCCATCTTCGAGCTACTCAGGCTCTCCCAGGATACTCGTCTAGCCCTGAGTGAAGCACTAATGCAGGCGGAGGCATGCTTGACCCAGCTCAAGTCCCCCGACGAAGAACCAGTAGCGTGTCCCCAGTGCCACAGTGTGATGGAGGTGGTGCCAAATATCACTTTCACTCAAGACGACATGCTATTGAAACATAACAGGCATGACAGGCCCCTCTATTACACTGGATATGTCGGTTCCATAGAGGTCGACCGGATTCACATTGATCCGAGATCGTCAATCAGCATCATCCCTCATAGTCTGCTTAGACCGCTGAGAATCCCTACCAGCGAATTAGCTTTCACCACCACCACGATCGTGGGTTTCAACGCTGGAAGAAGTAAGCCATTGGGGAAAATTCGTCTAAGGATCCAAATTAGCAACCTCAGATCGGTAGCCATATGTTACGTCATCGATTCAGAGGTATCCTACAATATTTTGCTGGAAAGACCGTGGATCCACGACCACAATATCGTTCCTTCAACCCTACATCAATGCCTTAAATATGTAGACGCACAAGGAACAGTACAAACGGAGGTTGCTGACCTAAACCCGTTTAAAGGAATAGAATCCTACTATTCTGACGCCGTATTGTACTCTCAAGACCACACAAAAGAGGTGTCAGGCGAGGTAGAGAAGGAATCCCACTGGGAGCCAGAAGAACCCTCTGTCATACTACCCCTGTCAATCAGGGTAAAGGGACGAACCACTCGTCCAAGAGCCAAGGAACCTATGGCTATCCACCTGAACAAGTCCAGGTCAGGAAAAGGGGGTGATCCTCTCGTGATCACTTTGAACCAGAAGCTTCCTCCCTTGGTCATCAACCTTCGGCGCAACAGGCAGTCGACTGATGTAAATGCAACCAGAAACGGACTTCCAGATGATAATAAACATCCCCTTTTCCAGTATGTCAGTGCTCCGATTCTGAACCAGAAATCCTCTTCCCATGACGATATAGAACCTATAGCACAAAAATTCTTGGCAGCTATGGATTCCTATCATCCGTACATCTGGGAGGTGACATCATCATCCAATGTCGTCACGACATATAGACCGCAAGAGGACTCTATCTTCCTTGTCCCGTCCACCTGCAGCAGTCAGCGTACAATAGTCTTCGGCCGCGAGCGCAATCAACCGACTGTCCAAGAAGATTCTTTCAATGACGATACTGTGAGAATGCAGGTTCACCAATATAGCCCACAGGCATTGAGGATCATGTAAAACATGGGCTACGACTTGAAGCGGAAGCCAGGCCTCAACTACAGAAAGGGCAGACGAACGACACTGTTCGGCAATCCCCGCTATCAACAAACCCGTTTTGGGTCAGGGTATGCCACCTCCTCCAAATCAAGCAAGGATGTCATTTCCTCCTTTCAAGACGGCTCGTCGCCCTCTGACTCACCTGATGCTCTCGAACAAACATTATCAGTAAATATGGTAGTGACAGATCCCTTCGAAGCAGACGAACCAAAGCCTGAGCCGTTTGAAAATGACTCTTGGGCTCAACAAATGGATACACAATGGGAGTTCTGCTTTGAACAGAGAGAACCTCCCACTGAAGATGAAGTTATCCAGATCGACGTTGGGGATACACTCTCACCAAGACCGATATTTATCAGTAACAATCTTTCCCCAGCTGAAAGGGAAGAAGTTATTCGACTGATAAAAGAATACATCGACGTCTTTGCGTGGAATTACGAGGATATGCCAGGACTTGATCCAAAGATGGCTACCCACAAGCTCAATATATCGCCCGATTCAAAGCCTGTAAAGCAGCACCAGCGCCGGTTTTGCCCAGATATGATGGACGCCATTGAAGCCAAAGTCAAGAAGTTGATAGCCTACGATTTCATCAGGGAAGAACAACATCCCGACTGGGTCGCCAACGTTGTCCCAGTCATGAAAAAAAATGGGAAAATACGCATCTGCATCGATTACCGAGATCTGAATGCAGCCTGCCCCAAGGATGAGTTCCCTCTTCCCATCACAGACATCATGATCGACAACACCTGCGGTTTTGAACGCATATCTTTCATGGATGAATTCTCAGGGTACAATCAGATCAAGATGCATCCTGGGGACGAGAAGCATACCGCCTTTCGAACACCACTGGGGGTATATTGCTATACAGTAATGTCCTTCGGGTTGAAGAACACCGGGGCAACATACCAACGAGCTATGAGTAACATATTCCATGAGCACTTACGCAAAACAGTGGAATGTTACGTGGACGACATAGCTGTCAAAAGCTACCTCAAAGATGATCACGTTCGAGACTTAAGGACGGTGTTCGAGTTAATGCGCCAACATCAACTCAAGATGAATCCTACGAAGTCCTTTCTGGGTGTATCTAGCGGCAAATTCCTTGGATTTGTCATTACCGCCAAAGGCATACAAGTGGACCCTGATAAAGTCCAGGCCATCGTAGGAATATGACTGCCCCGCAATCTGAGGGAACTTAGAGGATTTCAGGGACGCCTGGCTTATATCCGGAGATTCATATCCAACCTCTCTGGGAGATGTCAGCCTTTTTCTTGCCTCATGAAGAAGGGTGTATCCTTCGTATGGGACGAAGCCTGTCAACAAGCGTTTGACGATATCAAACGCTACCTCACTCATCCGCCAGTTCTGGTACCTCCCGTCATAGGAAGACCATTCTTCCTATACGTTCGAGCAATGGACCATGCCTTGGGAGCTCTTCTTGCGCAGAAGAACGATGTAGGGCATGAACAGGCTATCTACTATCTAAGTAGAATGATGATCGGAGCCGAACACCGGTACAACCCAGTGGAGAAAGAATGCTTGGCTCTGATGTTCGCTATCCAGAAAACGTGGCACTATGTCACCAGCCAGACTATCCATATCATCTCCAGGATCAACCCTCTTCGAGTACTATTGAGCAAGCCAAGTGCTCTTAATTCCCGACTCGCAACTTGGGCGATGCTGTTAACACCATATGACATGGTGTACGTCCCCCAGAAGTCCATCAAAGGCCAAGCATTGGCCGACTTTCTAGCTGCTCATCCGATCCCGGAGACCTCCAAGTTGTACGAGGACATCCCTGACAAAGTTGCAGAATATAATTCCGCGATGGAAAGTGACGCATGGCAACTATTCTTCGATGGTGCCTCCAGGACTGGTCCCAAGGGAAAAGTGGTCTCAGGAGTAGGAATCGTCCTGGTTACTCTCGACAAACTCGTCATCTATCGAGCATACTCTCTCAACGAGCCCTGCTCCAACAATGTGGCAGAGTATAGCGCTCTACTAATCGGGTTCCAAGTCGCTAAAGAGCTGGGGGTCGAATCTCTGGAAGCTTTCGGAGATTCTCTGCTTATAGTCAATCAAGTCAGGGGAATATATGAAGTCCGGAATCTAGATCTCATCCCCTATCACCAAACAGCGGTTGAGATAGTCGTGACATTCAAAGGGTTCTTCCTGAAGCATGTACCTCGATCCCAGAATCTTGAAGCTGATGCCCTAGCCAGTCTAGCCGCAGATTTAGCTACTCCTATAAGAAGGCAGAATTCGATAATCCTTCTTAACAGAGATTTATTCTGTGTGAAAAACAACTCTCACATAGAACACAGCTACGCTGCACACGCCGATCCTCCCAGAAGAGATTGGAAGAGTCCCTTTATAGATTTTGTGGCATACGGAATCTTGCCGGAGGATCCTAAAGAAGCGGTATCCGTCAAAAGACGATCTTTACGCTTCTACTTCGATGCATCTTCATAATGCCTATATCGCCGGACCTATGACGGACTGCTATTGAGATGTCTCTCTGACGACGAAGCACAGCAGATTACCCGTGAAGCTCACGACGGCGTATGCGGGGCACATCAACCCGGTCCTAAGCTACAGGATCGTATCAGGAGAATGGGCTATTACTGGCCCATTATGATCACAGACGCGATCAACTATGCAAGACAATGCAGAGCCTGTCAGGTCTATGCAGACTTCATAAATCAACCGTCTGAATATCTACATCCTACGGTTGCATCCTGGCCTTTCGAAGCATGGGGTATGGATGTCGTCGGTCCTATTCACCCGTCTTCTTCCAGGGGTCACCAATTCATACTGGCCATCACGGATTACTTCTCCAAATGGGCAGAGGTGATCCCTCTTGCTGAGGTAAAGGCGTCTAATGTGATCAGCTTCATCAAGCATCACGTCATCTATCGCTTCGGGGTACCTCGGAGGATAATTCACGACAATGGGCCTCAGTTCACCAGTCAAGCATTTCGTCGATTTTGCGATAAAAATCGGATACATAATATTGCCTCTACGGCATATTATCCAACTGCTAATGGTTTGGCGGAAGCTTTCAACAATACCATTATCAAACTCTTGAAGAAGTTCGTCTCTTCGAACAAAAGAGATTGGAATGAGAGACTGGGCGAATGTCTCTGGGCATACCGCACAACGGTACGAACACCGACAGGTTGTACTCCATTCTCACTGGTCTACGGGAGCGAAGTAGTTCTCCCCATTGAAATCCAGATCCCGTCACTCAGGATAGCCGTGGCTAACGAACTGACTCAAGAAAAGAATGACCTTTTAAGGCTTCAGGAGCTAGAAGGATTAGACGAGAAACGTCTCCAAGCTCAACAGCGCATCGCGCTCTACCAAGCACGCATTTCCAGAGCTTTCAATCATAAAGTAAAGAAAAGAGTGTTCAAAGTCGGCGAGCTAGTTCTAGCCGTAAGAAGGCCGATGATTCTTACTCACAGGAGTAAAGGCAAATTCTAGCCCAAATGGGAGGGTCCTTATGTGATCGAGACAACGTTCTCAAATAGCACTTACAGGTTATCCCAGCCTAATGGAGACCTGTTAATGGCTTCTATCAACGGCAAATTCCTGAAAATGTACTATGTTTAACCTCCTCTGCTTAATTGAAATATAGTGAAAACCTCAATTCTGACAAAACTACTTCCAAAACAAAACTAGTTGGGTCGTATTCTATCATGTCCATATAACCTCTGAATAGATACGTTCGACTAATTTGGAAATGCAATACCTATCATGTCCATATCACCTCTGATAGTATCTTGCCTATAAGCCTTAGTCAAAGCATATTCTATCATGTCCGTATGACCTCTGAATAAGTATGTTCTGCTAAAGTTTCTTGAGAGCCTATTATGTCCATATCACCTCTGATAGTATCTTGCCTACAAGCCTTAGTCAAAGCATATTCTATCATGTCCGTATGACCTCTGAATAAGTATGTCCTGCTAAAGTTTCTTGAGAGCCTATCATGTCCATATCACCTCTGATAGTATCGTGCCTACAATCCTTAGTCAAAGCATATTCTATCATATCCGTATGACCTCTGAATAAGTATGTCCTGTTAAAGTTTCTTGAGAGCCTATCATGTCCATATCACCTCTGATAGTATCTTGCCTACAAGCCTTAGTCAAAGCATATTCTATCATGTCCGTATGACCTCTGAATAAGTATGTCCTGCTAAAGTTTCTTGAGAGCCTATCATGTCCATATTACCTCTGATATCACCCTCGCCCAAAACCTGTCATTTACATTCCGAAATGATAGGTCTACAAAGTCAGAAAAGAGTTCACTTTATTTATTCCCAAGAAAGAGCAAAATTACACCGGAAAGCAAACAAAAGAAGGAAGGGTACATCATTATGGGGGAGCAGTCAGATCGCGAATCAGCTTCGTCAGTGCAGCTATCCTCTCATCCCTGAAAACCAAGGCATCGGCGCGGGCCTGCTCCAGCCGTGCCTCGTTGTCTCCCATGAGGGACAATTCGGCCCTCGCCCGACGAACACCCGCACGGGCAGCTTCTGCACGATCCAGATCCTGTCGCGCTGCGCTCAATCGACCAGTCGCTACATCTAGACCTGCCAACGACTGGGAAGCCCACTCCTCCGCCTGAGCGAGCTTTTCTTTCAACTTGCGAGCCCTCGCTACGTTCCCTTCATGCTCGGATTGGCACCTTAGTTGAAGAGCAAGGGCCTCCTCCACGACGGTCATTCTTTCGTCCATCTCCAGCTGACGTGTTTGAACGAGTTTATCTAAGCTTTCCATCTGTTTAGTAAACCGTGCAGTCATGGAGTTGTATCTGGACTGGACCTCAGCTTCAATGCCGTCCTGAGTTAGCCGCAGATATTCGTTAATGGGTTGCTCCAAACCATTAACCATCGCCTCCAGGGCATCAGCTACCCCGGTGCCGTCAAAATCCCGGATCGCCTCTATCGGGATCCGAGAGGACTTCTTCAGGCGCTCGAGGTCCAGATTCCCCTTCAGCACCATCGGTATCAGCACTTTCAAAGTAGCATAGAAGACGCTGGTATATTGCTCAGTCAACGCAGCTAGATCCGATTGGGCGCCAGAAGTGGCTGTAGCATTGGCAAGTCCCCCTCCAGGAATGATTGTAGACGAAGTGGTCACAACCATCGCTTCAACAAGTGGTGCGACCAAAGGAGGTGCATCTACAACAACCGAAGTGGTCGCAATGGCAGGCTCTCCCTCTTCTTGGGATATCAAAGCCTCTTCAATAGGCGAACCGGCCCCCGAAGATATTTCCTCCTCAAAGTCAAACGCCTTCGTATCATCGCCAGGAGCCGGAGCAGAGCCAGAAGGCGCTTCAAAGCTGTATTCCCCGTGGACGCCATCCCCTGGGAAGAGGACAAGAGAGTTGGTATCAATATAATGGTACTCTTTCTAAAAAGGAGACATAAAGATGACATTTACCCATGGCCAGCGACATATACGGCGCATCTGCAGCCGATGTAGCTAAATTACGCCTTAATGACGTAATACGAACTGTCATACCTGGAGAAGGGGGTGGGCCAACCGACATCGCCAAGAGATCTACCAAGCCTCCACCAAGACGCAGTCGAGATTCGTCAGCTGGAACCTCGCCAAGCATGCTCACAGGCACGGCAGAGGTTTCATCCGTTACTGGTCTAGGAAAAGATTCCCATCTGCCTCGGCCACGCAGGAAATCTCGTTCCACTACCTGGAGTGGTAGCAGCGACAAAAGCCACTAACAAAGATTCTCCAGCACCGCCAGCCGAAGCTGGGGGTCCCTCACTAGAAGTCGGGGAACCTCCGATCAGGGAAGCATCCTCGACAGGCGAGACAGCAGGTCCCTCTCTAGGAGCCTCAATACCAGGAATCCGGAGAGAACGATTGACCGTCCTCTTTCTCTTGCGAGAAGAAGCCTCCTTGGGAGCAGCAGCCCTTCGCTTCCCAGAGACTACCAAGGCCCCCGCAGGCAGAGGCACTTCACACCTCGGCACCGACACCAGTGGCTCATCAGGAGTAGCAAACTCCTCACCCTCGTCAGGAGAAATCGAAGGAACTTTGACTCTTCCCACAGGCGTGGAAGGCGGCACCCTAAAACTCCCACGCATGTCAAAATCACGGTGGAAGGTGTTAACCACCACGTAGAACTGGGCATACGAATGTAAGATGTGCAGCTTCGTGGAGGGTGTAACGACCGGTACGATAAAAATTGCTCCAGTGCATCCCATGATGAAATATCGCCATCCTCTGGCTCCATCAATGAGTCCTCCCCTGGACCTGAAGCTGGTGACGGCATTGCCCACGTGCAACTGGTCGTACCCAAGTTGCCTGGCAAACCGACTAGGCAAGTAAGGCTCGAAGAAGCAATGGTCTTCACTTCTATACAACAAATGGGAGGGCCTGATGCAGATCAACCATTTGAAAGCCTTCGGAGAAAGATTGGTCTTCTCTCCACCTAAATCCTCCAGCCTAATCCCCGATTGATTACGATGTACCGAGGGGACAATGCAGAGGAGCTTCCAGCCGTGACTGAGGCTCAGTGTCAACCGACAGTCTAAAACTGTGTTCACATTCCAGGAAGAGTCCTTGTAATTCACCAGGAAGCTACCCCCCGAGCTACTACCAGAGCCAGGAGACATCACCCGGGGGTTATGAAAAATTAACCATCCCATCAAATACAGGTATGGTAATTCCACCCGGGGAAAGCTTTCACGCCGAGTCTCATCGGCGAGCAGCCCGTCAGTCATGGCTCTCAGGCCAGCCTAAATACGGCACACCATAGCAGGGAGCAAGCCCAGTCTTGCCCCAAACACCAGACGTACCGCAGGCCACAGGATATTCCGGTGAATGCGGTCCGCAGATGCAGTACCGGGCACCACTACTCGACGCAGCCATATGGAGAGGAAACCGGCCAACTGGGCTTCCTTAGACAGAGGCCTGTGGCAACGCCTTAAGTAACTATAGACCTTAGTGCCTTCGGGATACTTTCCTACCCCGTCGTCAAGAATCTGGTCCAGAACCTTGGCGTCATCCATAAGAGCCTCGACGACCTGGGCACTAAGCACTCCCAAACAGTTCATGGGCTCATCCTTGCCCCCGAAACTTTCTCCGGCTTAGCGGCCCTGGCCCGATGGAAGAAGAGGTAGGACGTCCACTTGGTGGTATGAGCCAAATCAAAAGGCTCGTCATAAAAAGCGGTGCACGCGAAGTAGTGGCACATCAACTCCTGATACACCTCCACCACCCGAGAGTCCGAATCCCCCAACTCCCGATTGGTGGGGACGTACTCTTCATATGGGGTATCCCCCATCGGCAGCCTCGAGATCACTGCCATCTCATGGAGGGCCAATCCCAACTCTCCCAGTGGAGTGGCGAAAGTCCCGGTGAGCGAAATGTATCGCTCTATCAGTGCCAGGAACAGGTTAGGGTTAGGAGGCAACCCAACACTGGTCGCACTCACAGCGGCATACAGCCCAATGCCCTTCAGCTCTCTCTGACAGTGCTTCAAGGCCCAGTCAACTAGGCAAGCCCATCGACGGTTTGTTGGGGTGATCCACCCGTTGCATCGAGCCAACATGTCACGCCCCGATCTCTCGCAGGCAATCGGCCGTTCCCGCTAGGCGGGAATCACCCTCGCCAGCGCTCCCGCAGAACGATCGCTTAACCCATCCGGGCGTGATGTCGCACGAGCGTGAGCCACGCCCGTGCAAGGCCATGGTTCATTGGCTGGCGGTTAGAGTTCTAAGCCACAGAGTCGCACAGATTATCCGAGTGCAGCGGAGTTTAGGAACGCATAGCGATCGGTAACAGGTTCACTGAGTCGACAATATAGCGGAAGCATCGAACCAAGTAAAGTAATCTCTTTATTGATATGAACATGTATTACAGGCGACGTATAGCCGAGATTACAAGTCGCTCAAGCCTCTCTCTCTGAAATAGTAAAAGCGTGCCAAATGGCTACAACTGTGGAATGAATGTACAGGCGATGGTCAGGCGGAGTTCACAACTTATGTCTTATATATGTGCTTCAGTCCCGGACGCACCGTTGCTTTGGAGTGATGTCCACGCCTTAGCACGCACGTTGGAGGCGTCCGCACCGAACGAGGTTCTCCCGCACCCTGCATACAAACTTGTGGATTGTCAGTACATTGAATGCACTGGTGGGAAAGCTACTCACCCGCTCGACAAAACCAAACACGTAATACAGGTTTCGTGCACAACTATTAAGTTGTCTTTCTAGTTGCCTTAGGATCAGTTTCATGCAAATATTGAATAGCCTAACTCGTGTCGGGCAGTACGCCGTGCGATACGAGAGGAAACACGGCGTGACTTACCATTTGTCCTTTCCTGTCCAAGGCAAACATTATTGATTTAAGCACGGGCAAGTATAAGCATTTACGGGCATAGCATATTCATGAAAACCAAACCAAGCAATAGCATATGCAACATGAGAGTCATTTTAACATGATCGTTCAGATGTTTAGTTGTTTCTTGATGCTATGCAATGACTCACACGCGGATAGCCGCTAAGCGAGGATAACTTATCTATATGAACAGGAGTCGCTGGCATAGCCATAAAGGACGATTTATAGTCTTGGGCAGTTGGGTGCGAGAGGTCTTGTATCGCTACACGTCACCTCGCCCGGGACGGTATGGAGCGAGACGCTAGGCCATTGGGGCGTTCACTCCATGCCGCCCACTCACGTTAGACTATCAGAAAGTTCCGTCCGGATCGGATCGGCTCTGGTGCCCCGGTTGTAGCCGTCCGCAGGAACTTGAACGTTCAATACCTTGTGCACAGGTTGTCCGCGACATGCAGTGGTTGGGTCAGTCAATTATCACGAGATACACGGGAACAAGAGTGCACTGGAATTGAGGACGCAAATGCACTTTGAATACGAGAACACGAGATACTTGAATCTTGATTCTTTATAGTGATTGACTTGTCTTGATGCATTCCCCTGGTTCGGGGCTGCCTGATGACCCAACGGTCTTAGATACTTGCAGGTTCAATCACGCACGGGATGACTGCTTAGTAGTCTTCCGGGGGTTTGGATGAAAATAAGGCAAACATTAAGCAGACAAGCATGCATTTCTAAGGAACATAAGCAGGCACGTTGCTCGAACCCGAAGGTAAGCCGAGAGATGAAACCGTTAAGGGACTTAGCATGCGAGGGTCTGAATATAAGTAGTATTTCAATTTTCATGTTCTAGCATAGGCAATACAAGTTGGGATTATTCCCTTAGCTAGGTGCGTTGGATTTATTAGCATGCAGGGGGTGAATCACCTAGCGACTAGCATAATATTCCAGATTTTATGTGTGCTAGCTAAGCAAAGACAAGTTCACCGTAGCCACCCACCTTAGCGATGATTCACCTCGGTAGAGCGATATGTCAAGCGAGCCTCTGAAAGTCCAAGCCGAATTCTTGTAGGGACAAGTCTGGATATCCTTTGCTTCTTGATCGAGGCAAAGCAGGTCGGGACAGTTGCACGATTGCCGTTTGAGACGGCAGTCCGCTTGAGCGGAACAGGGTGTTACATCCTACCCAACTTAGAAAAGTTTCGTCCTCGAGACTTACTAAGGACAAGCAGTAATCTAGGGTTGAGGCAATCCTAGACAAGTCATTTTTACTTGTTCATTTGGATCTTCACTTGCACAAGCTTCAAAATTAGCATATCACTTAGACTAGATCGTGCGCACCTTCGACATGCATTTCTAGTGTGAACACGTCAACCAGCTTAGTGATAGCGAAGTCTCAGCACTCGAGTTTCACCTTTTATTAAGTCTTGGATGGTGCACTAGTTCAAGGCGTCCCTCGAATAGATGCATTCAACCAAACTTAGGGTTAGTAAAAATCGGACAAGCTACTAGTGATACTCTTGGGATATACTCCCCCTCGCCCCATGAAGTCGTTACAGAAAGTCGACAACTGGACCGGCTAGATCACTAGACTATCTTCGCTCGGGACACTGCTCGGGCACAGTCCCCTGAACAACGTCACAAGGCCGGAAGGACGGCTGACGAATGACCCCTGGTCAGCTCCTTTCAGATGAAAGATCTTCCCCGGTTTGCCGTGAAGATCGGGCGTCAGCGTCCACGACATCCTCCTAGGATGTGTCGCATGGAAGAAGGTCGAGATGGGATAATCTCTCGGCATCGTTGGCAGGTACAAGACCAAGCTCCCGGCAGGGAAAACCCAGGGCTCTCTCTTAGGCTTCGTCTGGGACCGTTTATCAATCATGTCCCCAAAAAGAAAAGCTGGCTTTATGTACTTCTCCCCGTCTATATACGTCAGGGGCTCTCCGTTAATCATATTCAGCAGCGTCCGCTCGCCCTGAGCTGATATCAAAAGCTCCCTTCCCTCAGGATACTGGGGTCCAGAGATAGGAAATGCCACGTGGGACAGATCCTCCAGATAGTTCGAGTGCAGCATCCCGGCAGCGGAACCCATCACCTCGGCCAGTGGAGACTCACCCAAATTAACTGCAAAAGTGCGAGGAAAATACGTTATTACAAATCTTGCAACATGAGGACCCAGAAGCCACAGTCTGTGCTTTACGCCAAGACTGTACAAATTTGGTCATTTTACGCAGGAAGTCTCATCCAGAGACGTGACTGGCAGCATACGATCCGTGCTTTACGTCGGGCTACCAAAATTCTAGTTATTATGCCGGAGGTTCCGTCCCCAGGCGTAAAACTAAAATTTTATAGTATACACCAAGTTTTCGGCAGTCAGAGCTGTTACTCTCGAAACTGCGGAAACATGGAACTCTTACGCTGGCACATTAGAAATGTGAGCGTAAAAGATAAAAACGTCTTCGTGTATCATCTTCCTCAAAGAGGCTATCAGCACAGAAGACGACCTAGCGTGGTCACGTTCAACGTGTGCGAAGGATTTTTTGTCATTCTTTGTCATCCAAAAGGCTCTACCTCTAAGGCCGGGAGCGCTGCTCGTCGACGGGATACTTTGCTCAGGATAAAGTTCGCTTTGCCCGACCGAAGACTCCCTCGCTGGGGTGGAAGGATGAGAAGAAGGACCTACACTCCTTCCCTTAGTGGAGGGGGTTTGCTTCGGCGCCATTTCTGAAGACTCTGAGTGCTCGGAGAAGGAATGGAGAAAAACTCGAACAGACGAAGACTCTCTTTCGCAGAAAACGGATGAAAAGTTTTTCTCTTAAAAGCTCGGGATATATATAGGGTTCGGATCGACTCCTCGAATCCTCGGACGGACTCCTCGAAACCCTAACCAAATCTCGCAAATTAATATTTGGTTATGATTGGGTACTACGGCAGCCCACTACTCTCGAAAGACGGACAGTCAGCAAATTCGAAAAGATTTTCGTGCAAAGCAGATTCGTAGTTCTACGCTAAGGAGCTTTCTACGCCGGACAGCTACAGATCTACGATTTTACGCTCGCAAGCTATAAGTCTATGGTTTTATGCCCGGATGCCTTTTGTGCTCGGTAGCTTTTACGCTCGAGAGGCTACAAACCTATGACTTCACGCTTAACAGATACAAACCTATGGTCTCACGCTCGGTGGTGTTTAGTTCACGCTCGGAGGCAACAGATCCACAATTTCACGCTCGAAAGATTTCTTTTTCACAGGCTACAAATCTACAGTTCTATGCTAAGAAGCTTTCTACGTTCGACAGCTACAGATCTACGGTTTTACGCTCGTAAGCTATAAGTCTATGGTTTTATGCCCGGATGCCTTTTTGTGCTCGGTAGCTTTTATGCTCGAGAGGCTACAAACCTACGACTTCACGCTCAGCAGATACCAAACCTATGATCTCACGCTCGATGGATTTCTACGCTCAATAGGCTACGAACTCAGGATTTCCAGCCCATCTACACTACGGATCTCTGACTTTCCGCATGTCCGAAACAGTTCTAAGGGCGGTCGATTACAGGAGTTCACCCAGAAGATACTTCTTGACCTCGAAATATCCCAAGTGCCCGGAGCATACAGAGTTCAAACATTCAGAAATTACTCTTCTCGGGTCAAAAAAATTGGAGGTTCATCCAGACTCCAGTCTGAACATCTTGTCTATGGCAACTCGGTTTGACAGCCGAAACCTCGACCCTGTTCCAAGGGAGTTTCAAGAGGTCATTCTTGAAGACGAAGTCTGAATAAAATTTCTGTTCATCAGAAGACAGTTCAGAAACTCTACGCGGTTCCTACATTCCTAAAGCAGCTGCGCATCACTAGTTATGCGTAAAAGACAGGACGGGACCTAATACTCTTTCTATCAGAGTCGGCATAAAGAATCAGACGTGTCGAAGCTGCACATATTCAGACTTCACAGCAACGTATGGCAAAGACGATCATATGCAGAGAAGAAAGATGACTTTATTAAAAGTTAAAATCATAATTACATATGAGGGAAATCCTGTCTAAAAAGGGGTTTTTTTCTTCATTTTCGTGATTACATATGAGGGAAATCCCCTCTACAAAGGTCTTCCTCCTCTTCCATGGCAGTTCATCGACCACCACAGTCATGAACAAGAAGATCCTCCATACGCCATGGCCGATCCAGTTGAGGCTTCTTCAACCCAACTCGATCGAGGATGACAGATTATAGTTTGTCTAATCTCGTCCGCGGGGGTCTCAAGAGAAAATATACAGCTTACAGGCTGTGTGGTCTAATACGACCCTTCCCTTTGCCTGGACAAGATGCCATATGAAGTTGCTGATTATCCCGAGCAAGGGAGGCTATGATATCCTTCCATGATTCATCGTTACAGATGATACTTGCTCGAAGACGCCGTCTTTTTCGGCTCCTTACATGCTGGAAGAACATGGTCTTCTTCTTCCTCAGGTCGACCCGACGAACCCCGGCGATCATCTCAGCATGGTGAAAGGAAATATGGGAAGAAACAGGTTAACTCCTCAGCCCTTTTATAGGCAAGCGAGGTCACACCTACCCCCAATAAATCCGCCATAAAGACCGGCCTGAAAGAACGTGTCAAACTTGACCGCTTTGGGCTCCATTCAGAAGGCGTTTCGAGTTACGAGGGACGGTTCATGCTTCATTCAAAGCGTTTCAAATTCCGAGGAATTTAAAAGCTTTGAAGGGGGTCTTTTAGAAGCATGGAAAATACGTCGGATGACTATACGCAACTTATTGGTGCGGGGCAGCGTAAAGAGATGACCTCAGAGCCATCAAGCAGGCAAGACAAGAGCTTCTAAGGACCATCGGCATAAGTGCAGTATGTCCAGGCTGCCTCAGAGCGTAAAGCAGAGGGCTTCGTCGCCTATATGGCGTAAAACACATCCGCTTTCAAATGCGGTATTAAAGCGTACGAGGAACGCTTCGTGCTCTCCGAGATGAACCTGCCAGACCCTGCAATGAACCTGACGTCTGAACTTCTGACAAAAGGATACGGCTCGGCTACCCAGACGACGGCTATAAATGATAGCACGGTACTGCGACCCAGGCTGTCAGTTACCGCCATCTCCCTTGCGTAAACTGCTTTTACATGAACGAGGGGATATGCTGCCTTGTTTTACACAGGCAGACATGAGCTGTTTACACTCCGCAGTAGACAAACCGCCTGTCACGTCAAAAGCGGTGCTTTGTACAGGGCTCGAGGCACGTCTCTGCGATTGGTGCACAAGACGATGACAGTCTTCTCGAGGCACGTCTCTGCGACGAATGCACAGAAGAGCTGCAGACCTTCAAAAACATGCCTCCGCATTTAATGCGCAGAATGATGGCAGATCTCTGCATTTAATGCAGGGGATTTGATTAAGAATCACTGAACCATCGTGTGGTGACACCCCCCTTACGTAAACTGCTTTTTTGCATACAAAGGGATACGCTACCTTGTTCTACACAGGTAAACGTGAACCGTCTACACACAGCGGAAGACAAACAGACTGCCACGTCAAAAGCTGCACTTTGTACAAGGCTTGAGGCACGTCTCTTCGCCTGATGCTCAGAACGGAGGCACGCCTTCAGAACACGCCTTCGCGATTAATGCACAGGATGGTGGCAGATCTCCGCATTTAATGCGAGAGATTTGATTATATCTTCAAAAGCTGTGATTTCGGCTAAAGACGTCCACATCAGCACTCAGCATTGCGCAGTGGCTTCTACGCCTCCTCAGCTGTTATGCTCTCAGGGCTTCTACGCCTCCTCAGCTTCTATGCTCTCTCGGCTTCTACGCCTTCTCAGCTTCTATGCTCACTCGGCTTCTATGCCATCAGGCTTCTATGCCTACCTGGCTTCTATGCCTATTTTGGCTTCTATGCCATGGTGACATATATTGGCTTTTACGCCCACCTCTTCTACACGGAGGATACCTACCTACGTGGCTTTTACGCCGTGATCTTCGTAGCAACAATACGCGTTGTGTCCCTTAGTTGGACCCGCATTATACGCTCATTCAAAGGATCATCTATACGCAGGCATTGGTTATTTTAACCGTCGTATAAAAGGGTGATGTGATTCCACTCCTCGATTTTTATACCAACTGAGTGGTCACTGTCACTAAAACTCTATAAATAGAGACCTCTATCTACAGAGGAACAGGTCAAAGAAATTAATCAACGATCAGACTTCTGAAAAGGAGATCGAACAGGGTCAAGAAAAACAAGGAGAGAGAAGAGATCGAGAGAGAGAGAGAGAGAGAAACCCGGAGCTCAGGCAAGGGGTAGGGATCGACGACCTTGGCATCGTGCATCCACCCTCTTTTGCAACCTTCGAAGCTACCTCCTGTCTTCTACGGCACTTCTTCACCATCGTGTGGTCCAAGGGCTAAAGTGATCGACTGCAGATCAGACACCTATAGCAATTTATACCCAGATTAAATAAATTGTACTCCCACATCCTCGTATATGATTACATTGTACAAGTTTGTTTGTAAACAAAAGAACACGGGTCTTGTAAAAACCCCGTCTTGAATACATCTTTCATTCTTTTCGTTTTCTACCACAAATAGTCTCCAATGGCAAGTTCCTCGGATTTTGTATAACTTCTAAGAGTATTCATATTGACCCCAATAAAATCAAAGCTATCCTCAAAATGTGGCCTCCACACAATATCAAAGAACTTCGTGGTTTGTAAGGTCGTCTGGTATACATTAGGAGGTTCATCTCCAATCTCTCAGGGTAATACCCACCCTTTATTTAGTTAATGAAGAAAGGTGTATCCTTCGTCTGGAATGAAGCATGTCAACAAGCATTCGACGATATCAAACGATATCTCATAAGTCTGCCAATTCTGGTATCTCCAATCATAGAAAAACTATTTTTGATTTATGTTCGAGCAATGGATCACTCCCTAGGAGCTCTTCTTACACAGAAGAGTAACGAAGGCCATGAACACACGATCTATTATCTCAGTCGTATGATGTTCGCCGCTGAACATCGATACAATCCGGTGGAAAAATAATGCCTCGCCTTGATGTTTGCTATTCAAAAAATACGATACTACGTGTATCCAGAGTAAATCCCCTCCGAGTATTGATGACTAAACCATGCACACTCAATTCTCTTTTAGCCACATGGGCAATGTTGCTATCACCTTACGACATGGTATATATCCTGCAAAAAGAGTGAAGGGTCAAGTGCTAGCTAATTTTCTAGCAGCTCATCCTCTACCGAAAACTTCCAAACTTTATGATGACATCCCAGATGAAATCTTAGAGTCTAATATGGCAATTGAAGAAGACACCTGGCAACTATTATTTGATGGCGCATCATGAATAGGACCCAAAGGCAACATAGTAGCTGGAGTTGGCATAGTCCTAGTATCTCCTGACAAACTACTCATTCATCGAGCATATTCTATCAGTGAACCATGTTCCAATAATATACCAGAATACAATGCTCTACTCATTAATTTTTAATTAGCTAAAGAATTGGACATAGAATATCTTGAAGTCTACAGAGATTCTAAGTTGATAGTCAATCAGATCAGGGAAGAGTACGATATTCGACATAAAGACATCATCCTTTATCATCAAGAGGCAATCGAACTGGTTTTTACTTTCAAAGGATTCTTCATCGAGCATATGCCTCGGTTACAGAATGTGAAAACATATGCTTTGGCTGGCCTAGCAATATCATTGGTCGTTCCCCTAAAGAGATGACACTCAATTATGCTAAGAAGACAAGAGTTGTTCTGTACAAAAAAATAACTTGCATTTGAACAGAGTTATGTCATAAATTCAACTTCCATGGATAAAGATTGTAGAGACCCTTTTATAGACTACGCTGCTTATGGGATTCTTCCAAAAGATTCGAAAGAAGCCACTTATATTAAAAGGCGCTCACTCCGATTCTATTATAACGCCTCATCCAAAATATTATATTATCGTTCTTATGAGGGATTACTACTACGTTGTCTTTCCAACCCTGAAGCAAGACAATCACTCCATGAAGTTCATGATGGCATATATGGAGCATATCAGTCACGTCCTAAATTATAAGACCACCTCAGGAGAATGGGTTATTATTGGCCCACCATGGTGGTAGATATCGTAGATTATGCTCATAAATGTAGGTCATACCAAATCTATGCTGATTTTATCCACCAACCAACAGAGTTATTACACCCTACAGCTACCTCCTTGCCTTTTGAACCCTGTGAATAGATATTATTGGTCCGATCAGCCTATTTTCTTCTAGAGTATATTAGTTTATACTTGCGATAACCGATTACTTCTCCAAATGGGCAGAAGCAGTCCTACTCGTTGAAGTTAAGACGTCCAACATAATTAACTTTGTCAAACACCATATTATCTATCATTTCGGTATTCCCCAGAGGATAATACATGATAATGGGCTATAATTTGCCAGTCAAACATTTCATCGGTTCTGTCACAAGAATTGAATCCAGAATATAGCATCTACGGCCTACTGTCATGACCCGCACCCAGAATAAGGGCATGAGTAGTGAACAACGCCCAGCCTACGCCACAACATCGGTGGTAGTACGATGTCTGGGTCAATATAACTATCGACACATCTCATACAATATATTAAAGGGTACCTGTCATGCTACCTTAACTCCAAAAGGAGAAATAATATGGTATATGATAATGGTAAACAATACTCAAATCACAATATAAAACTAAAGGAGAATGAAAGCACGATAATGAATAAAAGAGAAAAAATAAGGGTCACAATACATCCACAAGTCCAAATCCATAAGTCTAGACATAGCCACTCCTAAAATAATATATATAGAAGCATGAAAAATATGCTGGATAGCTCTACGCAGCATATTGATGCAAAGCAGCGTAAACAGAGGTCTTCAGAGCCTTCAAACATGCAGACAGAGCTTCTCCGCCGAGCACCAGTGAAATACAGGCTCAAGGACCATCCGCGTAGGGCAGTATGCTCAGGCTGCTTCAGCGTAAACGGGTTGCTTTATCGCCTATATGGCGTAAAACTCATCCTCTTTTAGTGCAACGTTGAAGTGTACGAGGGACGCTTCGCATTATCCGAAGTGAACCTGTCAGACCCTGCAATGAATCTGTCAGACCCTGCAATGAACCTGACGCCTCGACTTCTGACAAAATGATACTGCTCGACTACCCAGGCGACGGCTATAATGATGGTGTGGCACTGTAGCCCAGGCTCTCATTTACCGCCATTTACCTTGCGTAAACCGCTTTTACGTAAACAGAGGAACGCGCTGCCCGATTTTTCATAGGCAGATGAGAGCTCCTTACGATCCACGGAAGACAAATCGCCTGCCACGTCAAAAGCTGTACTTCGTACGAGGCTCAAGGCACGTCTCTGCATTTTTATGCACAGAGTGGTGGCAGGCCCTCAAGGCACGTCTCTGCAATTAATGTGCCAAATACTGACAGATGCCTGAGGCACGTCTCTGCGCTTGATTCACAGAAGGGTGACATACCTTCGAAACGCGCATCTGCGTTTAATGCACCGGATGATGGCAAATCTCCATAATTAATGCTGGGGATTTGATTATATCTCCAAAAGCCATAATTCTGGCTAAAATGTCAATATCCACTCGGCTTCTGCGCCCATTTAGCTTCGGTGCCCGCTCGGCTTCTACGCCTATTCAGCTTCGGTGCCCGTACGGGTTCTGCGCCTATTCAGCTTCGGTGCCTGCTTGGCTTCTACGCCTACTCGGCCTTTATGACCACTCGGCTTTTACGCCTGCTCGGCCTCTATGACCACTCGGCTTCTACGCCTGCTCGGCCTCTATGACCACTCGGCTTCTACGCCTGCTCGGCCTCTATGACCATTCGGCTTCTACGCCTATTCGGCTTCTATGCCGGTTTGATAACTATTTGGCTTCTATGCCATGGTGACAGACATTTGGCTTCTATGCCAACCTCTTCTACACGATGGATACCTACCTACGTGGCTTCTACGCCGTGATCTTCGTAGCGATTATACGCATTTTGTCCCTTAGTTGGACCCGCGTCACACGCTTATTCAAAGGATCATCTATACGCAGGCATTGGTTATTTTAACCGTTGTGTAAAAGGGTGTTGTACTTTCCACTACTCGGTTTTTATACCGATTGAGTGGTCACTGTCACTAAAACTCTATAAATAGAGACCTCTATCAATGAGGAACAAGGTCGACAAATTGGAGGTTCGAGAGAGACAGAGAAGAACCCAGAGCTCAGGCATAGAGAAGGGATCGACGACTTTGGCATCGGGCATCCACCCTCTTCAGCAACCCTCGAAGCTGCTACCTGTCTTCCACGGCACTCCTTCAAACATCGTGTGGTCCAAGGGCTAAAGTGATCGACTGCAGATCAGACACCTATAGCAATATTCACCCAGATTAAATAAATTGTACTTAGACATCCTCGTGTAGGATCAGATTTGTACAATCTTGTTTGTAAACAATAAAAGAAGGGGCGGGTCTTCGTATAAGACCTCATTTTTCCGCATTCATCAAATCTTTTCTCGTTTATATTACATACCCAAAATAATATGGCGACTCTGCTGGGGACGTCTTTCTCTTCTGATGAGGAAGCTATTGCTCAACACGATGCGGTATCCGTAGGATCCGTGAAGAAGACACTGGTCGTCCAGTTCGACCAGTCTGCCTACGAAGATATGCTCCGAACAAAGGGCAGCTCTCACTCTATCTCCGACCAAAACAACAGGAAGCTGCGTAAGGTCTGGATGCCCAAGACATCCTCTACTATTCCTGTGGGTTCTCCGATCTCTCCGACCAATGAGGTTGTAGTATTGCTCCCTCCGCGCCCTGCGCATAAAATTCAGTTGCATGTCTCTGACAGAACCAACAAAACTTCTGGCAATGCCTCAGCGCTAACCCAGAAGTATACTCCGCGCTCTGTGCATAAAATTCAGTCTCCCGTCCCTGGCGGAATAGACAGAACTTCTGATAAAGCCTCAGCGCTAAATCAGAAGTACAATACACGCCCCGTGCGTAAAACAACATCTGACCTCTACGGAGAACCAGATGATCCCTGTAATCTCCGCAAGGGAAAGCAAGCGGCGGACCACTCAACTTCCCAGCCTTTACGCCAGCAAGGGAATAATCTGCACGCCCTCCGAATTACCCGAGATGCTGATGGCCGCCTAAGGACATCCTCAGCTTTACGCCAATCAGAGCGAAGCTCCAAATTATGCCAGGCGAAGTCCCTAAGCGTAAAGAAGGATCTAGCTGCGGAAAGACACCCTCCCCGGAGATTATCCGCCACCCAGATGGCCAACCTGTTGTATACGGGTGGCACAGGGAAGACTATGACTCCCATCGTCCGCATGCCCACCAATGGGAATGAAAGGAACAAGCCATCATCTTCTTTTTTTACAACTCCTCCTGACATACGGGATTATCTGGTCCGGAAACGCAAAGATAAGAGTCATAAACAGACTTCAGTTCCCCTAACGGTCAAACGCAGGGAAATCTTATGGGAAGATACATCAACGTCTAATGTCGTCATGACAGATGGACCACATGAGGATTCTATCTTCATTGTTCTACCTGCCCGCGACGGTCAGCGTTCAATAGTCTTCGGCCGCATGCGCAACGAACAGACTATACAAGAGGATTCCTTTGATGACGACTCTGGTGAAATGCAAGTTCACAGGTACAGCCCACAAGCCCTGAAGATCATGCAAAATATGGGTTACAACTTGAGGATGGAACCAGGTCTCAACTATGGGAGAGGCAGACGAATACCACTGCTCGGCAATCCCCACTATCAACAAACCCGTTTTGGGTTAGGGTATGCCACCTCCCTTATGACTTCCAAGTCAAAAGAGGATATCTTTTCCTCTTTTCAAAATGGCGCATCGCCCTCCGACTCATCTCACGCTCTCGAGCAAGCATTATCAGCAAATATGGTAGCGATGGATTCCTTCGAATCAGACGAACAAGAATCCAAACCATTCGAGAATGACGCTTGGGCTCAACAGATGGATACACAATGGGAATTCCGCTTCGAGCAAAGGGAACCTCCCACTAAAGATGAAGTTATCCAGATTGACGTAGGAGATGAGCTTTCACCAAAGTCGATATTTATCAGTAACAACCTTTCCGAAGAAGGAAGGAAAGAAATTACCCAGCTGATAAAAGAGTATATCGACATCTTTGCGTGGAATTATGAGGATATGCCGGGTCTTGATCCAAAGGTAGCCACTCATAAGCTCAACATCCTGCCCGACTCAAAGCCTGTGAAGCAGCACCAACGCCGGTTCCGCCCGAACATGATGGACGCCATTGAAGCTGAAGTCAAGAAGTTGATAGCCTGCGGCTTCATCCGTGAGGAGCAACATCCCGATTGGGTCGCCAATGTCGTCCCGGTCATGAAGAAGAATGGGAAAGTACATATCTGCATCGATTACCGAGATCTGAACGCAGCCTGCCCCAAGGACGAGTTCCCTCTTTCCATCACAGACGTCATGATTGAAAATACATGCGGTTTTGAACGTATGTCTTTCATGGACGGATTTTCAGGATATAATCAGATCAAGATGCATCCTGAAGACGAGAAGCATACTGCCTTCCGGACACCACTGGGGGTATATTGCTATACGGTCATGCCCTTCGGATTAAAGAACGCCGGGGCTACGTACCAACGGGCTGTGAGCAGCATATTCCATAAACATTTACGCAAGACAGTGGAGTGTTACGTGGACGATGTAGATGTCAAAAGCCGCCTCAGGGATAATCACATCCAAGACTTAAAGACAGTATTTGAATTGATGCGTCAACATCAGCTCAAAATGAACCCTACGAAGTTTTTTCTAGGGTATCTAGTGGCAAATTTCTGGGATTTGTCATCACCGCCAAAGGCATTCAAGTGGACCCTGATAAGGTCAAGGCCATCTTAGAAATGCGACCGCCCCGCAATCTGACGAAACTCCGGGGATTTCAAGGTCGTCTGGCTTATATCCGGAGATTCATATCCAACCTCTCCGGAAGATGCCAATCCCTTTCGCACCTCATGAAGAAAGGTGTATCCTTCGTATGGGACGAAGCCTGTCAGCAAGCGTTCGGAGATATCAAACGCTACCTCACCAGTCCACCAGTTCTGGTACCCCCTGTCATAGGTAGACCGTTCGTGCTGTATGTCCGAGCAATGGATCATTCCCTGGGAGCTCTTCTCGTACAAAAGAACGATATGGGCCACGAACATGCTATCTACTACCTCAGCAGAATGATGGTCGGAGCCGAACACCGGTACAACCCCGTGGAGAAAGAATGCTTGGCCCTAATGTTTGCTATCCAGAAAATGCGACACTATGTCACGGGTCAAACCATTTACATCATCTCCAGGATCAATCCTCTGCGGGTACTGATGAGCAAGCCAAGTGTTCTTAATTCCCGGCTCGCGACTTGGGCGATGTTATTAACGCCATATGACATGGTGTACATCCCTCAGAAGTCCGTCAAAGGCCAAGCATTGGCTGACTTTCTAGCTGCTCATCCGATCCCGGAAGCCTCCAGACTGTACGAGGACATTCCCGACGAAGTCACAGAGTGTAATTCCGCAACAGAAGGCGACGCATGGCAAATGTTCTTCGATGGCGCCTCCAGGACTGGCCTTAGGGGAAACATAGTTTCAGGAGTAGGGATCGTCCTAGTCACTCCTGATAAACTCGTTATCTACCGAGCATATTCTCTTAGCGAGCCCTGTTCTAACAATATGGCAGAATACAACGCTCTACTAATCGGCCTCCAAGTCGCTAAAGAGCTGGGGGTCGAATCTCTGGAAGCCTTCGGTGATTCTCTGCTGATCGTCAATCAAGTCAGAGGAATATATGAAGTCCGGAATCCCGACCTCATCCCCTATCACCGAGCAACAATCGAGATAGCCGTAACATTCAAGGGATTCTTCCTTGAGCATGTACCTCAATCTCAGAATCTGGAAGCTGACGCCCTAGCAAGTCTAGCTATAGATTTAGCTACTCCTATAAGAAGGCAGAATTCGGTAATCCTTCTTAACAGAGATTTATTATGTGTGAAAAATAACTTTCACATAGAACACAACTACACGGTGGGCACAGATCCGCCGAGGAAAGACTGGAGAAGTCCCTTTATAGATTTCATAGCATACGAAATCTTGCCAGAAGATCCTAAAGAGGCAATATCTGTCAAAAGACGATTACTACGCTTCTATTTCGACGCATCGTCGTAATGCCTATATCGTCGGTCTTACGACGGGCTCTTATTACGATGTCTCTCTGGTGATGAAGCACAGCGGATTATCCGTGAAGCTCACGATGGCGTGTGTGGGGCGCATCAACCGGGTCCTAAGCTACAGGATCGTATCAGGAGAATGGGCTATTATTGGCCCACCATGATCGCAGACGCAATCAAGTATGCCGGACGATGCAGAGCCTGTCAGGTTCATACGGACTTCATACATCGACCGTCCGAACATCTATATCCTACGGTTGTATCCTGGCCTTTCGAAGCATGGGGTATGGATATCATCGGTCCTATTCATCCATCTTCTTTCAGAGGTCACCGGTTCATACTGGCCATCACGGATTACTTCTCCAAATAGGCAGAGGCGATCCCTCTTGCTGAGGTGAAAACATCTAATGTGACCAGCTTTATCAAGCATCACATCATTTATCACTTTGGGGTTCCCCGAAGGATAATCCATGACAATGGACCTCAGTTCATCAGCCATGCGTTCTACCGATTTTGCGATAAAAATCGGATACGAAATGTGGCCTCTACGGCCTATTATCCGGCCGCTAATGGTTTGGCGGAAGCCTTCAACAAAACCATCATTAAACTCTTGAAGAAGTTCGTCTCTTCAAACAAGAGAGATTGGAACGTGAAGCTGGAAGAATGTCTCTGGGCATACCGTACCACGGTACGAGCACCGACAGGTTGTACGCCATTCTCATTGGTCTACGGGAGTGAAGCTGTTCTTCCCATCGAGATTCAAATTCCGTCACTCAGGATAGCCGTGGCTAATGAGTTAACTCAAGAAAAGAATGACCTGTTAAGGCTTCAAGAGCTAGAAGGATTAGACGAGAAATGCCTCCAAGCTCAGCAGTGCATCGCGCTCTACCAAGCACACATTTCCAGAACTTTTAATCAAAAGGTAAAGGAAAGAGTGTTCAAAGTCGACGAGCTAGTTTTAGCTGTAAGAAGGCCGATGATTCTTACTCACAGGAGTAAAGGCAAATTATAGCCCAAATGGGAAGGCCCTTACGTAATCGAGACAACGTTCTCAAACGGCGCTTACAGGTTAGCCCAGCCTAATGGAGACCTGCTAATGGCTCCTATCAATGGCAAATTCCTGAAAAGGTACTACGCTTAAACCTCCTCTGCTCAAGCGGAATATGGCAAAAACTTCATTCCGACAAAACTACTTTCAAAACGAAACTAGTTGGATCATATTCTATCATGTCCATACGACCCCTGAATAGATATGCTCTGCTAAAACTTACCGAAAGTATATCACGTCCATACCACCTCTGATATCACTTTCACCAAACCTGTCATTTACATTCCGAAATGATGGGTCTACAAAGTCAGATGAAAAGCCTCTTTATTATTCCCAGAAAAGAGCAAGAGTACATTGAAAAGCAAAAGCAAAAGTACATCATGAAGGGAGAGCGATCAGGTCACGAAGCTGCTGCGCCAGTACGGCCATCCTCTCAGCCCCGGAATTCAAGACATCAGCACGGACCCGCTCCAACCGTGCCTCGTCATCTATCAAGAGGGACAGTTCGGCTCTAGCCCGAAGGAAACCGGCACGGGCGACTCCTGCATTCGCCAAGTTCTGTTGTGCTACGACCAGTCGGCCCTTCACCACATCTAGACCTACTGACGACTGAGAAGCCCACTCCTTAGCCTGACCAAGCTTTGTCTCCAATTTATGGACCCTCCCTACATTACCATCATGCTCGGCTTGGCACTTCATTTGAAGGGCGATAGTCTCCTCCAAAATGGCTTTTCCTTTGTCAACCTCCTGCTGGTTGGTCTCGAGGAATTTATTCAGACTTTCCTTCTTTTCAACAAGATGCACAGTCAGGGAGTCGTATCTGGCCTGGACCAGAGCTTCAATGCTGCCTCGAGCTAGCTGTAGGTACTCGTTAATGGGTTGCTCCAAACCATTAACCGTCGCCTCCAGCGCGTCAGCTACCCCGGTATCATCAAATTCCCGGATCGCCTCTATCAAGAACCGAGAGGATCTCTTCAGCGATGCAAAGTCCAGCTTTTTCGCCAATACCATTGACATTAGCATTCTCAAAGTGGTGTAGAAGATACCGGTGTACTATTCGGTCAGCGCAATTAGGTCCGCATAAACGTGGGGAGTGTCCGCGATCGTAGCAACTTTCCCTCCAGGAATAACCACGGACGATGTCGCCACAGCCGTCGCCTCAGCAGGTGCTGCGACGAAAGGGGAAGCGCCAATACCGGACGAAGATGCCAACGTACTCAAAGGAGGCACTGTCGCGACAACAGGCTTGTCCTCCTCTTGAGATATCGGAGTCTCCTCGATAGGCAAGCCAGCGCCCGAAGATGTCTCCTCTTCAAAATCGGGTACCTCCGTGTCGCCGTCAGAGCCAGAGGACGCATCTACACTGCCCTCCCCAAAAAGGTCTTCCCCTGAAAGGAGGACGAAAGGAAGTTAATATCAGCATGATGTTAACTTTCTTAAAATAAAAGACGTGAAGACGACGTTTACCTGGGACCGACGGCATATATGTCGCATCCGCAGCCTGTACAGCTAAATCATTTCTTAATGATGCTAGACGAGCTGTCATACCTGGGGAAGGGGGTCTGCTAACAGAAGCTGACAGGTAGTCTTCTAAGTCCTACTCCAAATCCAACCGAGACTCATCGGCTGGAATCGCGCTAGCTGCACTTGCAGGCGCGGCAGAAGTCCCTCCCGATGCCGATCCGGCTAGAGGTATACGGAACTTTCTTATACTCAGCCTCGAAGGCGACCTCGCTCCACTACCTGAAATAATAGCCGCGACACCAGTGTCCAGCTGAGATTCTCCGGCTCCACCAGCCGAAACTGTAGAAGGTCCCTCTTTAAAAGGCGAGGAACCTCCAATCAAAGAATCGTCCCCAGCACGGGGAGATGCGAGCTCACCTCCAGGAGCCTCGATGCCAGGAATCCGGAGAGAATGATTTACCGTCTTCTTCTTCCTCTTACGAGGGGAAGTCTCCTTCGGAACAGGAGCCCCTCGCTTCCCAAGAACTGCCAAAGACCCTGCAGGCGGAGGTACTTCACCCCTAAGGACCGACACCAGAGGCTCATCCGGGGTAACGGACTCACCCTCATCAAAAGAAACCGAGGGGACTTCAACTCTTTCCCCAGGCTTGGAAGAGGGCACCCTAAAGCTTCCATGCATATCAAAATTGCGATGGAAGGTATTCGTCGCCACGTAGAACTGGGCATACGAATGCAGGATGCGCAGCTCCGTGGAGAGTGTAACTACGGGCACGATAAAAATTGCCCCAGTACAGCCCATGATAAAATATTGCCATCCCCTCGCTTCATCAATGAGTCCACCTCTGGACCTGAAGCTAGTGACTGTGTTTCCCACATGCAACTGATCATACCCAAACTGCCGGGCAAACAGACTGGGCAAGTAGGGCTCCAAGAAGCAATGATCTTCGCTTCTGTACAGCAGATGTGATGGTCTGATACAGACCAACCAATTAAAAGCTTCGGGGAAAAGAATTGTCTTCTCCCTACCCGAATCCTCGAGCCTAATCCCCGATTGATTGAGATGCACAGGAGGGACGGTGCAGAAAAGATTCCAACTATGACTGAGGCCTAGCGCCCGCCGACAGTCTATAACCGTATTCACGTTCCAGGAAGACTTTCGGTAGTTCAACAAGAAACTACACCCCGAACTACTGTCGGAACCGGGAGACATCACCCGCGGGTTGTGGAGAATTAACCACCCCATCAAATACAGGTATGGTAATTCTATCCGGGGAAAGCTATCACGCCGAAATTCATCGACGAGCAGCCCGTCAGTCATGGCCCTCAGGCCAGCTTGTATACAGCACACCATGGCACGGAGCAAGCCCAGTCTTGCCCCAAACACCAGACGCACTACAGGCCACAGCGTATTGCGGTGAATGCGGTCCGCAGACGCGACGCCAGGCACTACTACTCGGCGTAGCCATATAGAGAGGAAGCCAGCCAGTTGAACCTCCCTAGATAGAGGCCTGCGACAGCGCCTCAAATAACTATGGGCCTTAGTGCCTTCAGGATACTTCCCCATCCCTTCGTCGAGGAACCGGTCCGGAGCACCAGCATCCACTATGAGATCGTCAACTACATGAGCATTAAGCGCACTCAGGAGATTCACGGGCAGATCCTTGCCCTACAATACCTTCTCCGGCTTAGCAGTCCTGGACCGGTAGAAGAAAAGATAAGACGTCCATTTGCTGATGTGAGCCAAATCAGAGGGCTCATCATAAAAAGTGGTGCAGGCGAGGTAGTGGCACATCAGCTCCTGATAAACCTCCACTACCCGAGGGTCTAAAACCCCCAGCTCCCGGTTCATGGGAACATACTCTTCGTATGGAGTGTCCCCTATCGTCAGTCTTGAGATCTCTGCCATCTCGTGCAGGGCCAATTCTAACTCCCCCAGTGGAGTGGCAAAAGTCCCGGTGAGCGAAATATATCGCTCCATCAGTGCTAGGAACAGGTTAGGGTTAGGTGGTAACCCAACACTGGTGGCACTAACGGCTGCAAACAGACCGATGTTCTCCAACTCGGTCTGGAAATGCTTCAGGGCCCAATCAACTAAGCGAGCCCATCGAAGGTTTGAATGGGTGATCCACCCGCCACACCGAGGGTTCACTTTAGGGTACACTCCCCCACGCCCCATAAAATCATTACAGAAAGTCGGTAATTGGACCGGCTGGATCACTAAGCTGTCTTCACTCGGGACACTGTCCGGGTACAGTCCCCTGAACAGCATCACAGAACCAGAAGGACGGCTGACAAACCACCCCTGATCAGCTCCTCTCAAATGAAAGATCTTCCCTGGCTTACCATAAAGATCGGGAGTCAGCATCCACGACATCTTCCTGGGATGCGTAGCATGGTAGAAGGCCGAGATGGGGTAGTCCCTCGGCATGATGGGCAGATACAAAACTAAATCCATGGCGGGGAAAACCCAGAGTTCTCTCTTGGGCTTTGTCTGGGACCGCTTGTCGATCATGTCCCCGAAGAAAAAAGCTGGCTTCAGGTATTGCTCCCCGTCTACGTACGTTAGGGGCTCCCCGTTGATCAAATTTAGCAGCGTTCGCTTGCCCTGAGCCAATATCAGAAATGCCCTTCCTTCGGGATACTGGGGCCCGGAGATAGGAAATGTCACGTGTGACAGATCCTCCAGATAGTTGGAGTGCAGCATCCCGGCGGCAGAGCCCATCACTTCAGCTAGCGGAGACTCATCCAAGTTAACTGCAAAAGCACAGAAGAAATACGGCAGTTCTTAAACTAGACATTTCGGGACTTGCGCATCCGCAAAAAGGAAAATCAACAGTCAGTGCTCTACGCCAAGACTGTGAAACTTGAGCCTTTACACTGGAATCCATTTCCTTAAACGTAAAAATCAAGGTGAGCGGTATACGGTCTGTGCTTTATGCCAGATTGATTAAAATAAGTTATTACGCTAGGATTTTCATCCACAAACGTAACAAATCAAATTTTAATAGTATACACCAAGTTTTCGGCAGTCAAAGCTTTTACGCTCGACTGCGAGAAAAATTAGAGTTTTCACGCTGACACATTAGGAATGTGGACGTAAAAGATGAAACGTCTCCGTGCATCATCTTTCTTAAAGAGGCTATCAGCACAGAAGATGACCTAGCGCGGTCACGTTCAACGTGTGTGAAGGATTTTCAGTCATTCTCTTCTTTCCAAGAGCTCTACCTGCCAGGCCGGGTGCACTACTCGTTGGTGGGATACTCCGCTCAGAATGAAGTTCGCCTTGTCCAACCAGAGACGCTCTCGCTTGAGCGGAAGGACGAGAAAAAGAATCAACCTTCTTTCCCTTAGTGGAGGAAGCTTGCTTCGGGGCCATTGCTGGAAGACTTTGAAGACTCGAAGAAGAGACGGAGAAGAACTCGAACAGTCGAAAGTTTTCTCTCGCAGAAGACGGATGGAAAGTTTTTCTCTCAGAAAACTTGGGATATATATAGAGTTCGGATGTGACTCCTCGGACCCCGGACCAAATCCTCTAATTAATATTCGGTTATGATTGGGTCCTACGTCAGCCTATTTATTCAGAGAAGGCGGACAGTCAGCGAATTCGAAAAGTTTTCCGCGCAAAGCAGGTTCGTGGTTTCTACGCTAAGGAGCTTTCTACGCTCGACAGCTACAGATCTACGGTTTTACGCTCGCAAGCTATAAGTCTATGGTTTTTATGCCCGGATGTCTTTGTGCTCGGTAGCTTTTATGCTCGAGAGGCGACAAACCTACGACTTCACACTCAGCAGATACCAAATGGATGATCTCAAGCTCGGTGGCGCTTAGTTTATGATCAGAGGCGACGGATCCACAACTTCACGCTCGAAAAATTTTCTTTTCAGAAGCAACAAATCTACAGTTCTACGCTAAGGAGCTTTCTACGCTCGACGGCTACGAATCTACGACTTTACGTTCGACAGCTACAAGTCAGGTTTTACGCCCGGATGCCTTTGTGCTCGGTAGCTTTTATGCTCGAGAGGCTACAAACCTACGACTTCACGCTTAGGAACCACAAGTCTATGATCTCACGCTCGATGGTGTTTAGTTTATGCTCAGAGGCTGCCAACTTATGATTTCGTGCTCCATGACTTCCCGCACATCCGAAAGATATGCAGGCCAGAAGTACGCGTTCATCTGAACGATCCTCAAGGCGGTCAATTACAGGAGTTCACACAGAAGATACTCCTTCTTGACCTCAAGATATCCCAAGTACCCGAAGCATACAGAGTTCAAACATTGAAAAATTACTCTTCTTCATGGGTCGATTCGAAGTTCATCCGGACTCCAGTCTGAATATCTCATCTACCAAGACGGCAAATCAGTTTGACAGCCATTTCTCGCCCTGTTCCAAGGGATTTTCCGAGAAATCATTCTTGAGGATGATGTCTGAACAAAGAAATTTTGTTTATCAGAAGTAACAGTTCAGAATTTTACGCGGTTCCTCACTCTTAAAAAGCAGGACAGTTCGAACACTCGAATGCTAAAGCAGCTTTCTACGCATCACTAAGTCATGCATAAAAGACAGGACAGGACCTAGCACTCTTTCTAAACAGAGTCGACGAAAAGAATCAGACGTGTCGAAGCTGCACATATTCAGACTTCACAGCAAAATATGGCAAGATGATCATATGAAGAAGAAAGACGATTTTATTAAAGATTAAAGTCATAATTACATATGAGGGAAATCCAGTCTACAAGGGTTTTTCTTTATTTTCATGATTACATCTGAGGGAAACCCCGTCTACAAAGGGCTTTCTCATCATCGTCTGAAGATCGCATCGAGAAACTGTTCTGACAGGTTCTCACGTTGGTGATGGTCTTCCTCTTCTTCCAAGAAGATGATCAGTGGCGGGAGGATACAAAAATGGGCATAGACCCATCCTCCAACAGAAGGAAAGCAGAGTAAATCTGCTTTCCTACAGACCACCGTCGTTCAAGCCGGTCTGTCTGCCTCTCGTCACCAGAGGTAACAGGAGAAGGTGCCACTTGCAAGCAGCGTGGTGAAAAACGATTCTTCGTCTCTCCCGAAGAACCACCATACAAAGTTGCTGATTATCCCGAGCAAAGGAGGCTATGATATCCTTCCATGATCCATCGTTGCAGAGGATATTTGCTCGAAGACGCCATCTTTTTCGGCTCCTTACATGCTGGAAGAGCATGATCTCCTTCTTCCTCAAGTCGATCCGACGAACTCCGGCCATCATCTCTGTTTGGTGAAGGAAGTATGAGAAGAACAGGAGAAATCCTCAGCCTTTTTATAGGCGAGAGAGGGCACCGGTCCCTAATAAATCTGCCATAATGTCAGCCTCGACCGTTTCAAAACTCCATTTAGAAACGTTTCGAGTTACGAGGAGCGGTTCATGCTTCATTCAAAGCGTTTCAAATTACGAGAAATTTAAAAGTTTTGAAGGGGGTCTTGTAGAAGCATGAAAAATACGCTAGATAGCTCTACACAGCATATTGATGCAAAGCAGCGTAAACAGAGGTCTTTAGCGCCTTCAAACATGCAGACAGAGCTTCTTCGCCGAGCACCAGTGAAATACAGGCTCAAGGACCATCCGCGTAGGGCAGTATGCCCAGGCTGCTTCAGCGTAAATGGGTTGCTTCATCGCCTATATGGCGTAAAACTCATCCTCTTTTAGTGTAGCGTTGAAGTGTACGAGGGACGCTTCGCATTCTCCGAAGTAAACCTGTCAGACCCTGCAATGAACCTGTCAGACCCTACAATAAACCTGTCAGATCCTGCAATGAACCTGACGCCTCAACTTCTGACAAAAGGATACTTCTTGAATACCCAGGCGACGGCTATAATGATGGTGCGGCACTGCTGCCCAGGCTCTCATTTACCGCCATTTCCCTTGCGTAAACCGCTTTTACGTAAACAGAGGAACGCGCTGCCCAATTTTTCACAGGCAGATGAGAGCTCCTTACGATCCACGGAAGATAAACCGCCTGCCACGTCAAAAGCTGTACTCCGTACGAGGCTCGAGGCACGTCTCTGCATTGTTATACACAGAGTGGTGGCAGGCCCTCAAGGCACGTCTCTGCAATTAATGCGCCGAATATTGACAGATGCCTGAGGCACGTCTCTGCGCTTGATGCACAGAAGGATGACAGACCTTCAAAACACGCCTCTGCGTTTAATGCATCGGATGATGGCAAATCTCTATAATTAATGCTGGGGATTTGATTATATCTCCAAAAGCCATAATTTCGGCTAAAACATCAATATCCACTCGGCTTTTGCACCCGTTCAGCTTCGGTGCCCGCTCGACTTCTACGCCTATTCAGCTTCGGTGCCTGCTCGGCTTCTACGCCTACTCGGCCTTTATGACCACTCGGCTTCTACGCCTGCTCGGCCTCTATGACCACTCGGCTTCTACGCCTGCTCGGCCTCTATGACCACTCGGCTTCTACGCCTGCTCGGCCTCTATGACCATTCGCCTTCTACGCATATTCGGCTTTTATGCCGGTTTGATAACTATTTGGCTTCTATTCCATGGTGACAGACATTTGGCTTCTATGCCAACCTCTTCTACACGATGGATACCTACCTACGTGGCTTCTACGCCGTGATCTTCGTAGCGATTATACGCATTTTGTCCCTTAGTTGGACCCGCGTCACATGCTCATTCAAAGGATCATCTATACGCAGGCATTGGTTATTTTAACCGTTGTACAAAAGGGTGCTGTACTTTCCACTACTCGGTTTTTACACCGATTGAGTGGTCACTGTCACTAAAACTCTATAAATAGAGACCTCTATCAATGAGGAACAAGGTCGACAAATTGGAGGGTTGAGAGAGAGAGAGAGAGAGAGAAGAACTCGGAGCTCAGGCATAGAGAAGGGATCGACGACTTTGGCATCGGACATCCACCCTCTTCAGCAACTCTCGAAGCTGCTACCTGTCTTCCATGGCACTCCTTCAAACATCGTGTGGTCCAAGGGCTAAAGTGATCGACTGCAGATCAGACACCTATAGCAATATTTACCTAGATTAAATAAATTATACTTAGACATCCTCGTGTAGGATCGGATTTGTACAATCTTGTTTGTAAACAATAAAAGAAGGGGCGGGTCTTCGTACAAGACCTCGTTTTCCCGCATTCATCAAATCTTTTCTCGTTTATATTACATACCCAAAACAATATATGCATGCCATGAGTCTAGAAATAAGACTAATACAATGTCCAAAAATATAAAACTTGGCCTCCTCAGTCACTGGCACTAGGTTCTCCTGCTCTAAGGGAGAATCCTCTAATGGCTTGCCGTCTTACAGTCCGTAATAAGTGGAACACTATTCCATAAGCCAATCATCTGAAAAATATATCCAATCATGATTGGAGCAAAGTACATACCCCTAAAAGTAGTTCCAAATATATTATAGAACATATATGACAAGTGATGAAAATAGATAAACTAGCTAATGTACCATAGAGTACAAGTTCGTTATGTGATCGGTTTGGGTTGAACATGAATATAATATGATAACTCGATTACACGTGCACTGGGCTTGATCACATAACCAACTTCTACTCCCCCATCCCCAACCAAAACTTATGGATCCAATCATGACACGTTACGAACACGAATATAAGCACACTGAACACGAGCAGTGTATGAATATGAAGTATATAATAATCAATACCCGATACACATGATAAAATACATGTGAAGGAGTACCCGCTGAACACGGTAGGGGATAAAATCCTATAACATGATCCCTTTAGTACCAGTCCGTATAGCCATTGTGTCGGAATCAAGTAAACAATTCTAAAACAAATGATATATACACTATCATAAAATAAAAACTAACAGAGAGATGTACTCGCATATGGTCCGGGGCAATTGATATAACTCAATGTCCGAGCTGGTGTCACACAGACATATATATGAAAGGTCATGTCAATTGGGTGTAATAAAGTGATAATAAACTATAATGAGTCAAAAATATGATTTCTATGTCATCTCTAGGTCACACTATGTCCTAGCTTCTAGATTGATTATAAAGCTATACTAGTTATTATAATATAACTTATTATATAGCATCTAAATTATAAAATCAATATTTGACCTATAGTATCTTAGTCTCTACAATACCTTACCCTAGAGTCAATACCTTACCCATATATAATATACCCAGGTAGCTAATTCCTTAACTAAGTATTTACATAACTAACTATATTAACTTAGCTTACTAACTACCTACTTGAAATATCACTGATACCCTTAGTACCCCATCTAACTGATACCTCATATACACTAATTTACCTCAATTGTAAATATACTAACTGACATTAACTAATACATTACTAACTAATACTAACTATATTAATTGATACTATAACTGACAGCTTTATAAACTGATACTAATCATTTCCAGGCAATTCAACAATGTAACATATCACTCGAGCTCTTAATACCCACTAGCAATGCACCAATGTGTGCATAAATAGCTACTGACACACAGCAACACCAGCAACCCACTTCACCAAGTACCAATCTCTATATTACCATATTTGAGCCCTTCTCACTGGACTCTGATACATGCTGCTATAGTATCAGTTTGTAACTGCTGCTGCTTTACACACTGAGCATACATTCCAAACTCCAGAAGCAAGTGTTGCTCTCCTCCCCCCTTGCACCATTGTAACCACCACAACCTCAATAACATCAATGTCCTTAACCATAGTAGCCTCCAGCTCTAACAATACTGAGTATCACCCCCTAACACATAATACTTCCTACAATCACTCGCTGAAAAACAATCCACTTATACCCTCTCATATGTATCAAAGCACATACACCAAATTATAGTTGTTGCTGCCTCATAACTCCTCTATTACAACGCAATACACTGGTATTGTTATTGCTAACATAGCTACAGCAACCCAGTTGCTGCTCATTGCTCTTATTGCAACAGCTCTAAGCAGCGCCTAGCAGTGCACAAATGTACATTGTTGCTGCTACTACTCAGGCCCGAGCCCCCTTCCTAATGTTGCACATCAAAATAATAATTTCCTCCCAAGCTCTGAGACCCCGTATAAGTATAGCTAATGCTAAGGCATGGCACTGCCTGTAAGCTCCAACCCGACCACACACACATGGTTGAACACAACACCATACTCAAGTAAGCCACTTGCTCCCAACTGTAGTTCAGTACCCAATTTTAGCAATAAGGGTACTCACCACCGCACAACTCTCGATCATAACAAAACACACACACACACAATATGATGTTAAAGTGTATCAGGGATACACTTGTGCATACCACAACTGAAATCAGTCCTACTTAAGCCTCCTAACCCTTGCACACCTGGCAATTGATGCCATAACAACTGATACTCTATATCAGTTAACCCTCAACTACTACTACTCCAACATAACACCAATCACTAATATTAACATGTATCATTGATACATGTTCTCAAGATACTCTCCAATCATACCAAAATCACCACCATACATGTCCTGCTACTATGAACCTGTCCTCACTTCACTGTGACACAGTCACAATACCATATACTTAACATAAACACATATACATCCATGCATGCACTCAAAGATATCCCCATATATATACATATATATATATATATATATATATATATATATATATATATATATATATATACTGACAATGAATATAATATCTAAAAGACCTATCTCCATAATAGTCAAGTTGTCAAACACCTTGAGTACACTATCAAGATACTCATGTCACCCTCACTTTTCCAAAAAGGGGTAATTTAGTCATTTAGTATAGTTATATTATTTTAGTGATTTAATAATTAATTAGTCTGCTATATTAATATTTGTGGTTGTGCTATATTTTAATTATAGTTAGTGGGCTAGCCAATAGTTAGACTAGCCACATGTAAACCCAATTAGACTTGTCATGATAACTAGTAAGCCAACATAGACTAGACCCATTTTCTCTAATTAATTAGGAGGATTATAGTAATTTGTATTAGTTATAAGCCTTCCTAATTTACTATTTCCTAATTAGAACCTACAGGACACCAGTGGAGGGCTAATTAGACATTATTAGTAGCTTGGGGAGGGGGGAAAGGGGCCCGCCACATAAAGAGGCTCTTCTCTCTCTCTCTCTTCTCTTCATTTGCAATTATTTTATATCCCCAAATTCATATATCCCCAATTCCTTTCATCCCTCCATCAAATCCCTCTCAATTTATTTGTATTCTCTCTCATTTTTATCCCTCAAGGAGCTTTGGAGCTTGGAGTAGCAAGGAACTCAAGGAGAAGGAGCTTTGGTGAAGAGATCGTGTCCGGATCGTGTCCATTATGCTTTTTATTGGGAATCCATCTTCCAATAGGTATAGATCTGAATTCATCTCTAATTTTAGTACCAAATTATGTATTTGACTATTATAAACTATCCCATGGCATAGGACTACCTATAGGAACAAATTTTAGGCTAATTGGATGTGTATTGTGATTGTTACATGGTCATTTGTGTCCTAATATGAGGAATTACAAGATTGACACATCAATTGTGTGTCATAAGACCAATTGGATCTAATTAGACTTGGATCAGAGTTGTGGGACTAGGTACGTATCCATAAATGGATACGAGTTGGCCGTATCATGATACGATATGATACAGAGCTTAATTTGGGTATTTTATGCAATTACTCCTTAATTCTTATTGTAGCAAGTTACTTATGTTATGATGTATTATATATATATATATAAGTGCTAATTATGGAGAATTATGGATTTTGACACTTGAATTGGACACGTATCATAAGTATCCTATTAATGCACTATGGGTGTTTGATGAGATGACATTAGTATGGTGTGTCTATGTATAGATATATATATGGCCCTTAGGTATATATATGAAGGTGTATATATTATAGTGTTTGTGTATATGACTGCGTTAGTATGAGTGTGTAGGTGTAAGTGCAGTAAGGGGTCGGGCATTTTGGTGTCAGCAAGGTGTTGGGGTGTGAAAGCCTTGGGTGAAGGCTCAGTTACAGAAATGTGCAAGTGTCTGCACATTAGCTTGTGCAGGGTAAAAATTCAAGCAGCAGCAGTTGCACCCTCCTCTCAGAGGTTGCACGAGCAGTGACAGCAGCCTTAGCATAGTAGTGCTTAATGTACACTCAAGTGTGCATCATAGCAGATATTGGGTCACTAAATTAAGGGAGACACACAAGGTGGGGTTCAGTTGACAGAAGATGAGGGGTACATGAGTGTGTATCAGCTTTTTTATACCAATATGGTATATCAAGTACAGAAGAGGTAGTGTGACTGTGTTATGAGTGCATTGTTGTAGGTGTGTCTTATGTGTGTTGTGTGTTAATTACAGTATATTTATGAGGGTATCAGATATTTGGGGATACTTGGATGTACTAGTCTCAATTGATACATGTGAGTAGCAATTGAGTATGCATGTTTGTATCAGTGGTTGAATAAACAGATGTGTAACTTTGGGTTCGGGTTAAGAGGCCAGTACAGAGGGGTATTGCCATCTGTAACCAATCTTAAGTTAGGGTAGATTTAGAGTAGATGATATCAGCAGTTGCATTAGTGGTAGGATCAGAAACTAAGTTGTTGTGTAATTAGCATTAGTTACATAAGTGAAGTGGAGTATTGGTTAGTGTGACTAATAGGAGATGTCACATTAGGTAGCATTTCCTTTGGTGAAATGCAATGTAAACACACTAGTAGAAATTAATGCAATGTATTAGAGGGAGAGATCAGTTCAGACAAGGACTGATTAGTAAAAACATTTATGAGGTATCAGTCACATTGCTACCTGGTACCAGGATTAGTAGAAAGGTTAGTTGTTAGTATCAGATAACATCAGGGGGTTAGCATCAATTAGAAATTAGGATCAGTTGTCAAGTTATGTTAGTTAGTGTCAAGATATATGCTAATAATTATCATTTGGAATACCAGTTAGCTATCAGATTATTTTATCAGATAAGTCGAGTAATGTCACGCCCCAGTCCCAAAATACGTAGGACCAGAAATACGTGACACGCCAGCTACGCATTCGACCAGACTCTGGTCTGACTCGAATATGTATAAGCTGTAATATAACAGGGCACTTTCTAGATATTCCATAAATATAAACCTCTATGTCTCAATCCACAATATACATCAGTATACAAGAAAGAGCTAAATGTGCTAAGGTCGGCCGCCCAATAACACACTAACTCGAATAGACTCGAGAAGTAGTATGAGTCTACAAAACTAGGCTACAACAGCAGATGAATAAACAATGTACAATAATCATAGTGCCGGTAGATATAATGTGAGTACCTGGTACCATGCTCGCAAGATATGCCACTCCATCAGTATCTCCAAGTGCTCCGTAATCGTCTATGCTACAAAACTGGCAGGGAACCAGGTCCTCAGAGGGACGTAACAAGGTACAGAAATATAACATGCCAAGTAAACAGAAAGTACAAGTGCACGACAGGGTCCTCTATCATAACCAACTAGTGTGACACAGATTAAAGACAATGTTCGACGCGTGGGCTGTCCAAAGTAAAACCGTAACTCCGGACACGGAAACACACGGCACGTACCGCAGCTCCGGGCAAAGAGTCACACGGGTGGAATAACTATACTAGAAACAGGTATCACTAGAAAATACTACATATATATAAGCGCGTGCAGAGTAGCCCAAACGTCTAGTAACTGTCTTCCCCTTCCCAAGCGGTCAACGATTGTGCGTTGTACCTGAACCTCTAACTACAGTCTCGACACAAGGAATAACTCAACAGACGCGACCCTAAGGTCGTCCCAGTCTCTGGTCATGATGTCAGTATCAGGATACAGGAAATCTGGCACGATCACAGTGTATGAGTGTGTCCTGGGGTATCGATGTACTCTGGTACGTACATCGAGGTGCTATGAAGCATCTAGTATTTATTCTAAGACGTTAAGTCGAATGTCAATACCCGGTTGCGATCCGGACGTAAAATATCGAACGTCAACATAACTACGTGCACAATGTACATAACGAAACAATAAATATCTGTAAACTGAAATATAGGGTGGCAAGGTACACTTGCCTGCGTGCGGCTGCTGATGACGGGGGTCCGATACCACGTCCAAGTCCTCAGGTCCCGCAGTACCTAGAGATAGATACAAACCAAGAATCAATAATCTATTCTACGCCAAGCAGGGATGTGACACACATCTACTCCTAAACTCAGTCTCAGCTACGACTCACAGGGACAAGACACTAGGGGGTTGACCACAGTTGACTGTCGGTACGATAGTCAAATCAACTAGTCATCATTTCCATATCATCAAGCTATCCTTAAACCACAGTTTATGATTTTTATCCCTTCGTTTTATATCATTGTTACCCAATCACAAAGTACCACTCTAATTTAACCCTTCATTAATTTCCAGTCCCTGAATTACCGATCCATGGTTTTGTACTACACACTAGTTCAAAATTCAAATACGTGCTCCTCAGTGTTCACCAATGTTCAATTATCAGAATCTTATTACTCAATAAATTAAATCTATCCCCACAATAATCAATTTGCATTTATTTAGGATGACAACTAAAATCTCATTTGGCGCATAAATTCCCATTTCATTATTTATGCCTCAAATCCGTCTATCATGTATATATATTCCATATCCTTATTCAACTCATTTTTAAACCTTCATTAATTAATTTAGCAATCTTTTAACCATGCGTAATCTCCAGAACATTTAGTTATAAACAAATTACTAAACTCCCTTGCAAACCTTAATCATAAACCCAAATCTACATTAGACCCTAATCTAATGTCATTATAATCCACGTTCACCTTAATTTTCATTAACCTTACTCAACATTATAATCCCTACAACTAACAGTACATAGCAAAATATATATAAGTGTAGAGAGAGGGAGAGAGAATGGTATACCTCGACGAGGTGGGGTGGCGGATCGCTGGCCGGAGTGAGGTGGCACAAGGGGTGGCCGGAGTGCGGGCTATCGGATGGGGGTGCACAACCTGTAGTGGTGGTGAAGTCTGTAGTGGTGGTGATAGGGAGGAGGTCGGATGATTCGTGGCGGAGGTGGTGGAGATGGAAGAATAAAGGTGGCGGTGATGGATCGTTGGTGACGGGGAAGAACGGAAACTCGCCGAAGAAGAAACTGGCCGGAGGGGGGTTGATGACTGGAGGTAATGGCGGTAGAGGGAAGCTGCTGCTGGTTCGAGATGGTGGTGGTGGCAGCCGCTGGTTCGAGATGGTGGTGGTGGCGGAGATGATGAAGAAGGAGGTGAGGATGAATCAGCGGGGGAGGAGACTGCAGCCGGAGTGGACGCACGCGGCGGGGAGGCCGGCCTGGCGGTGGGGGCGCACTCAGCGTCGGCCGGTCGGCTGCTCACTGACGCGCGGGGAGGCTCCGCTGCGGAGGGGTCACTTGCGGCGGGGCAGCGGTCGGTCACCGGCGGCGGACGCACGGCCAGCGGGGGTAGAAGCTGGGGTCGGGTAGGGGTACGGTCAGCCACAGGGAGGAGGAAAAAGAAATAGAGGAAGAAGAAGAAAAATGATGGAGGGAGAAGAAGTTTGAGTTTCTTCTTGCATGAAGAAATAAATGAAGTAGGAGAGAGAGTGTGGTTTTGGGATTAGGGCCGATGGAGTGTTGAGGGTGTGGGGAGAAAAGGTTACTTTATAGGGAGATGCGAGGTTTGAATGTGTGGTTGGGATTCTCCTAGGAAAAATGAGTGGTTGGGATTTAATATGAATAGGGGTGGGATTTTTTCATGAGGGAATTAGGCTTGGGACCCCATTTTGGTACCCAATAAATAATCATGACCAATGAGGTGTTGCCAACAATTTGTTAATTGCAAATTAGCCCCCCGTAAATTCGGGAATTTGCATGAACACATAAAATAACGCAAAAATTACGGAGAAAAATATATTTAAAAAATTGTCATGGTGAGGGGGTGTTGCGCGTTATGCGCGAGTCTAATTAGAAGGGCATTGGGATTAATTTAGGATTAAAATAGGATTTACAAAGTTGGTAAATTTTGATTTAAAAAAAGATAAAGCGTCCCGCGAATTTAATTTAATTGGGGCCCGCGGGGTCAAAATCTGGAAATGACGCAAAGGCCAAAAATGGTGGGGGCTTGGAGTCGGTCTTGGCCCCTTTAATTGGTCCGGCTCAACGGGTTAAGTTGGTACCCCAAAATCGAGGGTAACGACACAGGTGTCCGACACAGAATTAAATACGGGTTACGATTTTTGAAATGTTGCGCAATTAATTTAGAGCACACAAAAATTGATTTTAACAGTCAAAAAAAGTCCAGTGCCTAATTTGGCGAGTTAAGTCGAGAGTACAATATTTGTACAAAATTTATGGGCTGAAAATGGGCTCCGAATAATTAGACAACGATAGGGTGTCTCAATGTTTAAATTAATTGGATTAAAATTCCAGGTAAATATCCCCTACTCTAAACCTCAATATATTCTATCAAAAATTTTCCAGATCCACTCTAACTATCTACAGAATAAATAGAGGGGGTTTACATTCTTCCCAACTTAGAAAAATTTCGTCCCCGAAATTAAAAGTAAAGCACGATAATATCTAACAGAATTTAAAATAACTAGTAATTAAATTGCCGTACGTAAATTCGTACCTTGCTCCTCAAATAAGTACGGAAATCTCTGCCGAATAGAATTCTCGCACTCCCAAGTAGACTCGCCTGGTGAATGGTGCTTCCATGCCACTCTGACCAGTCGAATCGTCTGTCCTCTCAAAGTCTTCTCGCTGCGATCGAGAATCTCAACTGGATGCTCTACGTAAGACAGACTAGGCCCGACTGTAATCTCCGAATGATCAAGCACGTGGCTAGGGTCTGCGACATATCTCCTCAGCTGTGATACGTGAAATACGTCATGTACTCCCTCTAGTGATGGAGGTAATACAAGACGGTAAGCCACTTCGCCAACTCATTCCAAAATGTCAAAAGGTCCGATATACCTCGGACTTAGCTTGCCTCTACCTCTGAATCTGATGGTACCACGAGTGGACGATATCCTCAAAAATACGTGGTCACCCTCCTTGAACTCCAATGGCCTGCGGTGCGCATCTGCCCAGTATTTCTGTCTGTCCTGTGCTGCGCGCAGGTGGCTCTGAATCTGCTTGACCTTCTCTACTGTCTGTGTCACCAATTCTGGACCAAGTATCTGACGCTCTCCCACGTCACTCCAACAAACTGGTGACCTACATTTCCTGCCGTACAGTGCCTCATTGGGTGCCATCTGTATGCTGGCCTGGTAACTATTATTATAGAAGAATTCCACCAAATGTAGATGGTCCTTGTCATGACCCGCACCCGGAATTTGGGCATGAGTCGTGGGTACGTCCAGCCTACGCCGCAGCATCGGCGGTAGAACGCTGTCTAGGTCACAAACATAGTATATCCTGTCAATAGTCTCAACTCCGTACGGAGGACAATGATAAAATAAACCACAGTTCTATAATATACTCAATCACAACTATAAACATAATGGCACGATGAGAATTGAAAAGAGTTCTATTTAAACCAACCACAATAAGTCCATCTCAAAACCTGGGTCTAAATGACCTCACAAAGTCACAAATAAAAATAAATACATCCAGTCTCAGTCTCAGTCTAAAACAATAAATGCAGAAAAATAATCTAAGCATGGGCAGGCAAGTTCTCCTCTAGGATAGGCACCTCCTCTGGGATTTCTGGAGTGAAATCTCCCTCTATTCCTGGACAGTAATGAGTAGGGCAAAAGTCCTCCAGGTCCTCTGAAAATGTTGTTATCCAGTCAGGATTGGAGCGAAGCACAAGCACTAACAGCAGTTCCATTAAATTGACAAAATCTATAAACAGTGTAAAAGATACAAGATGGAAATAAAAGCTGAACATGTGAAGTACTGGAGAAAATGAAATAGACAAAAGAGCATCTAGCAATGAGCAATAAATAGTGACTGCTAGAACAAGTAAATCTGAATAAAGATAAAACATCTAGCTAAGTGTTTGAAATATTAGTTTATTATGTGATCGGCTTGGGACTGGATCAGGCTGGTTATATATGATTAGCTATGATTCTTGAAGGTCAGGCTAACCATATGGTTAGCTATGATGCATGATAATGATCAGGCTAATCATATATAACAGCTATGAGGCATGATGATGGTCAGGCCGCACCCGACGTGAGAAGTGGGGTGAGCTATGATGCATGATAAGTTTGGATATGATCATATAATCTACTAATAGTTCCCCATCCCCCAGCTAGCACGATGGATTCCAATCACGACTCCTCATGATGGGGATCTAGGGTGCTAACCCGTGTATCCATAGTGTCGGAATCAAGTATGTAATACACTACAATTTATAGAAGTAATCAACCATGAAAACTGTCAGAGAATGTACTCGCCTGTGGTCCTGAGCAAAATATGAGGATCGAGGTCCAAATTGGAATCACAATGACCTATTTATGGAAATTCAATGTTAATTAATAAATTAAAAGAATAACATGCTTAACAATTTAAAAACGAGATTTCTAGGTCATGTCTAAGGTTTACTGGTCAATACTAGGTCCAACTAAGTCAATTGGTCTAAATTGCCACTTACTAGCTATTCTAGGTATTTACCTAAGTTTCTAAGTGATACTAGCTATTATATAACTAACATTCCCTATTAACTACTAATACTAACTGACATTCTAATTATCCACTTATATATACATTTATACCAATACCTTGGTAGCACCCACCAGCTTACCCACACTAGGCATCTTGATACACCATATGCACTTTTATAACACTAGTATATAAATACCATAACTATATTACCTATAAAAATTTACTGACTCTAATCAATTATACCTTAACCTATCTTATCTCTTAACATTTACCCATATTCATTCACTCTTGAATATCACTCAACCACACACAGTATTCTGTTGATCCTGGGACAACTCTACACACTGGCTACACAGGTATTTTGCTCCCACATACACATTGCACACAGCACAGTCACCAACTCAATGTATCATCTATCCACACACTGATTTTCTGAGATACTACACAGGTACTCACTGCACATGTATTTGATACACTCACACACTGAATTAATTCCCATAGACACAACCCCCAACTGCTGATACACTACTAAGTCCTTACACATTTGCTTCAATGATGCAATGCCTAGCACAGTATACTGACACCAGATTACCTATGCACACAGACACTTTCAGTCTGCACACACAGAAATCTAATTCACAGCCACACTCACTGACATCTAACACCATACATACTGTTTCACATTGACACATAGGATTTGAATACACTAAACACAAACTGAAACACACAGGTTATATTGAGATTGAAATAACCTGGGCACTGTCACTAGTATATACCCACACACAGTTAACTACACCTCAAGTTATCACCTACACACAGGTATTATGATACTAAATTATACATAGTTACATTTACAAACAGGAGAACTGACACAAGCACTCTCACAGTTTAAAATGTTCAACTTACACAGGCAGGGCTTAAACTAGCTACTGATACCCACACACACACAAGAACTGGATACACACAACACCTACACTACCACACATATAGCTTGCACTGACACAGGGACACCTAGGTATCTAACTAATACACCTAGGTTCTAATACACATATACACAGGCACTTCACCAAAACACAACCTACACATAAACACACACTGACACAGTTCAATATTGAACACCTCATAGTGAACACAGCACAGCCATAACCCTATGCACAGAAAATTAACTCATTGAACACCCTACTAAAATACACATCACCCAAAACTCACAGCACACACACACATGTACTGCTGATACATTATCTCTCAGGTACACAATTTCTGCACAGACCTGGCTGAACACAGAATACACAGTAATCAATTTGAATAATTCACTCTACACGAGCCCTAACACCCCTAATGTCTGATACACAGAGAAAAAATTTAAACACACAGGTTCTACCTCCTCTAACTCACCCCAATACCCGACCATACACAGTACAGTTAATCAAACAACAGCACATCTACTCATATGCATATATCTTACATCAACATAGAAAAATTCGAATAGATCTAAAAGCTAAACACCCTACTAAACATATCATCAAGCACAAGGAGTGCAGAAAGATGAATCTACATAAGAACACATGAAAAACCCAAACAAAACCCTAAATCAATATCTAACCTATACGTAGGAGGGTGAAATCAGTCTCCCTACAAATCCTAGGGTTAGGGTTCCTGAAAAATTAGGGAAAACCCCATGCGGGTCACCAAACCTAATCCAAAACCCTAAATTCGAATTACACAGTATAGGGGTGGGTTCCTACTAACCATTAACATCTGAAAACAGGAATTTAATGAAGAAAATTAGGGTTTTCACCTGCAGAGATGGTTTCTTCAACGAGGTTCTACTTCTCCAAGGCTTCCTGACCCACGTTCCTTGCTTCTCTTTGCTTTGGAGGAGGAGAAAATGGAACCTAGGGTTTGATCTCGAAAATTGGGGTGGGGAATTGGTTTCTCTTGTGGAGGCTAGGGTTTCCTTTCTCTCTACGTGAAGAATAGCCTAGAAAGAGGCTTCCTTTTATATTAAACCTAGTTTTAGGGTTTCCATGCACAGCTTTAGGTTAAACCCTCCTGGCCCTCTCATGTAGAACCTAATAGACTCAGGTTCAGGCCTGCTAGAGTTTGAGGGTTCCATCCTAAATTTAAAATTCTAGGGTTTTGCTAGAATAGGGTTTACAAATTAGGGTTGACTCACTAGGGCCTGTCCTAATGAGTTCTAGGGTTTGACCTAAACTAAACATTACTAATTATAATATAATTAGTTTAAAAAACTCAGCAATTAATTAAATTCATAATTATTTAAAATAGTTAAATTACAGAAATGCCCTTATATGGAAAAGTGGTAGTGACAAGTCTACCCTCCTAAAAGAAATTTCGTCCTCGAAATTGGACTGAACTACAACAAGAATGAAATCAGAAAAGGAATATACCTCAAGTCTGGAAGAGATAAGGGTATTGCTCGCGCATTTCGTCTTCTCTCTCCCAGGTCGACTCCCCTGGAGAGTGATGTCTCCATGCTACGCGAACTAAGGGAATAGTTTGGTTCCGCAACACCTTCTCTCTGCGGTCCAAGATCTCTACGGGCTGCTCAGGGTAGCTGAGCGTCGGACCAACCTCAATCTCCGAGTGATCAAGTACGTGACTAGGGTCGGCCACGTACCGTCTCAGCTGCGACACGTGAAACACATTATGCACTCCCTCCAATGCAGGCGGCAAGTCTAGTCTATACGCCACTGCACCTACCCTCGCGAGAATACCGAAGGGTCCGATGTAGCGTGGGCTAAGCTTTCCGCCTCTGCCAAAACGAATCGTTCCACGCGTCGGAGAAATCCGTAGGAACACTAGATCGCCAACCTAACACAAAAACAGTCTCAACATGCAGTCTAAATAAACAAACAAACACAACCAGAAAACAACAATCTATACCTGAAACTCAAGGGGTCTACGGTGGCTGTCGGCCCAATGCCGCTGTCTGTCCTGCGCCACTCGCAGTCTGTCTCTGATGAGTTTCACCTTTTCTGCTGCATCCACGACCATTTTTGGTCCTAGCAAGGCTCTCTCTCCAACGTCGTCCCACGATAGCGGTGTACGACACCTCCGTCCATAAAGAGCCTCAAACGGTGACATCTCGATGCTGGCCTGGTAGCTGTTGTTGTAAGCGAACTCTACCAGGTACAGATGATCCTCCCAAGAACCTCCGAGATCTAGAACGCAAGTGCGTAGCATATTCTCGAGAGTCTGAATAGTCCTTTCAGACTGCCCGTCTGTCTGGGGGTGATATGCGGTACTGAACTTGAGCTGAGTGCCCAAGCTAGCCTGCAGACTCCTCCAGAAGTGGGAAGTGAAACGACTATCCCGATCTGAGATGATGCTCATAGGAACTCCATGAAGCCTAACAATCTGTCGCACGTACATCTCTGCGAGCCTCTCTATCGACGTGCCCACCTTGAAAGATAAGAAATGGGCTGATTTGGTCAACCTGTCCACGATGACCCAAATTGCGTCTTTTCCTCCTGGAGAACGTGGAAGCCCTGAAACGAAATCCATGGTCACGTGCTCCCATTTCTATTCTGGAATCGGTAAAGGTTGAAGCAAACCACCTGGCCTCTGCCGGTCTGCCTTTACCTGCTGGCACACTAGACACCGGGATACGAAGCGTGCCACCTCGCGCTTCATTCCATACCACCATACGTGCTCCCTCAAGTCTCGATACATCTTGTTGGCACCGGGATGCATCGAGTACTGAGAGCGGTGTGCCTCCTGCAAAACCTCCTCTCGCAGCTCCCCGCTGGGCACACATATCCTTGTGCCGTGCCGTAGAGAACCATCATCTGTGATAGTGAAGCCGTCTGACAATCCCATCTGAACTTGTGCCCTGATACTCCTCAGAGCCTCATCATCGTACTGCGCAGCTCTGATCCTGTCTATCAGTTCGGACTGTATCTGCAATCCCCACATCTGAATCTCAGTACCGGGAACTAACACCTCAATCTCCAAGCTCTCCAAATTCGCCAACAAATGTCTATCAGTCGTCAAGTACATAGCCATCGGATACCTGCTCAAGGCATCGGCGACTACGTTAGCCTTCCCTGGATGGTACTGCAATGAGATGTCGAAGTCCTTCATCAACTTCAACCACCTTCTCTGCCTCATGTTCAGCTCCTTCTGTGTGAACACGTACTTCAAGCTCTTATGGTCTGTGAAGATCTCCACACGCTCTCCGTACAGGTAATGTTTCCACAGCTTTAGAGCGAAGATAACTGCTGCCAACTCTAAGTCGTGGGTAGGGTAGTTCTTTTCATGAGGGCGTAACTGCCTGGAAGCATAGGCAATTACCTTCCCGTGCTGTTGAAGAACACATCCCAGACCCTTCCCTGAAGCATCACTGTAAATGGTAAAACCACCTGTCCCTGATGGCAATGTCAAAATTGGAGCTGTCGTCAACCTCTTCTTCAGCTCATCAAATGCAGCCTGGCACTCCTCTGTCCACACAAAATCCACGTCCTTCCTAGTCAGTCTGGTCATCGGCGCTGCAATCTTGGAGAAGTCTTTTACAAACCTCCTGTAGTATCCTGCTAGCCCGAGAAAACTCCTGATCTCAGCTACTGAACTGGGGGTAGCCCACGACTCTACGGCCTCGATCTTCTGTGGGTTAACCGAGATTCCGTCACCCGATACCACATGCCCAAGAAATTCAACCTTGTCAAGGAAGAATTCACACTTAGAAAGTTTCCCGTACAGCTTCTCCCTCCTGAGAGTCTCTAAGACCAATCTCAGGTGCTCTTCGTGCTCAATACACAAGAATATCATCGATGAACACTACCACGAACTTGTCAAGGTACTGGTGGAACACCTTGTTCATCAGGTTCATGAATACTGCCGGTGTATTGGTTAAACCAAATGGCATCACCATGAACTCAAACTGGCCGTATCTGGTCCGAAAAGCTGTCTTTGGCGTGTCTTCTTTCTTCACCTTCACCTGGTGATAGCCGGATCTCAGATCTATCTTCGAAAACACCCTCGCCCCGCTCAACTGGTCGAAAAGATCATCTATCCTCGGCAGCGAATACTTGTTCTTGATAGTGATATTGTTCAAAGCTCTATAATCAATGCACATGCGCACCGTGCCGTCCTTCTTCGGTACGAACAACACCGGAGCTCCCCATGGTGATGAACTGGATTTGATGAAACCTTTGTCCTGCAGCTCCTCGACTTGCTTCTTCAGTTCTGCCAGCTCGCTGTTGTTGACTCTATAGACATGTTGTGAAATAGGCTCCGCTCCTGGAACCAGGTCTATAGAGAACTCAACGTCTCTGCCTGGCGGCAAGCCTGGCAACTCTTCTGGAAATATATCCAGGAACTCCGCTATCAGAGGATGTGGCAACTCCTCTTCTTCCGTCCTGGCTCCGCAAAATGTGCTCCCTCTCTGTTCCGCTGTTCCTCTGATGACCTCGAACTCCGGCTCTTCTGGTGGTCTAAACAATACTCTGCCTCTATAACAATCTATAGTAGCATGATGCCTACTCAACCAGTCCATTCCGAGTACAATATCGTACCCCGGAAGTGGCATGACAAGTAAGCTCACGCTCAAGTCTCGGCCTCCTACTGACACTCTCCGGTCCTTGCAGTGATCACGGACTAGGATAATACCTCCTCCAGTCATGATTTTGCAAGTCCTAGCTAATGGTTCTGTGTCTAAATGATGTCGAAGTGCATATGATACAGACACAAAACTATGGGAAGCGCCAGAATCGAATAAGGTAAATGCGGGAATACAATCGAGAAGAACCGAACCTGTGATCAAGTCTCCTGCTGGCTCGATCTCCTCGACTGCCATGGCGTACGCTCGCCCCTGGGGTGCACCTCTCTGCTGCTGATGTTGGGCAAACCTCTGATTTTGCGGTGGAAGTGGTCCCCTCTGTTGTTGGCCTCCTGGTACGGTAGGTACCCTGCCTGGTCCCCTCTGGGCGGCTACTCCACCCTGACCTGGACGAATGGTAGGGCAATCCTTCAGCTGGTGTGTCGTCGATCCGCAGTACAAACATGAGCCTAACCTCTTCCTGCAGTTCTCTCTGGTATGTCCTGTCTTCCCGCAGTACGCACACTGGATGGCGGGCTGAGTCTGCCTCTGCTGCTGTTGCTGGACCTGCCCTCGGGCTGGTGCCTGGTGCTGCTGGTGCTGTTGCTGAAAGGGCCTCTGCTGCTGGTGCTGAAAGTGTGGACGCTTGCCTGGTCCCGCACTACTGTTTGCTCCTCCGGAAACATCGTGTCCCCTCTTGGGCCTGAGGTCTAAGTCGTCCTCGGCTATCTGGGCATCCATCAATATGCCCTCAAAGGTGGCGGTGCGACGTCCCGACGTGCGAGACTTGATCTCCCTTGACAGTCCCTTCCTGAACTTCCGGGCCCTGTCCCCCGGATCTCTAATCATTGACGGTGCGAAGCGGCTCAGACGGCTAAACTCCGCGGCATACTCATCGACGGACGAGCTCCCCTGGACTAAGTCATGGAACTGACTTTCCAAGGCTCCTAGGGCAACGTCAGGAAAGAATTTCTCCTTGAAGAGCTCCCTGAAATCTTCCCAAGTCAGTCCCCTACGCATGAGTCTCGGCTCCGTGCGAAACCACATCAGGGCAATATCAAACATCTGGCTGCCAGCTGCCTCGATCTTGAGCGCCTCTGGAAGCTGCGCCAAACGCAAGTTCCTCTCGATGTCCTCTAGCCAATCATCGGCGTAGAGTATCCCTTCTGTCCCCTTGAACTCCCGAGGCATCATCCTCTTGAAGTCCACAATGGTGCCCGGCCTCTGTTGTTGCTGACCAGGTTGTTGCTGCTGCTGAGCGACTCTCTCCACAGCCTGGAGAGCCACTTGGTGAGCATTCTCCATGTTCACCCTCATCATCTCTGTCTGGGCCTGATGTGCCTCAGCCTGTACTCTCTGGGCCTCTGCCGACGTCCTCTGGGCATCGACCATGCCCTGTATCAAAGCGAACATCTGTGCTCCATCGACGGGCACACCTCCTGGATACTGAGCTGGTGGTGGTGGTAGCTCCGTCGTAGCTGCGGGGACCCTCTGAACAGGTGGTGGAGGACCCCCGACTGCTGCAGCCACTCCCACTTGTCCTGGAGATGTAGGAGGTGCTGCGGATGTCTGTCCGGCAGCGCGAGAGGTGGCAGACCTCTCCGTATCTGCTGCTCCTAGTCTCTGGGACCTTCTTGGCGGCATCCTGAAGACAGATCGAAAGATTCAATTAAGGCAATAGATATGATATCAAGGAAGGACAGAAAAATTTCTAAAGGAATAAATCATTAAGAATAGTATCATAAGAATCAGAATTCCCTAATTATGATTGAGCATATCATAGGCCTAATTCCTATTACTACAATATCGCTCTAATGTGAATCTAAGACTACTGACTACAGACTAGACCTGCATGGGCCACCACTAAAAATGTGTCACGACCCACACCCGGAATTTGGGCATGAGTCGTGGGTACGTCCAGCCTACGCCGCAGCATCGGCGGTAGAACGCTGTCTAGGTCACAAACATAGTATATCCTGTCAATAGTCTCAACTCCGTACGGAGGACAATGATAAAATAAACCACAGTTCTATAATATACTCAATCACAACTATAAACATAATGGCACGATGAGAATTGAAAAGAGTTCTATTTAAACCAACCACAATAAGTCCATCTCAAAACCTGGGTCTAAATGACCTCACAAAGTCACAAATAAAAATAAATACATCCAGTCTCAGTCTCAGTCTAAAACAATAAATGCAGAAAAATAATCTAAGCATGGGCAGGCAAGTTCTCCTCTAGGATAGGCACCTCCTCTGGGATTTCTGGAGTAAAATCTCCCTCTATTCCTGGGCAGTAATGAGTAGGGCAAAAGTCCTCCAGGTCCTCTGAAAATGTTGTTATCCAGTCAGGATTGGAGCGAAGCACAAGCACTAACAGCAGTTCCATTAAATTGACAAAATCTATAAACAGTGTAAAAGATACAAGATGGAAATAAAAGCTGAACATGTGAAGTACTGGAGAAAATGAAATAGACAAAAGAGCATCTAGCAATGAGCAATAAATAGTGACTGCTAGAACAAGTAAATCTGAATAAAGATAAAACATCTAGCTAAGTGTTTGAAATATTAGTTTATTATGTGATCGGCTTGGGACTGGATCAGGCTGGTTATATATGATTAGCTATGATTCTTGAAGGTCAGGCTAACCATATGGTTAGCTATGATGCATGATAATGATCAGGCTAATCATATATAACAGCTATGAGGCATGATGATGGTCAGGCCGCACCCGACGTGAGAAGTGGGGTGAGCTATGATGCATGATAAGTTTGGATATGATCACATAATCTACTAATAGTTCCCCATCCCCCAGCTAGCACGATGGATTCCAATCACGACTCCTCATGATGGGGATCTAGGGTGCTAACCCGTGTATCCATAGTGTCAGAATCAAGTATGTAATACACTACAATTTATAGAAGTAATCAACCATGAAAACTGTCAGAGAATGTACTCGCCTGTGGTCCTGAGCAAAATGTGAGGATCGAGGTCCAAATTGGAATCACAATGACCTATTTATGGAAATTCAATGTTAATTAATGAATTAAAAGAATAACATGCTTAACAATTTAAAAACGAGATTTCTAGGTCATGTCTAAGGTTTACTGGTCAATACTAGGTCCAACTAAGTCAATTGGTCTAAATTGCCACTTACTAGCTATTCTAGGTATTTACCTAAGTTTCTAAGTGATACTAGCTATTATATAACTAACATTCCCTATTAACTACTAATACTAACTGACATTCTAATTATCCACTTATATATACATTTATACCAATACCTTGGTAGCACCCAGCAGCTTACCCACACTAGGCATCTTGATACACCATATGCACTTTTATAACACTAGTATATAAATACCATAACTATATTACCTATAAAAATTTACTGACTCTAATCAATTATACCTTAACCTATCTTATCTCTTAACATTTACCCATATTCATTCACTCTTGAATATCACTCAACCACACACAGTATTCTGTTGATCCTGGGACAACTCTACACACTGGCTACACAGGTATTTTGCTCCCACATACACATTGCACACAGCACAGTCACCAACTCAATGTATCATCTATCCACACACTGATTTTCTGAGATACTACACAGGTACTCACTGCACATGTATTTGATACACTCACACACTGAATTAATTCCCATAGACACAACCCCCAACTGCTGATACACTACTAAGTCCTTACACATTTGCTTCAATGATGCAATGCCTAGCACAGTATACTGACACCAGATTACCTATGCACACAGACACTTTCAGTCTGCACACACAGAAATCTAATTCACAGCCACACTCACTGACATCTAACACCATACATACTGTTTCACATTGACACATAGGATTTGAATACACTAAACACAAACTGAAACACACAGGTTATATTGAGATTGAAATAACCTGGGCACTGTCACTAGTATACACCCACACACAGTTAACTACACCTCAAGTTATCACCTACACACAGGTATTATGATACTAAATTATACATAGTTACATTTACAAACAGGAGAACTGACACAAGCACTCTCACAGTTTAAAATGTTCAACTTACACAGGCAGGGCTTAAACTAGCTACTGATACCCACACACACACAAGAACTGGATACACACAACACCTACACTACCACACATATAGCTTGCACTGACACAGGGACACCTAGGTATCTAACTAATACACCTAGGTTCTAATACACATATACACAGGCACTTCACCAAAACACAACCTACACATAAACACACACTGACACAGTTTAATATTGAACACCTCATAGTGAACACAGCACAGCCATAACCCTATGCACAGAAAATTAACTCATTGAACACCCTACTGAAATACACATCACCCAAAACTCACAGCACACACACACATGTACTGCTGATACATTATCTCTCAGGTACACAATTTCTGCACAGACCTGGCTGAACACAGAATACACAGTAATCAATTTGAACAATTCACTCTACACGAGCCCTAACACCCCTAATGTCTGATACACAGAGAAAAAATTTAAACACACAGGTTCTACCTCCTCTAACTCACCCCAATACCCGACCACACACAGTACAGTTAATCAAACAACAGCACATCTACTCATATGCATATATCTTACATCAACATAGAAAAATTCGAATAGATCTAAAAGCTAAACACCCTACTAAACATATCATCAAGCACAAGGAGTGCAGAAAGATAAATCTACATAAGAACACATGAAAAACCCAAACAAAACCCTAAATCAATATCTAACCTATACGTAGGAGGGTGAAATCAGTCTCCCTACAAATCCTAGGGTTAGGGTTCCTGAAAAATTGGGGAAAACCCCATGCGGGTCACCAAACCTAATCCAAAACCCTAAATTCGAATTACACAGTATAGGGGTAGCTCTCATGCCCTCTCTGTCCAAGACAACAGGAAGCTGCATAAAGTGTGGATGCCCAAGACATCCTTTACCCTTCCTGCAAGCTCTCCTCCTCTGATCAACTAGGTTGTGACATCACAACCTATACGCCTTGTGCGTAAAAACTCGTCTCCCATTTGTGACATGGCAGACAAATCTTCTGGCAATGCCCCAGTGCCAATCCAGAAGTCTAGAACGCGCTTTGCGCGTAAAACTTTGTCTCCTGTCTGTGACGTGGCAGACAAAGCTTCTGGCAATGCCCCAGTGCCAATCCAGAAGTCTAGAACGCGCTCTGCACATAAAACTTCGTCTCCCGTCTGTGACGTGGCAGACAAAATTTCTGACAAGGCCTCAGTGCCCGTACAAAAATTTTAAATGCGCCCTGCGCATAAAAATACATCTCTCATCTGTGATGAGGCAGATGAACCCTTGGATCACATCAAGGGAAAACAAGTGGCGGATCTCCCAACCGCTAGGCTTGTACGCCACCAAGAGAAGAAGTTGCCCACTCTTCAGATTATGCGTGACGTTGGAGGCTGCTTGAGGACTTTTCCTGTTTTACGCGAACCAGTGCCAAACTCTAAATTACGCCAGGATAAACCGGTCCGCGTAAAGAAGACCCATTTTACGGGAAAATACGCTCCTCAGAAGGATGATGGATCGTATGCAACTCATATGGGGGAACTGCTGTATTCTTATGGTAGAGAGAGGGTTGTGGTTTCCAATCTCCACGTTCCTACTGATGTAAAAAGGCGGAATAAGCCCTCTTCTTCTTTTGTTAATCCTCCTGATTTACATGATTTCTTGATCCAGAAACGCAAAGACAGGGGATCTTCTAATATGTCTATTACACCCCCTAGGGAGCATTGTTGTAATAGTCATAAGGTTGTAATTAACTACTGTTGTTCTAAGGCAAAACGGTCAGTTTTCGATCGGTTGAACTACTCTTTGCCCTTACAGGAAGAAGAATCGACATTCACATCGGTAAACATGGCTTCGCATATTCCTAGAGGAAGGTCAAGTTCAAGATGTCATCCCTCTAGAACTCTGAGCCAAAGGAGATTTGACAGACTCCTTGAGAATATTGAGGCAGGTGTTTTTCGAAACACCCGCTCAAGGTCACGACAATCGGCTTTATATTCTTCTGATTTTGATGCTGGGGGTCGCCAGCTTTCTGAATCTGATACCGAAAGTATAGACTCGATCTCTACAGATATCTATACTAATCCCTCGGTGGCATCCAGAGAAATGAGAGTTTATGCCGTTGAAGATGAACATGAAGAAGCTTCCCCATCAGGAAGTACTGAACAACGCATTGCTGTATTGGAAGCATCGCTTAAAGAGATGCATACCATGATGGAAAGTATGCACCAAATGATGGTGACTCAATATACAGCTGCGGTAGCTCAAGCACCTGTTCCTCCGACTCAACTACGGGTGGGGGTAGACATGCCACCATCCAATGCAAGCTAGGAGCCTATTCAAAATCAAGAATCAGCTGCTCTTCAACCCATTAACCCGGAGAATGTATTACCTCCTGTGGGAGTCAAAATACAACCGATCTCTCACTTCTCTGTTGTCCCTTTCCCAACTGAAGATCCGATACAGGCAGTTCAGGAATTAAAAGCCCAATTTGATGCCTTGAAGCATAAGGATCAGCTCAAGAAGTTGGGGATCAACCAGCCATACCTAGCTATCTGGGACGAGATCCCTTTCCCACCAAAATACAAACTACAGGTTATGGTTTTGTTTGAGAGAAAAATATCACCAAGCCAGTATATGAATTACTTCAGCATGATGATGGTGTTGTTGTAGGGGAATGACGCCCTTCTCACTCGAGTGTTTAAAGGCTATCTGTCTGGAGTGGCCTATCAATTGTAATGCCCCGTTCCCCCTATTCGGGGAGCGCGGCTAAGAAATACTTACAACCGTCCGAACGGGACAGATTGAATCAAGATCCTTTCCTCGTTATGGATTGGTTTCTTCGGAATCAGGTCCCATATTCAACGGATCGTGCCTCAAGGAAAGACTCGGCGGCAGAGCCAAGAGGGGTCTTTCCGTTCCGCTGGTTTCCTTGCCCATTTTTGTGCCGCTTGGTTGCTTTCTTGTTGGTTTTATGACTTGCGTTTTCTTGAACGATTTCAATGGATTTCATTGTTTTCGTTCTTAGGATCTCGTAATTTCATATCGAACCTCGAAGACCGAAATAGGAGATATTGATCATCTGTTGGTGCGTGCAGGTGATCGGGTAGACGACGCACGAGCGGAGTCTTAAAGCTTTTCCTCTTTCTCTCCTACTTCACTAACTTATGAGTGGCTTTATTTTGATTAGCTTCCTTCTTCCAAGTCTGCATTCTAAATAGATTGACTCATTGTTCATCCCGATCAAACGATACTAAAACACATATGACTGAGTCAAAATGGAAAAGAAGTAGACTTGAAATACTAATAATGCTTGTCATATGGAATTGCTCTGAACGATCACACTGTAACGTGCATGCCCGTCATATACATAACCATTTTTATTGTGTCAGTTGTAGTTAGATTTATTTATCTATAGCTGTTCATGGTATGGTGCTAAATGGGAAGGAAAATGTGAACTTTACACAAGTACCCTAGACTATGGAAAACACACTATGTTCACTTGTTTGAATGCTTGAATATGTGTTCATATGATAACTTAGTTGGTTGTGGAATATTGGTCTTGGACAACTTGTATACAAGGGATATCGTTCTATGAACGGTCGTCGGGGCACTGGGACCGCTTTGCCCCGGGTAGAACAATTTGCTAGTGTAGTCCTAGCATTTGGATGGGTCCGTGCGTCCGCTAAGGGCTAGCTACCTGAGGCGGAATGGCAGCCGACCCATCCCAAGTCCAACCAAGTGATTGTTATGTATATTTAAACTGTGCAGACTAACTATGTCTTCGTGGCAGGGATGGTCATGGTAAGTTTTGTACAGGTGGCTCAGACGGTACAGGTAAAGTCACCGAGCGGTGGCACATTTGGTTATGTTATTTTACTCTATCTTATGTGAAGAATTAAACTAAGGCAAGATAGATAAATCATATGATAATAAATATTGCATGCTCATATGAACTCGTTGTAGATTTTGGTTAAGTTGGGTAAGCTCGCCCTCACCGGTACTTTTTGAAGTACTGACCCTCGTTGCAGCAGGTTCCCCGAGCCAAGGCGACGCGGTGAGGAGCTGAAGTTTTCTCCAACCTCTTCCTGAATCAAGACGCATTCGTGTCGTGACTTTTGGTAGCTCCAGTACATAAGAAGCAAGGAGCTCGTTCTTACTTTTGGAAGCTACAAGGCGATGGTGCTGACTCGCACCCAAGGTGTTTTGGTATTTTGAATTTAAGTAAAGGATGTAATGTATGGATCCGCTATCTCATTTTGTATCCAAGTTGTAAGCCCGTGTGGCATCCTTCTCGTTTTGGGTCAAGAGTCTGTAAACAAGATGTTTATTATCAATAAAAAAGAAAAGTTTTCTATGCCTCAATGTGTGTGTTATCTTACTTGCGTACTATGTTGCTTATGTTCTAAAGATCATCATTATGCCTAGGCCTTGTGTACGCGCGTCCTATGCGTGCACGACATCACGCTCGAGGGACGATTATCGATTGGGCGAAATCGGGGCGTGACATCAATGGTACCGTAGTCTAGCGGACAACTGCATTACTTCTTTTGAAGATTTTAAGACTCTGTTCTTCGCTCGATTCTACGAAGGAGGAATGGACATGTCTATGTCATCACTCATCGAAGTAAAGTAGAAGGAGAAAGAAAAAGTTCGTACTTTTATTGAACGTTTTCGTCAGGCTACTTTGCAGATGCCTCCCGGAGTTCCGGATTCTGCCTTGGTGGACATTTGCAGGAAGAACCTTCTCCCACTGATCTCAGTATTCACGGGACCATATCAGTTCCATGATTGGCCCTCGTTTATTATGTCAGCGGTAGCCACTGAAGACAACAGTCGAAAGGCTCGTGACAATGGAATCATGATCTCTACCTCTGATCGAGGGAAGCGGTCATCCTCCAATAATGACCATACTCGTAGTTCCAAAGAAAAGGAAGCTCTGGCCATCAACACGTCCAGACAAAATACTCCAGTGACTACGCAGACGAAACCTGGGACTTCCAGACCTATAGAGGAATATTCTTTTGACGACGACGATATTCCGAGCATATTCGATTGTCTAGTCAAAAGTGGCAAGCTTACTCTCCCCGAAGTAAAGCGTCCAAATGAAGTCGACAGTACAAATAATCCTAAGTATTATATTTTCCACAGATACATACATCACCCCACAAAGGCATGCTATATACTGGAAAGGAAAATCCAGGAGCTAATCGATGCCAAGGCCATTACTCTGTGTAATAGCGAGAAGACGGTCACTGCAAACATGATCTCACTCCAGTTTGGCAACCTGCCCCCTCAAGAAGTCCCGAATGGTGTGGTACCTAGTCTAAGGGCAATGATGAACATTGTTAATCTTCCTTCTACTAGGGGTCAAAATCATGACCTAATGCCCCTAACTACCAAGCGTGGGGAGATCATGTGGGTCCATCCTGATCTGGTGTCAGAAATTGAGGAAGAGACTAAAGCTGCTAAAGCTAAGTCTAAAAAGAACTCAAGATGTAAACCATGTCATATGGTTGCAATATCCCCGACGTCAGAAGAAGAGGTTTTAACAACCGGAACTCGGTCAGGAAAAGCCTATCTTAAAGACTATGGAGGTAGCTAGGAGGAAGCAACGGCAGACACTTCGCCTGCTAAACATCCAGAACCTGAACCTATTACCCCAGAGGCAGGTCCTTCTAAACCAACTTCGCTGGACAAAGGCAAGCAGAAAGAAGTTTGTTTCGATAAACTTTTGAAGAATATTCAAAACAAAGGTTTAGAGAAACCTTATAACTTCGACATCTTGGCTCAGTTGGCTAATACTCCGGCCAGATTGTCCATTTTTAAGCTACTTAGGCTATCCAAAGACACTCGTCAAGCCTTGAGTGAAGCGTTAATGCAAGCAGATGTATGCTTGACTCGGCTCAAATCCCCTAATAAAGAGCCTGTGGCATGTTCTCAATGCCATAATGTGATGGAAGTGGTCCCTAACATCACTTTCACTCAAGAGGACATATCGTTGAAACATAACAGACACGACAGGCCTCTTTATTATACTGGATACGTCGGCTCCGTTGAGGTAGACCAGATTCACATAGATCCGGGATCGTCGATCAGCATTATCCCTCATAGTCTGCTAAGACCGTTGAGAATTTCTATAAACAAACTGGCTTACACTACTACCATAATCGTGGGCTTTATTGCCAGGAAGAGCAGACCATTGGGGAAGATTCATTTGAGGATCCAGATTGGTGACCTTAGATCAGTGGCTACATGCTACGTCATTGATTCAGAGGTATCTTATAACATTCTGTTGGGAAGACCATGGATCCACGATCACAATATTGTCCTTTCAACTCTACACCAATGCTTCAAATATGTAGACGCCCAAGGGACAGTGAAAACAAAGTTTGCTGATCTCAACCCGTTCAAAGGAGTTGAGTCCTACTATTCTGATGACATGTTGTACACCCAAGACTACATGAAGGAGGTGTCAGGCAGGACGGAAGATGAATCCTCCCAGGAGCCAGGAGAACCATCTACTGAGCAACCTTTGTCAATCCAGGTGAAAGGGCGTACTACCCGTCCTAAAGTCATGGAACCCATGGCTATCCACTTGGGCAAAACCAAATCGGGAGGAGGAAGTGATCCTCTAGTGATCACTCTGAACCAGAAGCCCCCACCTTTGGTCATCAACCTTAGGCGCAATAAGCAGCTAACTGATGTAAATACAACCGAAAACGTAGTTTCTGACGCTAATAAAGATTTTCTTTTCCAGTATACTGGCGCTCAATTTCCTAATCAGGAATCCTTCCCCCATAATGATATAGAACCTATAGCACAAAAATTCTTGGAAGCTATAGACTTCTATCATCCATGTGTGTGGAAAGTAGCATCAATATCTAATATCGTCACAACATATGGGATGCATGAAGATTCTATCTTTATTGTTCCACCTACTCGCAACGATCAGCATCCAATAGTCTTCGGTCGTATGCGGAATAGACCGATTGTACAAGAAGATTCTCACGAGTCTGATGCTGGAAAAATACAGGTTCACAGATATAGCCCACAGGCTTTGAATATTATGCAAAGCATGGGTTATAACTTGAAGTTGGAGCCAGGCCTCAACTACGGAAAAGGCAGACGAATGCCGTTGCATGGTGATCCCTACTGTCAACAAACTCATTTTGGGTTAAGGTATACCACACATCTTGCAACTTCAAACAACCTGAGTCAAATGAGGAGACTATTTCCTCTTCTCAAGACGATTTGTCATCCTCCGATTCAGATGATGAACTCGAACGGGCATTATCAGAGCATATGGTATTGACAGATTCCCTCGAAACAGAGGAACAAGAATCTGAACCATTTGAAGATGAATCCTGGGCTCAGCAAATGGATACACAATAGGAACTCAGGTTCGAACAAAAAGAACTACCTACTGAAGATAAGGTTATCCAAGTCAATATTGGGGATAAATTTTCACCAAAGTCGATATTTATCAGTAACAATCTTTTCGAAGAAGAAAGAGAATAAATGATCCAGCTGATAAAAGAATATATCGACGTCTTTGCTTGGAATTATGAGGATATGCCAGGTCTTGATCCAAAAGTGGCTACCCATAAACTCAACATATTGTCCAATTTAAAGCCTGTAAAGCAACACCAACGCCGGTTCCGCCCGGATATGATGGATGCTATTGAAGCTGAAATCAAGAAGCTAATATCCTGTGGGTTCATCCGGGAAGAACAACATCCTGATTGGGTCGCTAATGTTGTCCCGGTTATGAATAAAAATAGGAAAGTGCGTGTTTGCATCGACTTCCGAGATCTAAATGTGGCATGCCCTAAAGATGAGTTCCCTCTCCCTATTACAGACGTCATGATCGACAATACGTGTGGTTTTGAGCACATATCTTTCATGGACAGATTTTTTAGGATATAATCAAATTAAGATGAATCCTGAAGATGAAAAGCAAACTACTTTTCATACACCACTGGGGGTATATTGCTATACGATTATGCCTTTTGGATTAAAGAATGTCGGGGCTACGTATCAACGAGCTATGAGTAACATATTCTATGAGCATCTGCGCAAAATGGTGGAATGTTATGTGGACGACATTGCTGTCAAAAGCTGCCTCAAGGATAATCACATCCATGACTTGAAGACAGTATTCGAGTTGATGCGCCAACATCAACTCAAAATGAACCCCACAAAGTCCTTTCTTGGTGTATCCAGTGGCAAATTTTTGGGATTTGTCATTACCGCTAAAGGCATTCAAGTTGACCCTGATAAAGTAAAAGCTATCCTGGAAATGCGACCACCTCGTAATCTCAGAGAACTTCAAGGTCGTCTAGCTTATATCAGGAGATTCATATCCAACCTCTCTGGGAGATGTCAACCTTTTTCTCGTCTAATGAAGAAAGGTGTGTCATTCGTATGGGACGAAGCCTGTCAGCAAGCGTTTAATGATATCAAACGCTATCTTACTAATCCTCCAGTTTTGGTACCTCCCGTCATAGGAAGACCATTTTTGCTGTATGTTCGAGCAATGTATCATTCTCTAGGGGCTCTTCTCGCACAGAAGAACAATGAGGGTCATGAAAATGCTATCTACTATTTAAGCAGGATGATGGTCGGAGCTGAACATAGATATAGTCCAGTGGAAAAAGAATGCTTGGCCCTAATATTTGCCATTCAGAAGACGCGGCATTATATGACGGGCCAAACTATTCATATAATCTCCAGAATCAATCCACTTTGAGTTTTAATGAATAAACCAAGTGTTCTTAATTCCTGACTCGCGACTTGGGCAATGCTACTGACTCCGTATGATATGGTGTACGTCCCTCAGAAGTCCATAAAAGGTCAAGCCTTGGCTGATTTCTTAGCTGCCCATCCAATTTCGGAAACCTCCAAATTATATGAGAACATTCCCGACAAAGTTGCAGAATGTAATTCGGCAATGGAAGGTGATACATGGCAGCTATTCTTTGATGGCGCTTCCAGAACTGGTCCCAAGGGAAACGTGGTTTCAGGAGTAGGAATTGTCCTGGTGACTCCTAATAAACTCGTCATCTATCGAGCATATTCTCTTAGCGAACCCTGCTCTAATAATGTGGCAGAGTATAATGCTCTACTAATTGGGCCTCAGGTCGCTAAAGAATTGGATGTTGAATACCTGGAATCTTTTGGTGATTCACAGCTGATCGTCAATCAGGTCAGAGGAATATATGAAGTCCGCAATCCAGACCTCATTCCTTATCACCGAACAACGATCGAGATAGACATGTCTTTCAAAGGATTCTTTTTAGAGCATGTGCCTCTATCTCAAAATTTGGAAGCTGATGCTCTGGCAGTCTAGCTGCAGATCTAGCTATTCCTATAAGAAGGCAGAATTCGGTGATCCTTCTTAACCGAGATTTATTTTGTGTGAAAAATAACTTTCACATACAATGCAGCTATACTATAAACATGGTTCCTCTTAAGAGAGATTGGAGAAGTCCCTTTATAGACTTTGCGTCATACGGAATCTTACCAGAGGATCCCAAAGAAGCAGTATCTATCAAGAGACGGTCATTACGTTTCTATTTTGATACTTCTTCACAAAGTCTTTATCGTCGAATATACGATGGACTATTGTTACGATGTCTCTCTGATGATGATGCAAGGCGGGTTATCCGAGAAGCTCATGACGGGGTATGTGGAGCACATCAACCCGGTCCTAAATTACAGGATCGTATCAGGAGGATGGGCTACTACTGACCTACTATGATTGCAGATGCCATGAAATATGCAAGACAATGCAAAGCCTGTCAGGTTCATACAGATTTCATACATCAGCCTTCTGAGTATTTACATCCTACTATTGCATCATGGCCCTTTGAAGCATGGGGTATGGATATCATTGGTCCTATTCATCCTTCGTCTTCTAGAGGACATCGGTTCATATTGGCTATCACTGACTATTTCTCCAAATGGGCAGAGACGATCCCTCTTGCTGAGGTAAAGACATCCAACGTGATCAGCTTTATCAAGCACCATATAATTTATCGCTTTGGGATACCCCGAAGGATAATTCATGACAATGGGCCTCAATTCATCAGTCAAGCATTTTACCGATTTTGCGATAAGAATCGGATACAGAATATGGCCTCAACGGCATACAATCATGCTGCTAATGGTTTGGCGGAAGCCTTCAACAAAACCATCATCAAACTCTTGAAGAAGTTTGTCTCTTCAAACAAAAGAGATTGGAACGAGAAGTTGGAAGAATGTTTGTGGGCATACCGCACAACGGTACGAACGCCAACGGGTTATACCCTATTTTTGTTAGTTTACGGGTGTAAAGCAGTTCTCCCCATTGAAGTTCAAATTCCATCACTCAAGATAGCAGTGGCTAATGAGTTGACTCAGGAAAATAATGATCGTTTAAGACTTCAAGAGCTAGAAGGATTAGACGAGAAACGCCTTCAAGCTCAACAGCGCATCGAGTTCTACCATGCACGCATCTCCAGAGCTTTTAATCAAAAAGTAAAGGAAAGAGTGTTCAAAGTTGTTGAGCTAATTCTAGCTGTAAAGAGACCAATGATCATTACACACAAAAGTAAGGGCAAGTCCCAGCCCAAATGGGAGGGCCCTTATGTGATTGAAACCATATTTTCAAATGGCGCTTACAGATTAGCCAAGCCTAATAGAGATTTAATAATGGCTCCTATCAACGGCAAATTCCTGAAGAAGTACTTTGCTTGATCACCTTTGCTCAAAGGGGTATGGTGAAGATTTATTCTGATGACACTACATACAAAGATTAGTTGGATCATATTCTATCATGTTCTTGTGACCTCTGAATAGATATGTTTAACTAATTTGAAACTTCAAAACCTATCACGTCCATATTACCTCTGATAGTGTTTTATATACAAATTTAGTTGGAGCATATTCTATCATGTCCATATAACCTCTGAATAGATATATCCAACTGAAACTTACCGAAAGTATATCACGGCCATATTACGTCTAATATCATTTTTATCTTAGCCTATCATTTATATTCAAAAGTGATAGGTCCACAAAGTCAGAAAATGTATCTTTATTATCTCTGGAAATAGCATATTACAAAAGGAGCAAAAAGGTACATTATTGGGGAGGAGCCGTTAAATCGCAGATCTGTTGCGCCAAAACCGCCATCCTTTCATTCCTGGAGTTCAAGATGTTAGCATGATCCCGCTCCAGCCTTGCTTCATCATCACTCAAGAAAGATAGTTCGGACAGAGAATCAAGAAAACTTGCATGGATGACACTCGCATGTGTCAAGTTCTGCTGAGCTGTTTTTACTTGGCCCTCAAATACATCACGAACTGCCGATGCCTTGAGAAGCCTCTCCCTTGTCTGGGAAAGTTCAGCTTCCAATTCTTGAACCCTTACTTCCTATCCCTCATATTCTGCGCAGCACTTGGTCAGCTGAGGAATACTTTCTACCAACACTGCCTGCTCTTTCTCCATCTCTTGTTGTTGTTCCTGGATGGATTTATTTAGAGATTCTATCCGCTGAGCAAGTTCTGCAGTTAGGGAGTCATACTCAGCTTGAACCAGGTCATCGATACTGCCTCAGGATAGTTGCAAATATTCGTTAATGGGTTATTCTAAACCATTAACTATTTGCTCTAGCGTATCAGCTCTTTCAGCGTCATTGAAATTTCTAATTGGCGCTATAGTAAGCTTGGAGGACGTCTTCAGAGCATCAAAGCCTAGATTCTTCTCCAGCACCATGGATATCAATTCTTTCAATGTGCGATAGAATATGCTAGTATATTGTTCAACTAGCGTAGAAAAGATCGAATGTACGCTGGGAGTGGCCGCAATATCGATAAATCTCCTATCCAGAAGGACTGTAGAGGATGTTGCTACAGTCGTTGCTTCAACAGATGGCACGACAAAAGAAGAGACACCAACAATAGTTGAAGTTGCTGGCGTGCTCGACGAAGGAGGCATGGTCGAGATAGTGGGTTCATCTTCCTCTGATGTTATTTGAAATGCCACTGGCGGGATAAAACCCGAGAATGTTGTGGATGAAATATCGGCAGTTTCAAAATATGCTTCGTTGACGTCAGGTGCCGCCGTTTCATTGGCTGGATCCGCAACAAAATCAGAAGTTGTGTCAACTCTGCCCTCCCCAGAGATGTCTTCGCCTGAAAATAAGATAAGAGAAAGTTAATATCAATTTGATATTAATTTTTCTAAAGAAAGCGTGAAGACAACATTTACCCATGGCCGATGATATGTATGTTGTGTCTGCAGCCTGTATAGCTAAATTATTTCTTAATTATGCTAAACAAGTTATCATACCTGAAGAAGATGGTGCACCAACTGACGTTTGAGGGTAGTCATCCCAGTCGTCACCCAGATCCACTCGAGGTTCATCGGGTAGAATCTCGCTTGAGATACTTACAGACGAAGGAGGGGCTAGCCCTATTTGTCTGAGCAAAGGGATATGGATTCTTATTACACTCGGCCTCGAAGGCGATCTAGAAGCACTACCAGTAACAGTGGTAGCAGCAGCAGTTGAGGGCAAAGAATCTCCAGCACTATCAGCTGGAACTGTGGAGGTTCCCTCTCTAAAAGGCGAAGGACCCCTGATCAAAGAATCATCCCCAACAGGGGAAATAATAGGCTCACTCCTAGAGGCCCCCTTGGTGGAAGTCCTTTTAGGACCTCCGGTAGTCAGCTTATTCTTACGGGGGGAAGGCTCTTTCAGAGTGGAAGCCTTTCGTTTATTGGAGATTATGAGAGGCTCTGCTGGCGGAGCTATTACGCCTCTTGGTACAATCAGCAAATAGTCGTCTGCACCGGTGGTTTCATCACCTTCATCCGAGGAAACAGACGGTATCTCCTCTCTCCCAGTGGACCTATGGGAGGGCATCCTGAAACTTCCATGTACATCAAAATTACGATAGAAGGTATTGATGGATGCATAAAACTGCACGTACGAATGGAGAATACGCAACTCCATGGAGAGAGAAGTCATGGGCACAGCAAAGGTTGCTCCGGTACAACCCATGATGAAATACCGCCATCCTCTAACTCCATCAATAAGTCCACCTTTGAACTTGAATCTGGTGATAGGATTTTCCATGTGCAACTGGTCGTACCCAAATTGCCTGGCGAACCGGCTGGGCAGATAAGGCTCCAAATAGCAGTGGTCCTCACTTCTGTACAACAGATGGGAAGGTCTAATGCAGACCAACCAATAAAAGGCTTCAGGATAAAGAATAGTCTTCCCCTGACCTGCGTCCTAAAGTTTCATCCCCTGTTGATTGATATTTACAGGAGGGACGATGTAGAAGAACTTCCAACTATGGGCAAAATTTAGTGCTAGCCGACAGTCTATGACGCTATTCACATTCCAAGAAGAATTCTTGTAATTTAACAGGAAATTATTGCCCGAACCACTGGCCGATCCGGGAGACATCACTCTGGTATTGTGAAGGATTAACCATCCCATCAGATATAAGAATGGCAATTCCACTCTGAGAAATCCTTCACGCTGTGTATCATCAGCCAGCAGTCCCTTAGTAATGGCCCTCAGGCCAGCTTGAATTCTGCACACCATGGCAGGGAGCAGTCCCAATCTCGCTCCAAATACCAAACGTACTGCAGGACATAAGGTGTTGCGATGAATGCGATTCACATACGCGATACCAAGCACCACCCATCAGTGTAGCCAAACAGAAAGGAAGCCAGCCAGTTGAGCGTCTCTTGACAGAGGCTTTCGGCAATGCCTCATATAGCTGTAGGCTTTGGTTCCTATAGGATAACCCCCTATCTCTTTGTTGAGAACATTATCTTGAGCCCCCACATCTTCAATGAGATCATCGACTGTGTTGGCACTAAGCATGCTCAGAAGGTTCAAGGGTTTATCTCTGCTATCTACAACCTTGTCCTGCTTGGCATTTCTGGCCTGATGAAAGAAGAGGTAGGATACCCATTTGTTGATATGGGCCAAATCAGAGGGCTCTTTGTAGAAGGTGGTGCATGCAAGATAGTGGCTCATCAGCTCCTGGTATACTACCACTGCCCGAGGGTTTGTATCCCTCAGCTCCCTGTTTGTGGGAACATACTCTTCATAAGGAGTGTCTCCCATTGGCAGCTTTGAGATATCTGCCATCTCATGAAGGGCTAAGCCCAACTCACCTAGCGGAGTGGCGAAAGTCCCAGTGAGCGAATTATATCGCTCCATCAAAGCTAAAAATAAGTTAGGATTGAGAGGTAGCCCAACACTAGTGGCACTCATAACCACAAATAAACCAATAGTTTCTAGCTCCGTCTGGAAGTGCTTCAGGGCCCAGGCAGTTAAACTGGCCCATCGAAGATTCTGGGGGCTAAGCCATCCACTGGTGCGAGGGTTAACCTTGGGGTATACTCCTCCCTTCCCCATAAAGTCATTGCAGAAAGTCGCTATTTGAATCGGCTGGATTAGTGAAGTGTCTTCACTCGGGACACTGCCCGGCAGTAATCCTCTGAAAGGCATGACAGGGCCTGAAGGACTGCTCACAAAGGACCCTCGGTTCAATCCTTTCTTATAAAAGATCTTCCCCGGCTGGCCGTAAAGATCAAGAGTCAGAGTCCACACCATCTTTCTGCGATGCATGGCATGGAAGAACGCTGAGATAGGGTAATCTCTAGGCATCCTTGGCAGATACATGACCGTGCCCTCATCAAAAAATACCCAATCTTCCTTTTTGGGCTTAGTCTGGGATTGTTTATCGATAACATCCCCAAATAAGAAACCTGGTTTCTTATATTCAGTACCGTCTATATACGTCAGGGGCTCCCCACTGATCATACTCAGCAATATTCGTTCTCTTTGGGCGGAGATCAAAGTTCTTCTTTCTTGAGGATACTCGTTTCCAGAGATGGGGAATGTCACATGGGACAAGTCCTCCAGGTAGTTGGAATTCAGCATTCCAGCAGCAGAACCCATCACTCCAGCCAGAGGGGGGATCTGTAGGTCCACTGCAAGAAGCAAGAAAACAAGTTAGTTTTACGCTAGACGCTACACTCTTGCAGTATACGCCAAAACTTGACTGTCTGAGTTTTTACGCCAGATTGCAAAAATTTGACTTTTTACGCTGGAATTTACTTCCAGTGCGTAAAAACTCAAAGTTGGCAGTATACGTCAAAACCTAACAATCTGAGCTTTTATGCCAGACTGCTAAAATTTGAGTTTTTATGCTGGAATTTACATCCAGCGCGTAAAACTCAAAATTTGCAATATACGCCAAATTTTGACAATCTGAGTTTTTACGCCAGATTGCAAAAATATGGAGTTTTACGCTGACACATTAGAAATGTGGGCATATTGTTACGCATACACGTATAACGTGTGCTGAAGGTCCTCTATTCCTCTCAAAGTCTTTACCTGTGATGCCCGGAGCGCAGCTCGACGGTGGAGCACTTCGTTCAGAACGAGGCTCGCTTGGCCTAGTAGGGGTTGCTCGTGCTTGAGCAGAGGAGCGAGATGAGGAAGCGGCTTTCTTTTCCTTAGAGGCGGAGTCCTATTTTGGTGCCATGTCAAAACTCAGAGTTCTCAGAAAAGAGACGAAGACGAAGAGTTCTCATAAAGAAAGGGTTTTGCAGAAACAGATGAAGAGTTTTTCTCTCAATACCTTGGGCTATTTATAGAATTCAGATAACTCTTCGAATCCTTAACCGAATCCGATCTTATCTAATCAGTTATGATTTGGGACCATGTCAGCCTATCATTGAAAAAGGAAGACGGATAGTCATGCTGCGTAACGGATCCAGATTTTATGCGCAGAGCAAGGATCCATGGTTTTACGCTCAGAAGCTACAAATCTACGGTTTTATGCTCAGAAGCTTTTACGCTCCGAAGCTATAAATCTATGGTTTCACGCTCAAAAGTTACAAATCTACGATTTTACGCTCAGAAGCTACAAATCTACGGTTTCACGCTCAGAAGCTACAAATCTACGGTTTTACCCTCAGAAGCTTTTACGCTCAAAAGCTACAAATCTACGGTTTCACGCTCAGAAGCTACAAATCTACGGTTTTACGCTCAGAAGCTACAGATCTATGATTTTATGCTCAGAAGCTTTTACGCTCAGAAGCTACAGATCTATGATTTTACGCTCAGAAGCTACAAATCTGTGATTTTACAAAAGCTACAGATGCTACGGATCTATGACTTTTTGCATTACGCAGGACAGGATACGCGTATATCTTGATAATTTGGGTCTTATACTCGAGAAGGCCAAATTACAAGGGTTTACGCAAAAAATGCTCCTTTTTGGCTACAAAACATTCCAAGTGCCTGAAATACACAGATGTCAGCATTGAAGATGACTCTTCTTCTTGGGCCATTGGAACTTCATTCGAAGTCTAGCCAGAATTCTTTACATCTAAGTTCAAGTATGGCCTATTCAGCGGATATTTCTTGCCCTATTTCGAGGAATTTTTGGGAAGCCATTCTTGAAGATGATATTCTGAACAGAAATTCTTCGTATCAGAGAAGTGACAGTTCATAATTCTATGCGACTCCTCGTCCAAAAATAGCATGACAGTTGGATCTCCAAGACAACTTAATGCTAAAGAGCTTTTTACGCATCTTCCGATACGCGTAAAAGTCGGGACGTGACCGGATAAGCGTTTATCAGAGTCAGCGTAAAAAAAAATTACTCAGACGTGTCGAAGCTGCACATTATCAAACTTTCTCACAGCAATATGGCGGATCAATAATGCGTAAAAGAAGACAAGTTTATTAATCATGATTACATATGATGAAAATCTATTTTACAAAGGATTTTTTTATTAATATTCAAGATCATGATTACATATGATGGAAATCCATTTTACAAAGGATTTTTCATTAATATTCAAGATCATGTTGGGAATCTATCACGCTAGGTTCTCGTCTGACAGAGATCTTCAATTCTTCTTCTACGGTACTTCATCGGCTTCTTGGACCGATGAACAAGAAAATGGTTAATGGCGAGAGGATACTGAACTGGGCCTGTCTAAATTATTCAAGCCCCCCTCCATACGTCATTGGCGGCCATGCTCAGATTTGTGTTAGGGGTTCAGACCCAGCACAGTATTGGAAGACACGGCCAAGCTGCCCACCAGGGTCCAACTTCATAATAGGGGAAAATACAGCTAGCAAGCTGTGTGGTCCGATGAGACCCTTCCTCTCTCCTGGACGAATCGCCATATAAAATTGTTGATTATCTCGAGCAAAGGAAGCTATGATATCCTTCCATGATCCATCGTTGCAGAGGATATTTGCTCGAAGATGCCTCTTTTTACGGCTCCTTATATCCTGGAAGAGCATAATCTTCTTCTTCCTCAGTGCAGCCCAATGAATCTCAGCGGCCATCTTTATGGTGAAGGAAGTATGGAAAAACAGGTTCACTCGTTTGCCTTTATATAGGCGGAAGAGAACAGACCAAATCCCAACAACTTCTTAAATATCGTCGAAAAATTAGCCTCGAAGAATGAGTCAAATTTGACCACTTCATGCTTCATTCAAAGTATTTCAAATTACAAGAAATTTAAAAACTTTAAAGGGGGTCTTGTAGAAGCATAAAAAATATGCTGGGGAATTATACGCGTAAAACCCCTAACATACATAAAGCCCGCGTAAAACAGAGCTTCAGCGCTATGTGGTATAAAATATGACTTCTGAGCTGCCTGCGTAAAGCAGCGCTTCAAGGCTGTTTTGGCGTAAAAGGTTGCTACACCTCCCACCGGCATAAAATACATTTGTTTTTAATGCAACGTAAAGTCATACGAGGAACTCTTCTAATTCCTCGAATGAATCTGTCAGACAGAACAGTGAACCTGACTCCTGACAAAAGTATGGCACGACGACCGAGAGGACGGCTGTAATAATTATTCTGCAGGCCCAAGCTATCGTTTAGTGACATATCCTTGATACAAGTCATTTTTACGCATTCAAGGAATACGCTGCCTATTTTACATAGGCAGAGATGAGCTTTTACGCTCAAGATAAGACGAAATCAGATGCCACGTCAAAAGTTGTTTCTCATGCAGAGCTCGAGGCATATCTCGGTATTTAATGCACGAGATTGAGGCATATCTCTGCATTTAATGCACGAGATTTGGTTCTATCCTTTATAATTTTGTCATGACTGGGAGAGCTAAAACTAGGGTTAATACGCTCACATCACCATCCTTGCATGTTACGCCAACCAGGCTATTTTTAGCTATAGGAGTACACCGTATGCTATCTCCTCGAAATACGCCAACTCAGGCTATATTTGCAAAGGTACGTGATAAGGCTATTTAGCCCAGAATACGCTCAAGACCTCAGTCGTGATGGATAATTGACTATTTTTACGCTGGTTATCTATTATAATGATGCAGCATCAAGTTTTACGCAGAATCTGGCTTTTATGCCACCAAGACAGCTATTTGGCTTTTACGCCAACAAGACAGCTTTTTGGCTTTTACGCCAACAAGACAACTATTTGGCTTTTACGCCAATAAGACAGCTATTTGGCTTTTACGCCAACAAGACAGTTATTTGTCTTTATGCCAACCATCTTTACACGAGGGGCAGTTACCTACGTGGCTTGCATGCGTGATCTTCGAGAAACAGTTATACGTGTTACCTCATAATGGGACACGCGTTATACGCGGATTTAGGAGATCATTCAGACGTGGATAGCAGTTATTATAACCGCCGCGTAAAGAGTGCAACTCTCTTCACAGTTTGGCTTCTACGCCGACTGGACAGTTACTGTGACTGAGTACTATAAATAGAGACCTCCGGTCACAGGAGATCAAGGTCAGAAAAGGGTAGAGATCAGGAGATCAGAGAGAGAGAGAGCACAGATAAGGAGTAGTGATTGACGACTTTGGCAACGAAAATCCAATCCCTCCTGCCATATTTGAAGCTTCTTCTTCTTCTACAGCACTTCTTCATCATCGTGTGGTCCAAGGGACAAAGTGATCGACCGCAGATCAGACTCCTATAGCAATTTTTCCCCAGAATTATTTTTATTGTACTTAACATCCTCGTATAGGATTAATTGTACTCTTTTTTTCTTGTTTTTAAACAAAGAAAGGGTTTCGTATAAACCTAGTTTTATTCTTTTGTTTATCATCAAACAGCCGTATCATGGTATTTTGAGATACAGAGTGATACGAGGCTCTATTTTGGGTATTTTGTATAATTACCCCTTAATTCTCATTGTAGCAAGTTACTTTAGTTGTATTATGATGTTTATGATATGTACGTATGGGTATTTATGGAGAAATGGGAGATTGTCAGTTTGGTTGGATGTGTATCATGGTGTATCACATTATAGCTCATTAAGTGTTTGGTGTTCTGACCATCTAGTGAGAAATTATGCATACTTGTATCCTTGTGTCCATATATATATAAATATTAGTGTATATATATAATTACACTTATGCATATCATTCTATTGTGTGTGTGATACTCAGTTTGGTTATAGATTAGAAAAATGATATGCAAAGATGCCAGGGTGTGTCACGCCCCAGTCCCAAAATACCAAGGGACTAGCCACGTAGCAATGGCCAGCAGCACAACTCCAATGGACAAACCCAATTTAATGGACCCGTTAGAGTGTACTTAAGTTGTAATACATATAAAATAGTCTATAAATAACTGTAATAGTTTATATATCTAATCTTATCCATAATAAGTAACGAAATCACAAAGAGACAAGTCCAGTCACAATAATATAAAATGATATGTCCAATCAAAGCAATATAAATAATGTCACGAGGAATAACCCGTCATCAAAATAGAAAAAAAAATAACTCCAAGTACAATATCCAGAAGTTACTACAAGATCAAATATCTAAGAACACTAAGCATAATAAAAGAAGGGTGAGAATATTGTGTGCTCAAGAGAAGTCCTCCAGAACAACCTCGTCCTCTGCAACCTGTACGTCTCCAATAGTAGCACCTGCCCCATAAACCTCGGGATAGCTCTCCTCGTCTACACCTGGGGACATAATCTGGATTCAGGTCCTCAGGGGACATAGCAAGGTACAATAAACACTTGAGTCAAATAAAATACAGCAAGTAAATATAAATATATCCTCAGGACAAGCTATGCAACCAGCTAAGTGAAATACAAATGAGAGAATTATTAGTACTCAGGCTGAGACCACTACAGGCTCTGTGTCAGGGAGCACATAGCAGCAAGTAGTATCACGACTCCAGTATATGTGCCAAAGATCTGAGACAGAGTCTAAGGCACCTCCAGTAGTATATATATAAATAATCAGCCTATAGCATGTGTGTCTCTCCCCACCCAATATACCCTTATGTCTCATGTCCACGATGTCTCATGTCCATAACACGAAATATCATGACCTCTAGCTAGTACAACGAGTCATAATAATATCTATATAATATCCAAGTCTCATATCACGAATCCTGTAAGTCTATACAGAATCACCATGAATAACTCAAGAAAGATTCTGTCACATGAAATAGTATCAAGTGTCATACGGTATGGCATACTTGGTAAAGCAATCACGCAAAAGTAGGATCGTGGAATCAACTCTCTAAGTGACGTTGCACGACTCCACGTACGGTATTGACACTCGAATCTCGTTCAGACGCTAAGCAACGTCTCACGGTCCTAGGTTGAACAGGTACATTACAAGAGTATATATATATAGGAAGAACTCAAGAAAATAATATAACAGAATCTTTGCAGGTTTGGCAAGGTACAATTGCCTGCGTTCTGAACTCCGTCAACTACTCCTGGGAAAGTGTAATCTGCACGTACACCTCCGGATGCTGAAACAAACATCACCAATATTCTCAAAATACTTGAAATAGCTAGGATTGACTACCCATATGTCCAATTTAGACACAGGGGCAAAATTGACAGTTTTGGGTCAAAGTGGGGTCCACATGTGGCCTACTTCGCACCGAAAAATGTATCAAAGACAAAGTTCTTCAAATTCATCAAACTTATTGTTTACGAGTCCAAAACAATGATACGAACCCAACAGAATGTCCAGAACTGGATTCTGATGAGCCGATCATAAAATCGCCCGTCATGTGGAATAGTGGGGCCCACAAAATGGTGTTTTGTCAACGTTCTCAAATTTAATCCAAATTTTGGTCACAGGACTAGCGTAATGTTATGAATCCAATGGAACAAGTTTTGTTGCGAATCGACGAATACATACGAAGTTATGGCGAGGTGTCAGAATAGACCGATATGGTGTTTTTCGACGGATACGCGTTGATTCCCGCGTGCACGCACATCCAAATCAAGTTTCATGAAATCTCACACACCCACGTTGACGATACGTGCCTTTCAGTGAAATCCTCAAGCGACAAAGTCGTCTCATTTGGCGGAACGTACCCCGTAACGGAGATTTTTGGTATTTTAAAAATAAGTTTTTGGTCGTTTTGGAACCAGAATAATTTAAGCATTAAAGCAAACTAATAAAAACTAAAAGAACAGTAAAAATCTTGGTTACATTATGAATAAGTCATTTCAATTATATTTTGAAATAATTAACGAGTTAGTAGAAAATTGGACATGAACTGAATTTCTGAACTATTTTCGAACAGTTTTTCGGCCAACTTCCGGTCGATTTTTTGATCAAACCCGGGTGCCTAAATTCGTTCCACTTGAAGAAAAACCTAGAGGGTTAGGTTGTGAACATACCAACGAAGACGGGACATGAAACGGATGAGCGAGGAGGGCGTAACCTCCGTGTGAAGGGGGGCACACGGCTGTGAGCGTGCTCGCGTGGGAAGGGGGTGGGGGACGGATCTGCGGCGGTCGGCTGCTCCGGCGGTGGTCAGGCCGGCGGCACACAGTGGTCCGGGTCGGCGGCAAGGGAAGGGGTAGAGTTAGTGCTTGAGTTTGGAGGAAGAAAATTAGGGTTAGGGTTTCGTTAGGTCGATATATATATATATATATATATATATATATATATATATATATCGCGTGGGGGGGGACTTTCTGTACGCGGATGGGGGGGGAGGTTTAGATGTTTAGATTTTTTTTTCTTTTATTTATTTCTTTTCTTTTCTTTTCTTTTTTCTTTTCTTTTCTTTTATTTTTATTTATTCATAAATCTATATAGAAAATTCCCAAGAAAATAGTTAAGTACTTGGAAAAAATTCTAGAAAATTTATATTTCCTCCAATAATTAATTGACAACCAAAATCATATCAATTCAAAGATGTTTACTAAATATTAATAAATATTTAATTAGTTAAATAAATTTATAAATTTTATTTTCTACTTAATATTATATTAGGAGTATACAGGGGGTTCGAATAACGCAACTCGAGTTTCATGTGCATAATAGGACCAGTTAGGCTCATAGCATGTATTTAGTTAGAATCAATGGGTTGGTATGGCATATTAAAATCGTACGCCACGACAAAAGGGTTAATTAATCATCGTTTTCTCGTAATTGTGTCACAAAAGTTGTGCGACCAAAACAAGGCATAGAATTGCAAAGTTGTGAGGGACAGTTATGGCAGGAGCCTAATTTGACTCGTCTAAGTCAAGCATGCTAGGTTGGTTGGAAGAGAAAGGCTAGTGTTGTACTCAAGATCTTAAAACTATGGTGGTTGATTTCCAAAGTTCAATTAAATTATCGAATAAATATTAAAATAAAAAAAATTATTAATTATCGAACTAACCCTATATAAAAATTAGGGTGCTCACAGGGTGTGTGTGATCTAGTTAAGTTTTAGTCTATGTGTCAGTGAGTTAGTTGAGTGAGAATTTAGTGTAAGTATTTAAGTGTTAGTATGAGTATCCAGGAACTAAGTTAGTATCAGTGAGTGTGAAGTCTTGTGTTTAGGTTATTGTGTCAACCATTGATAGGCATACTTGGAAGAGCTTGGTTGCAGTCCACATTTTGGGCAATTGGCAATGCACACGAGTGTGTATGTACAAACCTGAGATGGGGGCTCGGGTAGGCCTTGTCTATTGCAGTACATAGAGAAAAAGAGATGCCTGTGGGGTAGTGAGGTTCGGGGCAGTCCATTACAGCAGTATGTGTAGAGCTTTGGGGTACCAGTTGGTCCAGGGGAAATAGAAGCAGCAGCAGTAGCAGTAGTGTAGGAGTGGAGGGTGTTAGCCTATGTATTGTTGTTGATGTGGGCAGTTATTGTGGTTTCGTGAGGGAAACTCGAAGTGCACTGATTTGGATCTACTGCAGGTAAGAAATCTACAGGTTGCACTGCAATGGTGGGGAGATACCTGGGTAGTTGATCTCAAGGCAGTGCATTGGGTATATTGAGTAAGGGATCTCCAGGAGGAGTACCTATACATGTTTTGAGGGGGGAGTCATTCCCAGGCTTGGACTTGTTGTGCTTAGGCAACTGAACATCAAAGAGTAGAGGAAATATGGTTCCCCGGTCTGTGTAAAAGTTATGGGAAGCTCAGGCCAGAGTGTAGTCAGTGAAGAGATACTTGGGAGATTGGCATTGTGCAATGACTTGAAGGGGAAACTTGGGTACCAGTGTGTGTACCACTGACTTGTGCAGGTTGGTGAGGAAACAAGGTGGTGCAAACTGTGGGGGAATGATACTTGATATGTGGTAGACCTGGATGTCTTGACAATAAGGTATCAAGAGTGTACCAAGTGAGGTGAGCTAGTGTTAGATAAAAGAAGTAGGCAACTGTTAGATAATGATTGAGAGTAGTATTAGGGAAGGCTTTTCATGTGGAAGTAGTATCATAGATACTAGGTAGAGGTGATACCTAGTGTAGGATGTTGAAGAAATAGTAAGGATTAAGGTTAAGGTTTAGTGTCATGACACTAAAGGTAATAACTGTATGGGCTAGGTATTTGAGATTACCTTGGGTCATGGAGATATTAGAGTAATATAATGGTATAGCTAAGATATTATAGCTATTTATTATATAGAGTCTATATTATACATATATGCATATCAGTAGTCAATTAACAAGTTAGAGCGATAGTTAGTAATGTAGATATTAATGTAGGTTAATATATATAGTTAAGGTAGTTACTAATATTAACCTTGTGACCTAGGAAATAACCTAATATAGCTAAGTTTAGTTATTTTTTGCCAATTCATGATCAATATAGACCAATCAATCTAGTATGGACCTAATTTGGCCTAAAAGAGCATGTCTAATGCATTTTAGCTCATTTTCCTCTTTTTATCACTATTTGACATGACATTCCTATCTAGGTGTGTGTGACACCAGCTCGAACATCGAGTGACATTATTTTCTCTGGACCAATGGCGAGTACAATCTCTGATAGTTTTTTATGTGATAGTCTCTATGTTTCATATATTTAGTATTGAGATACTTGATTCCTGATACGATGGTTTCACAGATTGGTATACGTGGATATTGGTCATAAGATATTATTGTTGTTATGACTCAGTGATCACCGTGTCATGCTTCATGATTACTCAGTGATTACCGTGATATCCTAGTGATTATATAGACCGTGATCATTGTGCATGATATTATAGACCGTGAAGTATGATATATGTGTTATAACGTGTCATAATTTGGATCCATGTACTAGTCGAGGGTTGGAGAAATATTAGTGGATATGTAATCATACATTATAGCCCGTGATTTAGTATAGTCCGTGATAGTTAGCCGATCATACAACTAACGTATGATCACGCTAGCTCGCCTTTTATATATATCTCGTGTTAGGCCCAAGTCGATCATATTATCTTACTAATATTTCAAGGCACATTTATTATATTATTTCTTTTATTCCAGTTTATTACATTGATGTTCCTCACTATATTGTTTTTAGTTTATTGTCATTATTCACCATGATGCTTCTTCTCGTGATATATGCTAGTTCAGTTACTACCATCATTTATTTTTATTACTATTATTATTTTATAGCTTCTGTCATTTATTGGAACTGCGATTGGGTTGTACTTTGATCCAATCCTGACTTGATATATTTTTTAGATAATTCATTAGAGGGCTGGTGTCCTACGTACTACGGGCCACAGGATGGCGAGACAGTTGAGCCAGTACCCATAGAGCCACTTGAGATAGTACCACCAACTGGAGAGACTTAAACTTTTTATTATGAGTTGTATTTGATTTTATAGACTTTTCAGCATGTATTATTATTTTGAGACTTATGTTGAGATTGGACTTATGTTGAGACTCTTGTATTTCTTTTACTTCTAATTTATATCGTGACATTCTTCCTCGCGATTGATATTGTGATTGAGTATTGATTAATATTTATCATACATTATATTGTTTATCCAATTAGAGTTGAGATGACATGACAGGCACCTTATATATTATGACAGATGTGTAGATAGTTATATTGACCCAGACAGCGTTCTACCGCCGATGCTGTGGCATAGGTTGGGCGTTGTTCACCATTTGTGCCCTTATTTCGGGTGCGGGTCATAAAATATTTTTAGTGGTGGCCCATACATGTCTTCGAGAGGCGCAATTAGTGCGATATCATAGTAGTACTCTAAGTCTGAGATACTGCTACGAGCCTGCTTTAGGATATAAGATATAGGCTGAGAGTATACTCAATCATAACTAGAAAACACTTCCAAATTGTTTGCTTAGCTATCTTTATCTATCTGAATGCTTGCTTTACTTTGAATAATTATGTCCTTCCTTGATGATATCGTGTCTTACTTAATAGTGATTCCTTTGTTTCAATCTATCTTCAGGATGCCGCCGAAGTCCAGCGCTCAGGCACAGTGTCAGCGAGGTCGGTCACTTTGTTGCCTCTGAGGGCAGTACTAGCAGATACTGTTTCAGTAGCTTCAGTTCAGAGGTCCGTTTTACTGGTCCAGGTGGGCATTTTTGTAGCAGCTTTCAGGGCAGCTCCACCTCCAGTACAAAGGACAATGCCGACAGTCTCGGAGGAGCTTCCACCTCCACCACCCGTAGTTGATCTGGCGCAGGTATTTGTGCTCTTTTAGTAGATGATAGAGGCACAATAGGCCCATGAGGAGGCCCAGCATCTCCTGTATGAGGTCATAAGGTAGGGCAATAAGAATGCCCACCAGCTTACACTCGTCGTAGTTGAGAGAGGTGCCTTGATCCAGCCACAGGTAGCTCCACCTCCGCAGGCCCCTTAGCAGCCGAGGTCAGGGACCATCATTGACTTCAAAAGGATGGGACCCAAGGACTTTAAGGGCACCGAGGGAATTTTGTATGCAGATGATTGGATCGAGGATATTGAGCGAAACCTGCGGTTAGCACAAATTCCTGAGAGGTTGTAGGTAGAGGCTGCAGGAAGCATGATGCGTAATATTGCATTGACTTGGTTCAAGATGGACCCCAGGATCTCAGCACCAGGACTTACTTGGGAGGCTTTTAAGGAGCTTTTCAAGGCAAAGTTTTTTCCAGATGTGGCTCTGATATCTTTAGAGAGCCAGTTTTAGTATCTCGTCCAGGAAGGTATAATAGTAGATGAGTATGCAGTGGAGTACTTGTCACGCCCCAGTCCCAAAATACTCGGGACCAGACTATGTGGCAATAGCCAGCTAATACGTCTCCGAGGGATTACCCAATTTAATGGACCCAATGAAATGTACTACGTTGTCCTAAAATACTAACAAGTCTAATACTAACATACATCAGGTAAATGTCTAATCTCATCCATAATATAAACAAGAAGTCTGAAATAAATACTGGAAAATAAGTGCAAGTCTGAAATATCATAGTACAATTCAAAATATATCTGATGGGAACAAACCCACTACAATGACGAAATAAGAGTACTGAAAGACAGATAAGAGAGTAATGACTAGTGCAATGACTAACTAGATAAGGATGCTCCAGTCCTAGGTGGAAGGCCTACCAATGATCAAGAAAACTCTGATGGAAGCACCTCTAGCTCCTCCTCGGATGCGTGCCTCGTCTCCTGCCCGAGTCTGTACACGGTAGGATAGTAAGCCTCATCCAAATCTAGAAGGGAACCAAGTCCCCAGAGGAACGTAACAAGATACAAAAATGCATGCCATATATAAATACTGAATAAAATAAGGGGTATGATAACCATCTAAGTGAATGCAATATGAGGACAACCTTGGTACGTATGGGTAGGTGTAGGCATAACGTCCAACACTCCTAAGAGCATAGTATTTGTACATGTAACGTCCATCATTTCGAAGAATAAGATATCTATAAATATATATACGTCCGTATCGCTCCGAAGAACGCGTTATCTGTATAAAGAAAGTCATTAGATCCGTGGCTTCTCCGGATACTACGGATTCCAATGTGTGTATCCCATACGCCTACTAGTTGTCCTCCCCGTCCAATGCAGATATACAAGTCAAATATACGACGTGTATACCACGTAACTATATGCCAAGTCTCAACTAATTAGATAACCCTGATTACGTACTAAACCGTGATGTATATCACACGCACCGATAGCTAGTCGGGTACGCGAACCCGCATCCCAATATGAGTTTGTCATCGTGATGCATGTAAAAGTGTCAGGGTCTAGGAAGATATCAGAATATTCTCACAATGGTAGGTGAGTCTGCTAGTGACTAAGTCAATTATACTACACATTGACGCATTCGTCGACTACACCCGAGTTATTCTCGGACGCGCACAATTTTTATGTAATATTGTAACAAGATATCATGCAACAATTTATAATTTAAATTAAACAGCAAAAATATGGCAAGGTATACTTTCTTGGGTCCTCAAGCTGCGAGTGCCAATAACCTACTCCATATGTCTCACCTGAACGGTCCAGCGACCCTAGTCATATAATATAATATAATATAATTATCAGTCATTACAATAGTACGCACAGGAAACACTATGCTGTGCTTAGAATCTGACGTAAGGGGGTCACGACTGGTCAACTAGCAGGATCGCGTGTGCACGTAGCTAAAACACACACGGGTCGTATCCTAAATTACCGTGTACATCAAGACAACTAAATATTAAAATACATTACCAAACTAAATAACGTATAGTACCGAAATACCAGTCCTAGCTATCATGTTAGAGTGCACAAGGCCAATGTCTAGCCCTCTAGGTAAACACAGTGTTCACATTAACTAACCCTAATTTCTATGAGGTAATATCTAACATAAATTTTATTCTAAAATATTCACACACACACATAGCACTAGGTTTCACATTACCCGTGTCCGTTCAATGACACATCGACATATTGACATAAGAAAAAGAAGACAATAAATTTGCATACCTAGTTCGTGGTCGGGGGGGTCTTTGGCTCGTCGGGGTCTGTCTTCCACGAGGGAGGGTGGAGTTCCGGCATGCACAGCACACGACAGCAACAGCTCCGACAGCAGTTTACAGCAACGGCAGTAGCTGCAGCAACGGTAATTTGCTGGCGGTGGGGATGGTCGTGGATGAGGTGGTCAGGGTGGTGGTGGTCTAAGGTGGCGTTGGTTATTGATGGTGGTGATGTTGGCAGTGGAGATATCGACGGGGTCGACAGTGGCGGAGATGGTGATGCTGGTGGCGGAGGAGATGACCGGGGAGAAGGGGAGTCGGGTTGCTGGCGGGTTGGTGATGGTGATGATGACGAACGGAGAAGGAGGAGGAGGAGACTGACTGCTGGTGATGGTTTGGCGTCGAGAGGGTACAAATGGAGGAGGAAGGTGACTGAGGCGGTTGATGTGTAGTAGGTAATCGGGGAAGGAGGAGGCGACCGATTTGATGAGGGATAAAAAAATAAGGTTTCGGCTAGGGTAGTTTTTAGGTTTTGGAGAGAGAGAGAGAGTCGTATATATATATAGGAGAAAGAGAGAGAAGGGCTATCCTCGGGAATTAGGCTGGTTGGGTATTATTCTAGGGTAAGAGAAATATTCACATGAAGGAATGTAGAATGTAGATGGGCTAGGTTGATAGGTCCCTAACAATTTGGAAAATTGCACAAATGGTGGAATTTGGGATTGGATGAGGGCAAATACCATGTTTGGTGTGATGTAGTAGCTAAAATGGTATGTGGTATTTAGTATGAACCTTGAGGGTGTGAGTGGGGGTTTGGGTTGGAGTTTGGTCTAGTTTTGGGTGAGGTTGGGTCCTTACACCAATTTAATTAAAATTAGTGTAATTGGTGCTCTTTAATTAATTAGAAATACATAGGATTAAAATTGGATGGGACGCAAGTGTCATGGACGTAGCAGACTCAGAATAAAATATTATCATTAATTGGGTTGGACAAAATGGATTGAGGTTGTATCTCCAATTTCGATTGGAACGGACAAAGATGCAAAGTTGGATTTATTTGGATTTAAGAATGGACGTTTGTAACGAATATTGTGCAACTAAAATAAAGCACAAAAGAGAGTATTTATAAGTTACACAAAGGTCAGAATAAAAGGTTGACACGTCTAGGAAAAGTGTGTGAAGTTTGGTTGAAAGCAAAGCTAGTGTAGCGCTCCAAATATCGAAGCAACGGTAAGGTGCACTAAGTGATACAAGTATTGCACAATAAATCTAAAATACTGTGTTCTAATTCTAATTGGATTCAAACTAACCCTAGTCTCTCTATTTAAGCTAAGTAGACCTAAAATTTGGTCGAGAGAGTTTACAGTACTGCAAATTGGGTCACTTCGTGGAGGGGCAGAATCCCCGGGGGAAGGTCCGGAAGTTCAGAAAAGGTCTGAACAGGGAGATTAAATCTCATACTAGTATATACCGTACCGCTATATTTAAGGAGATTCTAGCAGAGGTACAGTAGACAGAGGATGACTTGGAGCTTGGCTCCAAGAGGATGAGAGATCATTCAGGGGCTAGTAGTAGTACGGGTCCATTGAAGCGGCCTCACTTTTATCAACAATAGAGGCACTTTCAGCAGCACCAGCCAAGACAGCAGTTTCAGGCACCATTCCGGGCACCGGTACAGCAGGAACATCAGGCCCTGAGACCAGCACAGCATGCCCCACAGTGCACTCACTATAAGAAGATAGGATATACATAGGAGGTATGCAGGTAGAGGCTTGGGGTGTGCTACTATTATGGGGAGGCAGGCCACCAGTTACGATCCTTCCTCTAGATTAATATTGTAATTGAGTATTGAGTATTATTTATCATACATTATATTGTCCATCCAATTGGAGTTTAGATGACATGACATGTACCTTATATATATATATATATATATATATATATATATATATATATATATATATATATATATTGTGACAGATGTATAGATAGTTATGTTGACCCAGAGAGCGTTCTACCGTCGATGTTGTGGTGTAGGTTGGACGTTGTTCACCACTTGTGACCTTATTATGGGTGCGGGTCATGACATTGTGTACTTCATGTTCATACACTGCTCATGTTCAGTGTGCTTATATTCGTGTTCGTAACGTATCGTGATTGGATCCATAGGTATGGGTTGGGGATGGGGGAGAAGGAGTTGGTTATATGATCAAGCCCAAGTGTATTCGTGTACATGTCGATTACATATCGCACGTGTAATTGAGTTACCAGATTGTATTCATGTTCAACTCAAACCGATCACATAATGAACTTATACTCTATGGCATATTAGCTAGTTTATCTATTTTTATCACTTACAGCTATTCATATTATCTGTTCTTTACTTTTCAATACATTACATGTTCACTCTAGTTTATTCAATTTCCTATTGCTAGTTATCATGTATTATTTTCTATTATTTGTCTTATATGCTCTACCATATATTTGAAACTGCTTTCAGAGGTATGTACTTTGCTCCAATCCTGATTAGATATATTTTTTAGATGATTGGCTTGTGGAGTAGTATCCCACTTATTACGGGCAGTAGGATGGTGAGCCATTAGATGATACTTTCCTAGAGCAGGAGAACCTAGTACCAGTGACCGAGGAGGCCTAGTTTTATATTTTTGGATATTGTATTAGTCTCATTTCTAGACTCATTTCTAGACTCATTGTATTGTTTACCATTATCATATACCATATTGTTCCTCCGTTTGGAGTTGAGATAACATTGACATGTACCTTATATATATTGTATGAGATGTTTAGATAGTATAGTTGACCCAGACAACGTTCTACCGTCGATGTTGTGGTGTAGATTGGGCTTTGTTTACTACACGTTCTCTTATTTTTGGTGCGGATTGTGACACGTTTTTAGTGGTAGCCCATGCAGGTCCAGAGTCATAATTAGTACGATATCGTAGTAGTACTCTAAGTCTGAGATAATGCTACCAGCCTACTTTAGGATATAGGATATAGGCTGAGAGTATACTCAATCACTGTTAGGAACACTTATAATTCATTCAGTTATTATCCTTATCTACTTGAATGCTTACTTTAATTTGAATAATTTTGTACTTCTTTGATGATATCCTATCTTACTCATATTGATTCCTTTGTTTCAATCTGTCTTCAAGATGCCGCCGAAGATGCGTTTCCAGCTCTCAGGCGTAGTGTCAGCGAGGTCGGTCACTTCATCTCCTATAAGGGCAGCACCAGCAGACACTGCTTCAGCAGCTTCAGTTCAGAGGGCCACTTCACTGGTCCAAGTGGGAGTATCGGCCGCAGCTTTCGGAGGTGCTCCACCTCCAGTCCAGAGGTCAGTGCCTACAGCTTCAGAGGAGCTTCCACCTCCACCACCCCTAGTTGATTTGACGCAGGTATTTGCACTTTTTTCGTAGATGATGGAGGCACAGCGGGCCCAGACAGAGGCCCAGCAGTGCCAGTCAGAGGTTTTGAGGTAGGGCATTGAGAATGCCCACCAGGTTGCACTCGCCGCAGTCGAGAGAGTTGGCTTAGTCCAGCTACAGGTAGCTCCACCTCAGTTTATTCCGCAACAGCCAAGACCGGGGACTATCATAGACTTCAAGAGGATGGGACCGAAGGACTTTAAAGGCACCGAGGGGATTATTTATGCTGATGATTGGATCAAAGATATAGAGAGGAATCTGCGGCTGGCGCAGATTCCAGATAGTCTACAGGTAGAGGCGGTAGGGAGCATGATGTTTGATATCGCATTGACTTGGTTCAGGATGGACCCCAGGATCTCAATGTCGGGACTTACTTAGAAAGCTTTTAAGGAGCTTTTCAAGGAAAATTTCTTTCCAGATGTGGCTCTAACATCTCCAGAGGCCAGTTTCAGTACCTCGTCTAGGGAAGTATGATAGTGGACGAGTATGCGGTAGAGTTTTGTTGATTGGGTCATTTTATGGAGGGACAAAATTTGTGGGGAAAGGCCCAAAAGTTCAGAAAGGGTATGAACAGAAAGATCAAATCATATACTAGCGGTCATCGTACCACTATATTTAAGGAGATCCTGGCACAGGCACAACAGGCGAAGGATAATTTAGAGCTTGGCTGCAAGAGGATGAGGGATCCCTCAGGAGCTAGCAGTACTGCGGGGTTAGCAAAGCGGACTCACTTTCAGCAGCAATATTAGAGATACTTCTAGTAGCAGAGGCAGCAGTTTACCCTACCAGTTAGAGCGCTAGTACAGCGAGTGCACTAGATTCAGAGGCCACCTCAGCCAGTTATTCCTTGCCCATTCTACAAGAAGCCGGGACATGGATGGTATGCGTGCAGGATAAGATTGGGCTAGTGTTTATTCTGTAGATCGGTATGTATGTGTATCGACTACAGGGCTCTTAACAACCTCACTATCAAGAATAAATATCTATTGTCACGAATTGATGATCTATTTGATCGGTTGAGCGAAGCAAAGGTATTCTCGAAGATAGACTTGAGGTCGGGGTACCACCAGGTGAAAGTGAAGAAGGAATACATTTCGAAGATAGTTTTCAGGACTCAGTATAGACAGTTCAAGTTTTTTGGTGATACCGTTTGGGTCGACCAATGCCCCGACGATATTTATGAACCTGATGAATAAGGTGTTAATCAGTACCTGGATTAGTTTGTTGTGGTCTTTATTTATGATATATTGATATATTCGAAGACCCCAAAAAAGTATGAGAAGCATCTAAGGATAGTTCTGGAGACCCTCAGGAAGGAGAAGTTGTTGGCAAGCTTTCGAAGTGTGAGTTCTTCCTTGATAAGGTTGAATTCCTTGGGCATATAATTACAAAAGACGGAATCTCAGTAGACCTGAAAAAGATATCAGAAGTTAAGTCATGGTCTACCCCGAGTTCAATGGCAGAGATCAGGAGTTTTCTTTGATTGGCAGGCTATTACCAGAGATTTGTTCAGAACTTTTCTAAGATTGTAGAGATGATGACTAGGCTGACCAGAAAGGACGTAGAGTTTGTCTGGACTGAGGAGCGTCAGGTTACTTTTGAGGATCTGAAGAAGAGGCTGACTACAGCTCCAGTATTGACGTTGCCATCGGGGACAGAAGGATTTTCCATATAGAGTGATGCTTCGGGTAAGGGTTTGGGATATGTTTTACAATAGAACGGGAAGGTGATTGCCTATGCTTCCAGGCAATTACGTCCATATGAGAAAAATTATCCTACCCATGACTTGGAGTTGGCAGAAGTCATTTTTGCTCTAAAGTTGTGAAAACACTACTTGTACGGAGAGCGTGTGGAGATCTTTATAGACAATAAGAGCTTGAAGTATGTGTTTACACAGAAAGAACTCAACATGAGGCAGCGGCGATGGTTGGAGTTGATGAAGGACTTTGATATATCATTGCAGTACCATTCAGGGAAAGCCAACATAGTCGCTAATGCCTTGAGCAGGTATCTAGTGGCTATATACTTGACAAAGGACAGGCATTTATTAGCTGATCTGGATAGCTTGGGAATTGAGGTGTTAGTTCCTGAAGTTGCGGCACAGATATAGGGACTTCAGGTACAGTCAGAGTTGATAGACCAAATCAGAGCTACATAGTTCGAGGATGAGTCTCTGAGGAGTATCAGAGCGCAGGTCCGAATAGGATTGGCAGAAGACTTCAGTATTGCAGAGGATGGCTCATTACGACATGGTACTAGATTGTATGTGCCGAGTGAAGCATTACGCGAGGAGGTTCTTCAGGAGGCACATCGATCTCAGTACTCTATGCATCCAGATGCCAACAAGATGTATAGAGATATGAGAGAGCATGTTTGGTGGTATGGTATAAAGCGGGAGGTGGCAAGCTTTGTATCCAGATGCTTGGTATGTCAGCAGGAAAAGGCAAAGAGAGAGAGACCAGATAGATTACTTCAGCCTTTACCCATTCTAGAATAGAAATGGGAGCATGTGACGATAGATTTTGTATCAGGGCTTCTGCATTCTCTAGGAGAAAAAGATACGATTTGGGTCATCGTAGACAGGTTGACCAAATTGGCCTACTTCTTGCCATTCAAAGTGGGTACATCTACGGAGAAGCTCGCAAAGATATATGTGTGACAGATAGTCAGATTGCATGGAGTTTCTGTGAGCATAGTCTCAGATCATGATAGTCGCTTTATATCCCATTTCTGAAGGAGTCTGTAGGCTAGCTTGGGCACCCAGCTCAAGTTTAGTACCGTATATCATCCTCAAACAGACGGACAGTCGGAAAGAACTATCCAAACTCAAAGGATATGCTACACACCTGTGTTTTAGATTTTGGAGGCTCTTGGAAGGATCACCTTCACTTGGTAGAGTTTGCTTATAACAACAGCTACCAGGCTAGCATCGAGATATCACCATTTGAGGCATTGTATGAACGGAGATGCCGCACTCCATTTTTTTGGGATGATGTTGGTAAGAGATCCTTATTGGTATTGGAGATGGTCACGGATGCAGCTAAGAAGGTAAAGCTTATCAGGGATAAACTTTGGGTGGCGCAGGACAAACAACGGCATTGGGCCGATAGACACCGAAGACCTTTGGAGTTTGAGGTATTATTTTATTTTGTATTGCTTGTTTTAGTCAGAGTGCTAAGGCTGTATTTTGTTCTAGGTTGCCGATCTAGTGTTCTTGAAAATTTCTCCGACTCGGGGCACAATTTGCTTTAGTGGGGGTGGAAAGCTTAGTCCACGATACATCGGACCCTTCTGTGTTCTTTAGAGGATCGGCGTAGTGGCCTACAGACTAGACTTGTCGCCTTCACTAGAGGTAGTGCACAACTTGTTCTATGTGTCGCGACTGAGACGGTACATGGAAGACCCTAGCCATGTATTGGATCACTCGGAGATCGAGGTGGGTCTGACTTTCAACTACCCAGAGCAGCCTGTGGAGATTCTGGATCGCAGGGAGAAGGTTCTGTAGAACCAGACAATTCCTTTGGTATGTGTCGCGTGGAGGCAACACTCTCTATGAGAGTCTACCTGCGAGCGAGAGGCTGAGATGCGCGAGCGATATCCTTATCTGTTTGAGCCGTGAGGTATAATTCTTTCTTGCTTGATATGATTATTTTTGTTGCTAGTTTCTTTCTTAACTTCGAGGACAAAAATTTTCTAAGGTATGTAGGATTGTCACCCTCACTTTTTCAAATAGGGGTAATTTAGTCATTTAGCATAGTTATATTATTTTAGTGATTTAATAATTAATTAGTATGCTATATTAATATTTATGGTTATGCTATATTTTAATTATAGTTAGTGGGATATCCAATAGTTAGACTAGACATATGTGAACCCAATTAGACTTGTCATGACAACTAGTGAGCCAACATGAACTAGACCCATTCTCTCTAATTAATTAGGAGGATTAGAGTAATTTATATTAGTTAGAAGCCTTCCTAATTTACTCTTTCCTAATTAGAACCTACATGACACCGGTGGAGGGCTAATTAGACATTATTAGTAGCTTGGGGAGGGCAGAAAGGGACCGACCACATAAAGAGGCTCTTCTCTTTCTCTACTCTTTATTTGCATTCATTTTAGATCCCCAAATTCATAGATATCCAGTTTCTTTCATCCCTCCATCAAATTTCTCTTAATTTATTTGCATTCTCTCTCATTTTCATCCCTCAAGGAGTTTTGGAGCTTGGACTAGCAAGAAACTCAAGGAGAAGGAGCTTTGGTGGAGAGATTGTATCTGGATCATATACATTGTACTTTTTATTGGAAATCCATCTCCCAATAGGTATAAATCTGAATTCATCTCTAATTTGAGTCATAAATCATGCATTTGACCATTATAAACTATCCCATGGCATAGGACTACCTATAGGAATAAGTTCTAGGCTAATTGGATGTGTATTGTGATTGTTATATGGTGATTAGTGTCCTAATAGGGGAATTGCGAGTTTGACATATCAATTGTGTGTCTTGAGACCAATTGGACCTAATTAGACTTGGATCAGAGTTGTGGGACTAGGTACGTGTCCACAAATGGATACGAGTATGCCGTATCACGATATGGTATGATACAGAGCTCAATTTAGATATTTTGTGCAGTTACTCCTCAATTCTCATTGTAACAAGTTACCTTAGTTATGTTATAATATATTATATATATATATATATATATATATATATATATATATATATATGGCCCTTAGTGCAATGTATGCAGGTATATATATTATAGTGTTTGTATGTATGACTGCGTTAGTGTGTGTGTGTAGGTGTAAGTGCAGTGAGGGCTCGGGCATTTCGGTATCAGCAAGGTGTTGGGGTATGAAGCCCTTGGGTGAAGGCTCGATTACAGAAATGTGCAGGTGACTGCACATTAGCTTATCCAGGGTAGAAATTCAAGCAGTAGTAGCAACTGCAACCTCCTCTCAGAGGTTGTACGAGCAGTGGCAACAGCCTTAGCATAGCAGTGCTTGATGTATACTCAAATGTACAACATAGCAGATGTTGGGTCACTGAATTAAGGGAGACACGGCAAGGTGGGGTTCAGTTGACAGAAGATGAGGGGTACACGAGTGTGTAACAGCTTTTGTATACCAATATGGTATATCAAGTGCAGAAGAGGTGGTGTGACTATGTTGTGAGTGCATTATTGCAGGTGTGTCTTGTGTGTGTTGTGTGTTAATTGAAGTATATTTATGAGGGTATCAGATATTTAGGGGAAACTTGGATGTAGTAGTCTCAACTGATACATGCGAGTATCAGTTGAGTATGCATATTTGTATCAGTAGTTGAGTACACTAATGTGTACCTTTGGGGTCGGTTAGGAGGCCAGTAAGGAGGGATGTTCCTATCTGCAACCAATCTTAAGTTAGGGTAGATTTAGAGTAGATGATATCAGCAGTTGCATTAGTGGTAGGATCAGCAACTAAGTTGCTGTGTAATTAGCATTAGTTATATAAGTAAAGTGGAGTATTGGTTGGTGTGACTAATAGGAGATGTCACGGCAGGTATCATTTCCTTTGGTGAAATGCAATGTAAACACAGTAGTAGAAATTAATGCAATATATTAGAGGGAGAGGTCAGTTCAAACAGGGACTGATTAGTAGAAACTATTGTGAGGTATCAGTCATATTTTTACCTAGTACTAAGATTAGTAGAAAGGTTAGTTGTTAGTATCAGATAGCATCAGGGATTTAGTATCAGTTAGAAATTAGGGAGTCCGTATCAGTTAGAAATTAGGATCAATTGGCAAGTTATGTTAGTTAGTGTAAAGATATATGTTAATAATTATCATTTGGAATACCAGTTAACTACCAGATTATTGTATCAGATAAGTTGAGTGAACTATATAGTTAAGCTGGAGGAGATCAAGTATCGGTAGGTTAGTTTAGTGTATCAGTTAGTTGGTAGTTAAGTATATACTAGTTAGTATATATGTATTAGTGAGATGTTAGTATGGTATTAGTTGTTAATCAGTTAGTTATTATATATATATATATATATATATATATATATATATAATGTTAGGTTTTTAAATAAGGTGAGACCTAGTATAGCTAGTATTAGCTAATTAATGACCAAGATCGACCCATTAGCTAGTATTGGACCTAGTGTGACTTAGTTGAGCTAGAATGACTTAGAATTTGACCTAGAAGCATATTAGTGCATTATTTAACTTAATTCTCCTCATTACACCATTTAACATAATATTTTCTATCTAGGATCGTGTGACACAAGTTTGGACACCGAGTTACCTCTTTTGCTCCGGACCAAAGGCGAGTACATCTCTCTGTTTGTTTTTATTTCATGATAGTGTATATATCACATGTTCTAGAACTGTATACTTAATTCTGACATAGTGGTTACACGGACTGGTACTATATGGATCATATTAGGAGATATAATCCTCTTACCGTATTCAGCGGGTACTCATTCACATATATTTTATCGAGTATTGATTATCGTGTTCTTCGTGTTCATACATTGCTCGTGTTCAGTGTGCTTATATTCGTGTTCGTAATATGTTGTGATTAGATCCATGAGTATTGGTTGGGAACGGGAGAGTAGGAGTTGGTTATGTGATCAAACCCAAGTATATTCGTGTACATGTCGATTTCATATCACACATGTAATCGAGTTACCATATTGTATTCGTGTTCAACCTAAACCGATCACATAACGAACTTGTACTCTTTGGCACATTAGCTAGTTTATCTATTTTCTTCACTTGTAGCTATTCATGTCATGACCCGTACACGAAAATTGGGCATGAGTCGTAGGTACGTCCAGCCTACGCCGCAGCATCAACGGCAGAACGCTGTTTAGGTCCAACATAGCTATATATCAACGGTATTAAACTTGTCAACATGTCTTAACACCAAACGGAGGACAAAGAATATACATATAATCATCAACTCATAATATACTCAATCATAATAATTATAAGGAAGGTAAATATCACGATAAAGATGCAAAGAAACACGAGAGGCAAAATAATATATGCCTAACAAACAGAGTCAAAGAGTCTTGCTATTTTAATACAACATAAGTCTCAAAATAGTACAACTCAAGTCTCAAGTTTTGAACAATTAATACATAAATAAAGTAGGCTAACTACTGTCTAAACAACTGCGGGTGGTGTCTCCTCTATATGGAATGGCTCATCTAAAATCTCTGGGATGTAATCGTCATCTACTCCTGGACCATAATGGGTAGGATAAAAATCCTCAAGATCCTCTGAAAAATATTATCCAGTCAGGATTGGAGTAAAACACAAACACTAACAGCAATTTCAATTATACTAATAAAAACTATAAAATAGTGTAAGAAAATATATGATAAAAGAAATACTGGAATATAAGAAAATTTGGAGAGACTTGTAAACATAATATAGAACTAACTAGCAATGAGCAGATATATGTGAATGCTAGAAATGAATGTACTAGAACAAAGAATAAAAATATATGCTAAGTGCAATGAAATATCAGTTTGCTATGTTATCAGCTTGGGACTAGATCAGGTTTGTTATATATGATTGGCTATGATACATATGAGGTCATGCTAACCATCTGGTTAGCTATGCTGCGAGCAAAAGTTAGGCTAATCATATATAACAGGCTATGAGGCAAGTAAATGGTCAGGCTACACCCTACGTGATGTGTGGGGTGAGCTATGATGCATGTAAGGTGGGATATTATCACATAACTTGCTACTATTTTTCCGTTCCCAGCTAGTACGATGGATTCCAATCACGACTCCTCGTGACAGGTATCTATTATACTAGCCCGTGTATTCACTTTTTCGTAATCAAGTATACACTACAACTAGAATCATAGTAATAATCAAGATAATAAAAACTGTCAGAAAATATACTCGCATGTGGTCCTGAGCAATGGATGAGGATCGATATCCAAAATAGAGCCGCAATGACCTAAATATGAATTACCAATGTTATTTGGTGTACTGGAATGATAAACATGCTTAAATGTGATAAAATATAATTTTTAGATCAATCTAGGTTATATTAGTCAAACTAGGTCAACTTTGGTCAACTAGTCAATTTTAAGTCATATATAGGTTTCTAGGTCCATACTAAGGTATACTAGTCTATATTAGTCTATTACAAGTTACTACCCATTTATACTACTTAGCACTAAGGTATCCTAGGTATATTAGTTAGCACTTAACTAATACTAGTTACTATAATATATTGTATGTTATTAGTATATAACCACTCATATATAGATTCTAGTTATTATCTTAATACATAACCTTAACTATTATAGCATTACCTTAGTCTCATATATGTATCTAGTATTTTATCAATAAACTAATATCCTACTAAATCCTCACCCAACCCTTTACTTTGATACCTTCCATCATTCGGGCACACAAGTTTTCCCCCCTTAATTCAACTTACAAACTTGGCATCAACTGAGTACAGTGCCTAACTGTTAACTGTGTATTTATGCATATGCACATGTACCACACCCTGATATCAGGTATGATATCAATAGTGCATCCCCAAACCCAGGTATTACCTTACTTACATTCCCATCTTGATGCAACATAAACTCTCTCTTGCCAAACATACTTGCCTGTGTATTCTGATACACTGGCACAGTCACTTCTCCATGGATGCACAATTTATACCCCATATTGCTTTTACTACATCATGCTCCCTGCAGTTGATACCTGCAACTGTAGGTCCAAGCCCAAGTGAAACCCTTCTGATTTTCACTCATATATATGCAAACCCGAGCCTCACTTAACCTTGCTAAATACCAGAACTCCCAGGTATGCAAACCCCAACAGATTCCTTTTGCTTCACACAGGACTGTAGTAGATATTATGCTATAAAGTATTCCTTAACTCGAGTGAGTACTCAATGTATAATGCAGTGCATCCTCTCCTTTACTGCCTGCTCATATACCATACGAGATATACTGCAGTACACTGACTCTAAGGTTCCCTCCCTCTCATTCTAAATGAATTTCCCAGACTTGCCTTTGCTACAACTAGGCTTGCTTTCAAACAACATATTGCAATACCCTATAGAGCACACCCCCCTGACACTTAGACATTGCCTCCACTCCCTACTGAGACTGCAGTAGTACACATCTAACCCCAAAGTTTGCACTGACCTAGACTTCTTCAGTCCAATTGTGACTCAATGCAATAGGCACTGCCAACCCCGTCTTTTTTCTCCTGCATTTGCAGTAGCACCCTCCGACTCACTGCAGTGCCCAAGCAGTTCACTCCTTCATCACATACCATATCAAACTTTAACTTGCCACCATCTAGACACCACGTAAAGTATCAGATACATGCCTGATACTCAACCACCCTCCATTTTCTGAACCAACTGCAACTACTGCTGCAGTTGATCACCCCATCACTGGCACACGGTCACTGGCACACGGTGTGCACACAGTATACACACAGTGTACACAGTGCTCGACACTCTCTCATAGCACTTGCATGTGCACCAAAACTCCCACACATTAGATAATATATGTACACCAGTATATATATTTATATATGTATATGTATACATGTTCTATGAATATAGCATCTAAATAGGTGCATTCTAATATTAGTCAATTCATCAAGCACCTTGAGTGCACAAATTAAGATACTCTCTATAGTGTCATGATACACTACCAATTACATGCCAAATCCCCAAATACACAACTAATAGTAAATATACATATCAAATATAACTATATACTACTAATATAATTAGTTACAATGAAGAATATATGGAAATTACTCCAAAAAGCATAAAACCCTCCAATATCTAACCCGCATCATGACGTATCATGATATGCCCTACTTGTATCCAATTTTGGATATGTAGCTACCCCTACAATATCAATTTAGGTATAATTAAACCTATTTCACTCAATGACAAACACTTAGTGTACCATTCTCGAATTTTCCCTAATTTGGGCACAAAACTCAATGTAGAAGTCACAATAGGGTCCAATAGAAGCTCATTCTCCTTCCTATGGGTAGCCCTAATCCATGGGTGGGTTCCTAATGCTCAAATACAATAATTATAATCTAATTAGCTAGGAGATTTTAGAATTTTACCTCTTTGGAGATAGATTTCCAATTGAAAACCAAGGGTTCTCTAGCCAAACTTCTTCTCCTCATATGCTCCTTGAGACCTAAGCTTCTAGGCTTCTTAGATGAGGGAAATAAGAGGGATTAGGGTTTGATTTTTTGAAATTTGGTGAAGAAATAAGGGGTTTTGGGGGAAAAAATTAATCTAGGATTTCATGAACATTAAATGGAGCTTGAGGGAGGCTGCCCCCTCTCCTATATAGAGCCGGCCAAGTTAAACCCTAGGGCTAGCTAATGAACAATGTCTAAACTATCATCTATGGTTGTCATAAAGAGTAGTTTAATTAGTAGGGTTTTCATAATCTAATGAGAGGTTTAACTAGTTTCTAATTAATGAAGGGAATTGACTAGTTTGGTCCAAAAATGACTAGTCTAGGGTTGAGTCTAATGGACACATCAAGTATAGCCCATTAACTCATATTATTAATAATAATAATATATATACTATATGCATTATATAAATTATAAACAATATATATATATATATATATAACTATTATAAATGACAAATGTCCCTATTCTAGAAATGAGGTAGTGACAAGTCTACCCTCCTAAAAAAAATTGTCATCAAAATTGAACTATACTAGCACAAGAACATAATCAGAACAATAAGAACAATACCTCAAGACTCGAAGAGATACGGGTATTGCTCGCGCATTTCATCCTCCCTCTCCCAGGTTGACTCACCTAGAGAATGATGTCTCCACACGACACGAACCAAAGGAATAGTCTAATTCCGCAATACCTTCTCCCTGCAATCCAAAATCTCTACTGGCTGCTTCGGATAGCTGAGAGTCAGACCAACCTTGATCTCCGAGTGATCTAGTACGTTACTAGGGTCTGCCATGTACCGTATCAGCTGCGATACATGGAACACGTCATTTACTCCCTATAGTACAGGCGGTAAGTCTAGTCTGTAGGCCACTGCACCGACTCTCGTAAGAATACTAAAAAGTTCAATTTATCGTGGACTAAGCTTTCCGCCTCCACCAAAGTGAATCATGCCCCATGTCGAAGAAATCCGCAAGGACACCAAATCGCCAACCTAGAATAAAATACAGCCTTAACACGCAATCTAAAATGATGGAACCCTTGTGACTGAGTTATCGTTGGAAACGATTGTGGAACTTTCTGTTGGAAAGTGCAATGAGGTACGTTGTTGAGCTGAGGCTCCAAAGATGAAAATAGTTGGTTTATGTGAAGGATAATAGAGTTGCACCCTTAGCTGTGAGGAAAGAACAGCTAGAAGAATACACTTCTTGAGCATTCTTAAGGAGACTTTGCTAAAAGAGAATTCTTGGAAGCCATTAGGAAAATCTAGAGAGAAGAATGAGAGCGCATTGGAGATCTCATAAGGAAGGATTTCACATTACGGTATTGTGTGCGTAATCCTTGTAAGGTTTTCTCTTATTAGTTCAATAAAGTCTTTTTTTCTTGTCCGTGGAGTAAATCGAGTTTGACTTAACCACGTTAATATTGTGTTTTGTGTGTTTGTTCTTGGTTGCTATTGTTCGGTTAATTTGTGCATTCTTATTCTTATCGTCATAAGGTTATTTGTGTGTAAACTTTCACGTGTTGCACAACACGAACACCATATCCTTCTTTAAAACTTAAATGCATTTTCCTTTTGGCCAACCTCTAGTCCTCTCCTATAACTATTATCTTACCACCTCATTAGCGAATCATCTATTGATCTATGATGCACATGTCCAAATCACCTAAGATAACATTCAAAACCTGTTTGTCATATTTTTCTAATTTATAACTAATGTACAAGTTAGAGCCATAGAAAACAGTGGAAAAGCCCTCCAACAGAATTTCCAAAACGAAACATAGTGGTTCTCAAGAAATTCAAAAATAAATGGACAAAAAAAATAGTAACAAACAAAAAATCAAACATTCAGTTTATGGAGAAAACTAGTTAATAAGTTGTGAAGTCTCTAGAGATACTACATGTCATTGCCAAAGATAGTGGATGTCATCGTTGGAGGTGCTGGAAGCAGATGAAAATGCCAAAAAGAAATACTTGTCTAAGAGTTCACTTAAAAGAGGAGGTTGCTTGGAAATAACATGTTGAGCAGAGATTTCAAGGGTTGGGTTGGGTTTATATAATTTCTCTCTAAATACTTAAAATCGTGTCTAGCTGTTTGGATCCATGTTAACCCGGTAACTTTGTATAGGTTAATACACCAGTCCATTCCTGCTGATACATACTGTATCATTTGATATGGTAACTGTATCGGCAGATAAGTTAATTTGTACCATTTTAAGATATCTTATCATATATAGCTTGTCCCAAAACCATGATGGAAGATTCATATCATGTATCTTAAGATAGTGAAAAAAGAGCTGGAGAGCTTCTCCATATGATTACCACCACGGCTCTATGTATCATTTCACTTCTATCACTTCGATTTGCAGTTACAGGTCCATTAGATATGTTAAGAGAAACTAGTCCTGCTGCTTTTTGTGAGGAATTATTCATGTTTTTTTAGTCATGATTTGCTTGGTTCTACAATATTAGAAAGTTTAAATTCCGGTTTACAGGTTAAAGACCATGAGATGTTTAGGCCAATGAAATCGAAGTTAATAAGTGTATATTTGGAACCTCTGACCTCGTATCTGTGTCATAAACCAATATCAATCTGTAAACTTCTATATTTCTGACATACGGGTTGCATCAGGGGGATTTCTTCCCCCTCAGAAAAATCCTCTGTTACCTCCTTGTCTAGAGTTATTCTAGTGTAGGGAGTTTGGATGTGTCTCCCTGGTTTCATGAACTTAGACTGCATCAGCAAAAGGTAGGCTATGTACCCTTAAATTGGCCTTATAGGTTTTATTCCAAGGTCCTCTTGTGCATTGACCTTGGTATCAACATAAAGGATTAACATATACTTTATGTTCATTTTGACATATACTACTATAGTTATCCAGCTCTGTGACCTTCCTTTTGTTTTCATAGGATCCGTACATTCTTTATTTTGTTTTCCTTTCTTAATAAGGGACCCAAAAGTACCTGCCTTGCATCAATAACCCTATCCAATTTGAGCATGATTGCTGGATATAGTGAATACTTCTTCAGTTCTGCTTTTGTATATAATGTTAATCCTGAATGTTGGAAGTAGTTAATGTTGGTGTTGTTTCCTTTTGACTAAGAAAAATAGTCCCACATTGGCTATACCACCAAGTGTGTATCTCAATATAGTACCTTCTATGAGTTGAGGTGTGCACATGGGGTGTGGTGGGACACATGTGTGCCATGTGGGGGTGTTTTATTTGGAGGAAAAATGATTAACTCCTAAATGAAAGCTTTTAAGCTTTTTGTCATGCTCTTGGATATTATTCCATAGGAGCTAAGTCCCAAAGGGGCTTAGCGACTCGGACTCGAGATCAATGGCGCAAAGTGGCGCTTTGTTGGCTCATTTTGCACTTAGCACGCCAGCATCGTCGCAAGGCGCTTGCGCGCTTGTGCGCTTTTGTTAATCTCGTGCACGAGTTTTATGTTCGGGTTGCATGCGCGTGTTGCATGAACGGACTCTGAGCGGGTGCTGAACGGGCGCTAAGCGGGTGCTGAACGGGCTATACATTGGGCCCCAATTGTGGGATATCAATTTTGTATATTGGATTTTTAGTCCCACATCGGAAAGAAGAGGAGGATGGGCTTCCATCATTCCCTATATAAAAAGTCCTCTAACCTCCTTTTGATATATACAAAAAATTGAAAAAGATGAGTCCAAAAGGAGTCTGTTCGAGTCATACAAAGAGGTGACTAAGAGCGTTCCAGAACTTCTCTTAAGAACTTTCTGGCTCCTGAGAGCAGATCGTCGATAGAGGACGAATCTTACTTTGAGCAACGGTGGTATTCACCACCCCAGCAAGAATAATTTTTATTCTATATTTTTCTCTTCTTCTTCTAGTTGTAAATGTTATGTCCCAATTGCATCTGCATTTGTAAGGAAGAACGTGTGTTTTTGGTTCTTGAATTCTGTGATTCTGAAGGAGTTGTAATTAGCTACTATATTATATAGTTCTTCGTTGGATCGAGGTATATCAGAGAGAAAACTTTTGTGTGAACTCCTGATCTTGACTTCAACTTCTTATTCTACCATCTTTGATTAAGCCTCGGGACTAACAATCTCAAAGCAAGATCCGAATAAGATGGAGAACAGCCATGCAAGTCTTCTCGATACAAGTTTTTACAAACTTGAGAAGATTGACGGGCTACACTTCAATCATTTGGATGAGGAAGGAGTCCTCTGTCAAATGTTGGACGTGGGTAGAGAGATCCAGGATCTACCATTCTTGCGGATGGAAGTGAACTTGATCTGGCGTCGCTGGAGACGCACATTCCAAAAGAAAGGAAGTCAACATCTGATGCAAGTTGGCGCATGGAGATGTCTGAATCTAGTAGCCGCATAGAGAAGTCTACTACGGTTGCCGAAGAGAGACTGGCACTATGTATCTATGCATGGCAACAATTAGAACATGGAAGAATTTGGCACATAAGCAGTCTCGGTGCATGACACTCACTGCGCATGGCGGGCTCGGTGCAGTGTAGTCACTGCGCATGGCATTCTGTCGGTGCATGGCAGAACTTGGTGCATGGAAACGTCTATGTGGCTAGCTCTAAGCAAGGTCTATGCGCGATAAGGTTATGCGCATAGGGCTATGAGCACCTTGGTGCATGTCTCTTCAAGCATGAAGGACCATAAGAATGAGGATTGCAGATATAATTTCAAAACAAAATAGCAAGGTAAAAGCTTAACTTGGTTACTTTGATTACTTAACTTGGTTGCTATGATTGCGCAGGTTAAGTCATCTGGCGTAGTTGCTGACTGGTGAATGGACACTAGTGCATCTAGTCACGGGAGCTCTAGGAAGAGTAGTTCACCGAGGTCAAGCCTATCACTGAAGAAGGCCGAAGATCTCGATAGCGAATAAGGATTAAGCAGAGAATCTGGAGATTGGGACAATGGTTTTGAACTTCGAGAAATTACAATCAAAGAAGTACGTGTAGCAAAGTACCAATGTTTACCAAGGAACTGATCTCAAGAAGTCTGTTGCAGGCTTGAGGGTGAACATACATAGTTGCCAGATGGTGATATATTGGCAGGAGACATACTTTGAAACAAGGCTTCAGTATCAGATGGATGTTCGAGCTTCTGCTTATGAGTAGTCTCATTACAAGAGTTGTGGGACACTAAAACTAGGACATGTACTATGTACAGCAAGATGTCTAGTCTATGGCTTATCTCCAAATGTAGGGGTAAGGAGGTGGAAAAGTGTGAAGTCTATGCGCATACAAAGATTACAAGAAAATCGTTCAAACGGGTAAATCGAAGTACAGATTTTTTGGAATTGGTATACTCAGATATTTATGACTTCAAACAGTTCTCCACAAAGGCCATGATGAAGTATTTCATTACCTTCATCGACGAATACTCGAAGTACGCGTTCGTCTATCTGCTCAAGACAAAAGACGAAGCATTCGAGAAGTTCAAGGAGTTCAGGGTTGAGGTTGAACGTCGAACAGGACAACAACTCAAGAGACTCAGAAATGATCGAGGAGAAGAGTATAGGTCCATTGAATTCGCATCGTTCTGCAAAGAATATGGGATTGTCAATGAGACGACTGCTCTGAATTCTCCTCAATCAAATGGAGTAGATGAACGGAAGAACAGAACGTTGATAGAGATGATGAAGTCAATATTGTTAATTATGGGTCTTCCAAACTGCTTCTGGGGAGAAGCTGTGCTGACGGCTACGTTCATCATAAACAGAGTGTCGTACGCAACATCTGATGTCACTTCTCATGAACTCTGGTTCAAAGTCAAACCAACTTGAATGTCATTCGAGTGTGGGGGTGTCTAGCGTATGTGAAGCTTCCAGACTTGAAGATTCAGAAGCTAGTAACGAGGAGTACGAAGACAATCTTCCTAGGATATGCTGAGAAGAGTAATGCTCAGAGGTTCCTTGATATTGAGTCAAATTATATCATCGAAATCTCGCGACGCAGAATTCTTTGAAGATAATTTTGCAAGGTACATGAACATTATTTTCGTGGACATTCTGGAGAATAATGTGAGTGCACAGGAGGCTAACGCTTCCAATGAAGATGTAGTTCAAGAAGAAGAAGTCATTCCAGAGACAACGTTCGAATTAGAGCTCGCAACCGGTGTTTAAGCGAGTGAGGAGACAGAAGGACTTCGGAGATGACTTTGTCACCTATCATGTGGAAGCAGACCCTCTTACCTATGATGAGTCGATGAAGACCAGAGATGCTGTCTTCTGGAGGGAGGCTATAAATAATGAGTATGACTCAATAACCTCCAACAACACTTGGGTGTTGGTCGATCTGCCTGAAGGAGCTAAACTAATCGGATCTTCAAGAAAAAGATGAAGGCCGATGGAACTGTTGACAAGTTCAAAGCAAGGCTGGTGGCCAAAGGGTTTTCTCAGAAGCAGGGAATCGACTACTTCGACACATATGCTTCCGTAGTGAAGATGACAACCATCAGAATGTTAATTGCTCTGAGTGCAATTCACAAGCTAGTTATACATCAGATGGATGTTAAAACAACATTCCTGAATGGAGAATTGACCAAAGAGATTTACATGCAACAGCCAGAAGGATTCATCGTCAAGGGCCTTTAAGTCAAAGTCTGCAAGTTGGTGAAATCGTTATACGGTCTAAAGCAAGCTCCCAAAATGTGGCGTTAGAAGTTTGATAAAGATCATAAGATCAAACGGCTACAGGGTCAGCGAAACGAGACAAGTGTGTTTACACAAAGTTCGCTGACGGGAGAGAAGTCATCGTTTATTTATACGTGGACGACATGTTGATCCTGGGCACGGATCGGGCATGTGTCACTGAGACAAAGTTCCTCTCATCCAAGTTCAGAATGAAGGACTTGGGGGGAGCTGATGTGATCCTGGGGATCAAGGTCATCCGGACGGACACTGGAGTGGCCCTGTCACAGTCTCATTATATTGAGAAGATGCTCACACGCTATGATATATCTTCCAGGAAAGATATTTCGTACATGTGTGACAAGAAGCTGAAGTCAAATCCTAGAAAAAATGTCAGGCAGCTGGAGTATTCAAGCGTCATTGAAAATTTGATGTATGCAACAATTGCCACAAGGCCGGACATAGCTTTTGCCCTTGGGATGCTGAGTCGATTCACAAGCAATCCAGGTGTTGAGCACTGAAAAGCTGTGAGGAGAGAAATGAGATATCTCAATAGGACTCAGAAGTATGCATTGCACTACAGCGGTAATCCGACCGTAGTAGAAGGCTTCAGTAATACAAACTAGTATTCAGAAGAAGAGAGCTAAAGGTCCACAGGAGGATATGTCTTCTCAAAGGGTGGAGGTGCTATATCGTGGAAGACGAAGAAGCAGAAAATGCTCTCATTCCTCAAGGGAATCTGAGTTCTATACACTGGCGGCTGCAGCAGAGGAAGCATGATGGCTTCGGGAGCTCATGTATGATCTTCCAGTGGTTGGTGCCCATATTCGGCGGTACCGATTCACTGCGACAACCAGGCGGCTGCAGCGGTTGCATCAATTTTTTCTCTTCAATTGTTAGAAGAGATATGTGCGGCTAAGGCACATGGTGCTGTATGAGCGCATCAAGGATGGCGTCATGATAGCGGTTAATGTTCGGAGCTAGGTGATTCTAGCGGGTCCGTTCAAGACATAACATGAGCGCGTCAAAGATGGCATCATTACAGTTGTTGATGATCGGAGTCAGGAGGGTCTGGGGGATCCGTTCATATAAGACCTCAAGCGCCAGCTGATCATAAGAACTATAAAGGAGCGTAGTACTCCATATTACAGTGGCGACAGAAGTTCTCTTGAGAACTTGCTGACTCCTGGGAGCAGATTGTCGATAAAGGACGAATCTTGTTTTGAGTAACGGTGGTCTTCACCACCCCAGCAAGAATAATTTTTATTCTATATTTCTCTTATCTTCTTCTAGTTGTAAACGTTCTGTTCCAATTGCAACTGCGTTTGTAATGAATTTTTGGTTTTTGAATTATGTGATTCTGAAGGAGTTGTAATTAGCTACTATATTATATAGTTCTTCGTTGGATCGAGGTATATCAGAGAGAAAACTTTTATTTGAACTCCTGATCTCGACTTCAACTTCTTGTTCTACCATCTTTGTTTAAGCCTCGAAACTAATACTTGCACTGGAGCCAGGGTTGCACAGTGTTCATGTTAGACTTTAGAAGAGCATGCTTTGATAGTCTTGTAAACAATTCTGCTCACATTTCTTTATGGTGATTATCCATTCTTGATTGCTCACCATCATCATCCAAGCCTTCTTCCAACAGAGTGAGGTCGCCATGGAGTATAAAATAGCTTCATAAATGATTCGATGTTGGTACCGAATTTCTAGTCAAGGTAGCTATGAGCATAAGAGCATCGTACTATTAAAGTTTTTTGTTTACATGTTTAATACTCTGTCTTTACTCAGAAAAACTTGTATATCAGGCAGTAGAGGATGAACTGAGGATGTTGGAGGATTCAGTCAATTCAATTTACGAGGAGATGAGATTTCTACGTGAGAGGTACACTCATTAAATACAAATTGTGCATGAGGTCTCATAATTCACTGTGACCAACTAATCTATCCTATTTAATCTTTTTTGCTGTTCAAAGAGAGGAGGAAGGTCAGAAACTATACGAAGACATGAACAAAAAAATGGGTATATTGAGTCTATGTTCCCTTGCTATCTGCTTAGGAGTTTCTGGTCTACAGCTATGGCATTTGAAAACTTTCTTTCAAAGAGAGAAGATACTATGACATATGTCGTAAATATTATCATGTAAAAATGACTTCCATATTCCTAGGCCTGATGGGATATCTTTGAGAAGGCTAAATTACATATAAAGTTTGCACGAAATGTTCATCGACAGAAGGTCTTGTATCTGAGTGGAAGGATCATATGTGAACAAGCTATAATGTTTAATTTTTATTACATGAACTATTTTTTCCTCCCAAGACGGAGGAACCATAATGCTTAAAAAATTTCCTCTCAAGATGGAGGAACATATTGAAAGCCGGGCCTTAAATTGCCCAGACAATAATTTAGAGGAATTTGGCTCGTGATCTCTCAAGCCTGACTTATTTTTATTTATATATCTATATAAAAGAAATATTATACACTAATAATTTTTATTTTATTTTTTATAATTTGATATGAAGTTCATTTAAACTCATTAGATCCGATAGGGAAAACGATAGTATACTTTTGGTTTGGGACAAACTTATGAGCAAGCTCAACATCAACTTAATCTTACTTCATGATTTTGGGTTTAAACAAACGGCTCACGAGCCAAGCTCATGAATATTTCAGACAAACGAGCCATCTTAAAGTTGGAGCTTAACACGGGCTTCATTATTTCCTCCGCTCATTAACACCTCTAAGGACAACTGAACTCAATTGGCTCTTGTGGTTAGTGAGAAGAGGTATAACTTTCATGGCTAGACGAATGGTCTTGGAATCAAACCGTGGGGGAGTGTGAAACAGTAGATCCAAATGACATGTAATACGGCATGCATAAAATTCCGTGTATCGTAGGACATCTCAAAAAAAAAAAAAAAAACACCTCTAAGGACATGACTGATACGAATAACGGTCCCAAAATTTTGGGATAGAAGCTTTATTTTTATGTCGTATATCTCGATTCCCCCTGTATAGAATACTGGCAACACCTTTCCTGAAATCCTTAATTCAAGCATGACAGTAGTCAACTTGTCATTAACATCAGTGACATCACCTCAATGTCACTAAACATTGATTTCACTCTTCATCTCTCCATGGCAGGCCACATATGACCATCGTTTGTCGATGCTGATGCTTCCTAAACCAAGCCATTTACACATGGGATGCAAATGCCAAGCCGCGACCAGGAAATCATTACATTGTCACAACCAATCAGCCTACGAGTATGCCTCACCTACACTAAGGGGGCATTTCGTATAAATACTATATAATCAAAAATTCATTATTTCCGAAAATACACTTCCCTATAATTAAATTTTCTAAAAAAATTATATTTTCATATTTGGTGAGTATATAAATATTTCCAAGAAAAATTGAAAATGGATAAAAATAAACTGAAAATAAATAAACTGAGAAAAAACCAACAAAAATGCTTTAAAATGGAAAAAAAAAAAAGGAAAAAAAAAACCCTACAAAAACCTAAAACAAATCATAAAAAACAAAAAACAAAACAATTTTTTTTAAAGAAACTTAAAAAGTAAGAAAAAAAGATAAAAAAAACAAAAACAAAAACAAAAAACGTAGAAAAAACAAAAACAAAAAATTCCAGACAAAAATATATATCCACCCATTCTTTGGGGGTATAATTATCATGTTTTGTAGGTTAAATTGTTTACCCGGATATTCTCAATTTCGAAAATAAATTTTCGCAATATAAGCCAAACATGGGATAGATTTTCCACCCTAAATTTTATTCGGGAATAAAAATAAATTTCGTATACCAAACACCCCCTAAAATTAACACTTGTCTACAACTACAACATAGAACCAAACAGTCACATTGACTACAATAGTTGTCCGCAAGCTGCTCATCCAGCTATCAAGGGTAGGCACATCGTCGCTCCAGCCTCTACACTGCTCCTGATCCTCCCAGGAGAAGGACACTGCTACTCACCCTTGCAGTCTTTGACAATAATCCCCAGACCAGTCGATGACAAGAAACTGGATCTGGTTTAAAGCTAGCCAGCACAACCAAATTCTAATTTGTGCTCCTTCAACTTCCCAAAGCTACCACTGGATAGTTAGAAACTGAGTCCTGACAGAAAGAAAAAAAAAAGAAAAGTGTCAAAAGCATATCAGCTCAAGTATTGGTCTAGCTAGTGTAATGTAGCACAGGAAATAGTAAAAATAATATCGTTGCTGGCAAGAACCATCTGATCAACTAAACAGGCAAGAACAATCATATCCACCTCAATTTATATGCAGTGAACCATGGGAATGTTGCACTAAAACTTAGTTCAAATTTTATCGACCCTCAACTGAGGAACCCCACACGGATTGCCTTTGAAGCAGTTCATGGCATACAATGGTGTAGTCATTTGTGTGAAATCCTTGAAGAAACATTCACAACGAAAATCAATTCTGTGCATATTGATCTTAACCATCAAAATTTGTCCATAAATAAAAAGCAACATTTGAAGCTCTAATATATTCGTCAACCCAAGAATTGTACATCATTGCCCAATGGAAAGAGCAAAGGACATCAAAGATTTATAATTGAAACAAATTGTATTCACTGCAAAGACATGGACTAACCAGAACCCCAAGGACCCAGATTAGAAATATTACATAAGGAGATCTTCCAATCTTCCACATGGCCTCAAGTGATAGCTAGCACATGCTTACACAAGCTACAACATATCTGCATGACAAGCAAAAACACAAGCGCTTGATAATTGCATCCCTGGGACCTTGGGTCCATGGCTTTGTAACTCGCACCGCCAAATATAAATCACAAACTATGTTTTCATAGAACATAATGTTAAAAGATATTAAAAGTCATCGATAGAACTGCCATGCACTAGTCTGAATTTTGACTCTGCTTTGGGAGAGACAGCAAGTATGCACAGAAATATGACGACTCCAAATTTATGTAAGCTTCCATGAGAGAGAACTCCAGAACAAGGTTTGCACATTCGGCAGATACCAATACTGAGGCCATAAAAATGGACCTAATATTGTACTTATGGACCTGGATCACATTCTTTTAGTCACCCAAATCTTACGAATATGGAAAAAAGCAGCACTGGAATGGACGGACCTGGATCTCGTGTACAGGGCCCACCCTCTCATATAAAAAAAAGACCTTCAGGCACCTCTTAGAGATCGACTCTTGGAGGTAGATGAAAGTTCCTATCCGTCGGATTTGTGTCTCGAAAAACTCAAAAGAATATCCAACTCGAACACTATTTGATCTTTTATTACGTGAAATCGGTTATTTTTGTTTCTAGATTAACAATATTAATTTCATTTAAGTATTCATCCAGCCCAAACGAATACCACCAGAACATTTAAAGGCAAAGTCAAACTTGTTATTTAAAGATTAGTATGTCCATCTTTTTTTATTGCTTTTAAAGAAGGATTGTCAACCTGTATCCAGCGAAGCGACCCATCATTCTCTCTAACGTGGAAGTTCTTTTCTGGTTTGAGAAAGAGCGCGTGGTCAGGTTTTTCCTGAACAGAATCATATCGCATTATATTTGGAATTTCTGATTCAATAATCACCCAGATCGATACCGGTTGATACCAAAATTGTTTCTCCCTTTCAAGGTCATAGCAAAAAAAAAAGAGAATCATTGTAAAAAAACAATGTCGACACTATGATTTAATCATGTCGGAGATCCACATGCTAGATGTGTCAATAAATTCATATCCACACAATGTAATATTACCATTTATTGATATTGTATCCTATAAAAATCACAACGTTCATAAATCTTAATATTTTTCCATTCAAAGCTATATATCATGGGGTACTTTGTCTAAAAGCGAGTAAAATAGACAATGGTGTCTATTGTGGATAAATAATTCTAACAATGTTAAATAGTATTTCATTCAAAACTAAAGGGAAGTGACAAATAAAGATAAGATTATGCCTAAATGAATAAAATATTTTTTTCTCGGTTTTTTAAGTACTATCTACCTGATTTTCTCCCTCACCTAGAGCAGAAAAACGGAAATGAAGTTTACTACAGATGCAGTTCAATTCTTCCTGATAGCATTACCTACCACCTCATTGTTGATGTGCTTAATTATAAAAACTCATGCTAGTGAACTGCTTTAGTTAAAAGGTACCTTTGAGCCAAGCATTAAGTCAAATGCATTGCAATATATCCAAAGATTGCTCTTGAGAAGAGGTTTCCTTGTAGATAGAATTCATCTAGTTGGTTAATAATTGAGACAGGAAATTTTAAATTTGAACTAATATGAGCACCTAGACTGGATTCGTTAAGTCAAATGCATTGCAACACTGAAGAATACCTTTACAATTCTATGAAAGGGAACCCAGTATAGATTCTTAAGCCAGGTGGAGACATATTTATTTATACCTCGTATTCTTTGGTGCCCTAAATTCATACATGAAAAGGATTAAAAAAAAAGGTCAAAACTTGATCCTAAGTCTACCAGAGGGGTCTTTTTGGATATTTTCCTACTCAAAAGCGTTACAAATGCCTTGATTACAGTATTAATCATAAGTATATTTCCATTGATGTTACCTTAGATGAACATGAGTCATATTTCTCGAAACCTGTTCCAATCATTGTCATTTCTAATGTTAGTATATATATATATATATATATATATATATATATATATATATATCCTATTATTCTTGACATTAGTAGTGATGTGTGTCTCAATCCTGCTACTATAACCTTTGTTCTACAAGATGTTGGTGAATAACTCTGACTAGCAACCCGACATCCATTAATAACGAGGAACACTATCGTCTACTCAAGATTGAAAAAGAGACTACAGGTTTCTCGTGGCCAAGATCAGTTGGATACAACGTCATTAAACCAAAACAATCTGTTTTAACTCTTTTTTCATCTTTTCCTTGTGATACATACAATGATCTTTCATTTCTTCTTTCATAACCTCTGGCCACCTGGAATCTTTTTCTGCCTTTGAGTCTGGAGGGATAGTAAAAGAAGAAATGAAAGCTTTGGAAGAGAAAAAAAAAAAAAAAACCATTGTTTGCACTATCGGCCGATACCGATACGATACCTCCGATATCGATACAGTTTGGCATGTCCCGTTCCGATACCGACCGCCACCGCTATCGATATAGAGGGTCGCTTTCCCAGTCAAATCGGCAGAGAAAATTGAACAAGAAAATTCCAATCACCAAGGGGTCTAAATTTAATATTATACCTATTACTATTTTGTTGTCATACATTGGAGTCCAGAAAGTTTGGGTCAAATCCGGCTATCTCACTATACAGTATACTAAAATCGTATAATTATATCCCTAGAAATTTTCCATTGACTCAGGATTCTGAGTCCATGACCAGGTCGGATAGTATTTATGTGCATCCGTATCCTACTTGTTTTGAGGACCAGATGCTACCGGCGAAAAGCTGGGCATGGTCCTGTTTTGATTAAACCAGACTGCGTACATCCTCCCTAGCTAATGAAAGCAACTGAAGAAACTTTGAAGTCAAAGTACTTGCATGATTACATCAATTCAGGCTTGATGTAAGCTTGCATGAATGTCTTTTATGTGGCTTCATAAAAGTCACCGATTGTGTAATAAGTCAAACCTGATTAAGTAGTTTGACAAAAAAAAGTCATGGCAAACTGCACTGAACAAAGACTAATAGATTACAGAATTTATAAGATTATTATTTAAATTAAACAAATCCTACAAAATAGAACCTAGACTGCCAAATACTATGCATGAAGATCACAAATTTCCTGCTAGAAGAAAGCTCCACAATCCATGTATAAGCTGAAGCACAGTAAGTGTGCATAGTGAGTTGTGAGAACAGAAATTAATCTTCATAAAATTGCTAACCAATTGAAACTAAAATACATACAGTAATCAATACCTGAAGATTGCAGCAGCAAGATGACCTGAAGATCTCGAGGAAGCAGACAAATTGCTGTAAATTATTGACAGAAAGCAGTGAGAGAAGATGGCCCCCGGGGTTTCAGTAGCGATTGTTTGAAATAATACAGAAACTTCAAAGCCTGAATTGAAGCCAAGAACACTAACAACCAAATATAAGGAAATAACACTAACAACCAAATATAAGCCAATTGAAACTAAAATACATACAGTAATCAATACCTGAAGATTGCAGCAGCAAGATGCCTGAAGATCTCGAGGAAGCAGACATATTGCTGTAAATTATTCACAGAGCAGTGAGAGAAGAAGGCCCCCGAGGTTTCAGTAACGATTGGTTGAAAAAAGCAAGACTGTTTTGTCCTAGCTCTTTTATCCAAAGTCTATAAAAAAAGGTCCAGTGACATGTTAGACAATTTTCTTTTCTTTTCATGTAATAAGGATACCACAAAAGAAGGAAAGGATAGAGTTACATGTCTACGGGGAAGTCATGTACGAAGCATTGTCCTAAGATTATTCGAGATCTATGTGCAGTCTTCTTCTCGAATCCTCCTAGAGATAAAATTCCCTTGCTACCGGTGGCTTCGTGTCACTGCACACAGCTTCATAAGAGATTATCTGAACTTACCCATATGAAGAATTGAACAGAGTTTGGTTGCTGTCTATGGGAGGGAGGAGTGGAAGAGAGTGGAGAACATAATTTGGAAAGAGTTTTCACGTAAAAGTCTTGTGTTCCAATAGAGGAGGAAATGTGTTGTATATATAGGCAGCCTCTCAACCCTAATGGATTAAAAAATTATAATGACAATACAACTGATAAATATGGCCGTTAAAGAGCCATAAAAACAAAATATCTATTTGTAAATAAATGTCCAATATATAGAAAATTAAAGGTTAAAAACGGTCAGAAAAACAGGAGTAATGAGAAGCAAAAAATTCTTAGGGTCTCAACCCGAACCCGATAGAAGAATTCGGATCGACATTCGGCGCCCGCAAGTGTGAGCGTGCACCCGCACCCGAACTTGAACTTGACGGGGACGGCACGCGCGTATGGCCCACAGTTCTAGCCCACAACAACTCACAAGTGAGACTAGGAGGAGAAATAATACATGGACTGAGGGTTGAGTTCCATTTTCCAATATGGAACTAAAGGATAACTTGGTTTTTTCAATAAAAATAATACAACATGATCTTCAGCTAACCCCGACAACAATTTACACAAAGGAGTCTGACATTGCTGCGCTCGACTCATGTCTTATTACCACACATGGTGCAATCTTAATTAATGAAGAAAAGGGGGTGGAGATGCGGGGAGGGATATAGGACACCCTGGCAGCCGATGACCAAATAGAACACCCGGAGACCCTGAAGACTCCAAACTGAAATTTAGGCCCTAGTCTTTCCCAGAACAACAAAACCTCTCCTTTCCTCTCTTCCATGTCCCAAGACTGACTTGAAATCCAAACCAACAACCAGATTACGGCTCTTCCAAGATACACTTCCTTACCAGAAAAATCTCCGACATATTCTTTCCCTTTTCTTTCCACTGACTTATCCTCTGCTCAATACTAACTCCATACTAACTCCTCATTCCTCATTAGCACAGACTTCTCATAATCACATAGTACATGACAATCGGAATTAGGGATTGAGATGGCAAAAGGAACAGAGTACCTCTCTAGGTTAAGATGTTCCTATTCGAGATTCGATCTTCTGCCTCACTGACAGAACAATGATATACTCCATAACTGCAATTAGACCAATTGGAACACTCAAAGTCATTGTTAATCCGAATATATTTATTTCTGTAAAATTAAAATTATTTAGAGATAATATGTGGGATAAATCTGTTGATTCTATCACAGCTCTCTAACAATGAATAAATCTCAAATGAAAGAGGATGAGGCTATCTCCTACAATGCATATGTGAACTCTATGTTGCAGCTCAATCCAACTATAATCAGGCTTTTTCACCTTTGTTATCCGGACTCTCCACTTTAAGAAGAAATATCCGTCTTGACCCGATAGGACATGGATATGGATATGGAATCTGTATCTGATCCCCCATGGTGATAATTGGATCTTTCATGGTGACAATTGGGAGACTGGTAGTGAAGTAGATAGTTTATTTTAATGTGGTAGTAAAGTAGATGGTTTATTTTAATTTTGTAGACTGATAGTAAAGTAGTAGGGGAGCTGAAAGGACGGTTCCGGATTTATTCAACTAGTTCAGTAAAGTTTACTACTAGTTTATAATCAAAGGTTGTCTTTTTATAAAACATTACAAATTTAATTATGTGATGTGTCTTTTTATGAAACAGTAAAATTTTAATTATACTTAAATATATGAAATGATGCAAACTTAGTTACAGCTGTGTCTTTTTATGAAATTATGTAGATTTAATTAGAGGCTATATCTTTTTATGAAACCGTACAATTTTAATTACATATCTTTTATGAAGCCATGCAAATTCAATTACATGTTGTGTCTTTTTATGAAACCATGTTCAAATATATTTATTTTAATAGTCATATTTTCGTACCCGTATCCAAAATTTGGATCTTTTTTAGCCGAGTCCGTGTGTCCTTCAATTATGAGTTTGAAGAGTCTGACTCTTGGATATGTACCCGTATCTGACATTTGTACCAGAGTCCACGTAACATAGAGCACAATCTAGCACCTATAGTACCCGAGTCCAGGTAACATAGAGCACAGTCTAGCCACCAATGTTATAAAAATCAGCCTAGGTGGCCGCCTAGGCGCTAGGTGACCGTCGGCCGCACCGAAACCCCATGTTCGGTGGTCCTAGGTGCCTGTTCAGCCCTATTCTGATCTGTTTGGCATCTAAACAAGCTTGTTCGGCTCTGTGCAGCTGTTCGGTTTTTGATTTTTTTTATTATTTTTATTTTTTTATGCTTAGTTGTATTGTGAATATATTGATTGAGTTTTAAAATTGTATTTAGATTTTTGAACATTGAAATTTTAAATTTTAAAAATTCCAATTTTAAAATAAAAAAAATTATGAATTGTATTATAGATTTAGAAGTTAGAACATGTTTGGATTTCAAATTTGTATTATGGATTTCAAATTTCAAATTAAAAAAAAAAACTGTACAATCGTCTAGGCATTAGGCGGACCTCTGCCGCACCGAATCCACCTAGCAAAATTTAGAACACGGGTAGCCACAAGCCAAAGGAATGGAGTAAACAACTCCCTTAGGCTGAGTAGGCACACATGCACAAGGTGACCATATGAGACTATTTATGGCAGATCACCCCCACATCTTCTTACATACATCCCTGACCTAGTCCAAGATAGGAAAGTTGCTGAAACTGTATCCTCCAGAGACAATGCATTGTAAATACTAAAGGATAACTTGTTCTCGTCACAGAACAGAATGAAAAAAAATTGCTAATTCTCATAGAACTGACAGAAAATTTGAAGTAGGGGGCTTGGTTTATCTGAGGTTGCAACCCTGTAGACCCATAGAAAACCTCAGAAGCTATCCCCAAAATACTATGGTCCCTATCAAGTTCTATCAAGGATTGGGGCAGTGGCTTATCAACTAGACCTGCCTGAGGGAACACTGATTTACCCAGTGTTCCATGTGTATCAGTTGAAGAAGAAGTTGGGAACCAATTCTCTCCAGACTGGTATTCCAGACCATAGGGAAGGGCTTGTTCTGAAACCTGATTGGATACTGGACAGGAGACTCGTGCAGAGGAGGAATAAGGCAGCAGTAGACCTACTTGTGCAGTGGAAAGAGGGGCAAGTGGAAGATGCAGTATGGGTTCCCTATGACAAGTTTATTATAACCTGCCCCTACTTTGACCTTGAGACAAGGTCAAAATAAGGGGAGAGTATTGATACATTCCCTCCCATGTATCACTGAGCAGCAGTTAGAATCCAGGCTAGTAGGGGTGCACCAAATCAAGTATCAGTCTTAGCAAAGTATCAGTCTTAGCAATGCAGAATAAGTCCAGTATAGCAGTACTTTAAAGGAGAAGTATTCTCCAGGATTAGCTAGCTACCATTAGAATCAGATTCATTAGTTGGTTATCCAATTATCAGTATTCAGTTGGCATTAGTATCAGTACATAATATCAAGCATCACTACATAATATCAAGTATCAGTACATTAGTGAATACTGCATAGGCAATGTAAGGCCATGTCAGCAATTAGTTGGTACAGTCAGCCAATCAATTAGTACAGTCGGTCAATCAATTAGTACAGTCAAATAGAGTGGGCAGCAGGAAGAATGTATGGAGAATGATTCCTGTAGAATTTTCTTTCTTTGATTCCTAGCATTTACATTGTATTTTGCTTTCTTCTCCAAAATTACAATAAAAGAAATCCTAAAACTCCCATTTCCATAGCTCAATTGTTTACATTTACACTCTGTTCTCTGCCGATTCATGGCAAATACTATCAGATCACCACCATTTGCAGGTACAACCGGGAGAGCTCCTATCAACAGGTCACGGGCGCGGGCACGGGAGAAGATCCGACCGCGGTCGTGGACTGATAGCATAGAGTCTCACATAACGACGTTGCGATCACGGTCAGGGAGTGAATCGAAGAGTTGTTAGGTCTGTAGGAGGTGGCCAGAGCGAATGAGCAGGTAAATGGCGATGTTGTGCCTCCGGGATCAACGGAGGAGGAATAGACGCTCCATATTGCTCGGCAGGAGATTATTCTTCTCATTCTCATGGTGATGCTTTATTTAACACGGGGATGAATATAGACTTTCATATTGGAGAATCAAAAAGCATCCGTCATTTCCAACTTTGTTCTTTCTTAGCTACAATCTGTGATTCTCAGTAGCAGTGGTGCACAGTTCCCAAAATTCCTATACCTACCCAACCACCCGACATGCATATTTGCAACTAATTAAATATCCATAACATTTTAGATTAGTAATTAAATATCCAGAACTATTGGTCTGTTACCTTCAATTACTTGTCCATTATATTTACTAGTCACATTCACGTTCGTTGCACTTACGAAAAAGAAAAAAAAAACTATAATATAATTTAAAAATTAGATAAAAATTTAAATTATATTAAAAAATTTTAAATATGATTTGAATATATTTTAATTATGATTTGTTATAGATAAGTTTTTAGAATTTTGAATATGTATTTAGTTAAATAATACTATGTACTTAGTTTAAAACTCTAAATATAATTTGAATATTTAATATATTTTATGATTAATTATATGTTAAGGTAGTTAGAAGAATTTAGAATTTTTTATTTTATTTTATTTTTAACTACGTGAGGAGGTACATACGCGATTAGAAAGATTTTTGAATTTTTTTTCAAATTTTTTATTTAGTGGAGGATATACATACCACTAGGACAGCTTATTTTTTTGTCACTACCACATCCTGAAATAGGGATAATTTTGTCATGTTATATATTATAAGTATTGTGTGTATTTATTTTAAATAATTGCATGATATGTGTATTTATATATATATATTTTTTATGTAGTGTTCTTAATGCGTGAGTTAGTAGACTAGACCTAGATGCCCACTAGATGAAGCCCTGACCGAATTATAGGATCATGGATTTTAATTAGCATTTTGGGATTTAATTATGGAGGTTGTAATTAATTACCGTAATTTTATTTAAATTATTGTGTCTTACCGTTGCTTCGATATTTGGAGCGCTATCATAGCTTTTGCCTTCCACCAAATTCCACACCCTTGTCCTAGACATGCTAGCCTACCATTCTGACATTTGTGTAACTCATAAATATGCTCTCTTGTGCTTCATTTTAGTCGCACAATATTCGTCGCAGACGTTTATTTTTAATTCTAAATAAATCCAACTTTGTATCTTTGTGCGTTCCAATCAAAATTGGAGACACAATCTCGACCCATTTTGTGCAACCAAAATTATGATAATATTCTATTCTGAGTCTTCTATGCCAATGACACTTGTGTCCCACCTAATTTTAACCCCATGTACTTCCAACTAATTTTAGAACACCAATTGTATTAATTTTAATTAAATTGATGTAAGGACCCAACTTGACCCAAAACTAGATCCAACACCAAACAAAACCCCCATTCACACCCTCAAAACTCATACTAAACACCATACACCCTTTTTAGCCACTACATCACACCAAACATGGTGTTTCCCTCATTTAATCCAAAAACTCACCTTCTGTGCAATTTTTTAATTGTTGGGGACTTTATTACAAAAGTTCAATAATGTGTCACCATCCTATTGGTCAAGACCAATGAAGAAAACAACCCCTCCCTTTGACCGTTCAACTCTCTCTCCCTCTCTCCTCCTTTTGTTGTACATTTTTCTTTCATCTTAAATCATGGCCATCCATTTAAAATGGAACCATCTTCACCACACACACCTATATATAATACTAACCCCTCTCCCAATGCAAACCCCATCCCAAGGTGTACAGCCGACCCTAATCCCTAGGAGGTCAACATCAACCTCTCCTCCCACATGCAAAAACACCTCTCCATTATTTAAACATCACCTCCACCTACATCAAACAAAAACCCTAACTATAATACACCCTCCCCCTCTATTCATCCTCCTTCCTCCTTTTCCCCGCAGCCGTAGCCCCGACCGGAGTAGCCGAGTCCGGCCACCCCCTTCCTGCCAACCCGCCGGAGCCGACCTCGTCGCCCGCCTGCACCTTTCCCTCGACAGGAAGCCCACGCCGGAGCCGACCCGCTAAACCCGACTGCACCGAGCAGTCCCCCGTAGCCCGACTTCCTTCTCCCTTCCGACCAGTCGATCCCAACCGTCGACTGAACCGCCAGCACGACCACGACTCCTCCCCCGCCTGAACGACATCCTGAAACAGCCTCCGGTCATCTTCTCCGATCAGTAGCCCCGTCGGAACAGCCTCGTCCCCGAGCAGCCGACTTCACCTGGCTGTTCTCGACCCGCTGAACTTCCCAACCCGTAGCCATCTCCCCCTCGTCGACATCACCTCCAACAGCGGCTAACACCACCGCCATTAACGCCACCAACACCACTGGTCCTCACCGCAAGCCTCGACACCCCGACCCGAGCTAGCTCACCTGAACCGACCACCCTCTTCTTCTTCCTCCTCTTCCCGGCCATTAACCCCGACGTCCCCGGTCCCAGCAGCAGCTTCCCATCTCCGGTGAACTTCACGACCTTCCTCCAGCACCCTCATCTTCCACCAAGCCGCAGCGGCCGAGCCTCACCAATCATCATCATCATCATCATCATCACCAATCATCATCACCATCACCAATCATCATCACCAATCATCACCTTCGTCATAATCATCATCATCATCGTCGTCATCGTCGTCATCATCGTCGTCATCGTCCATGCGTGCCCGCCAAGGTTTGTAGTTGTTCCCCCTTCCTTCGTGATTTTATGTGTGCATATGTGTGAATAGTGTAGGGTTTAGTATTGCTTCATGACAGGTTTAGTTGGATGTGATTCCAGACCCGTGTCGGTGAACCCAAACTCGTATGCGTATACGTACGCGTATGTGTATAGTATTCAATTTGGTGTATATATAAATATAAATATATATATATATATATATATATATATATAGTATTCAATTTGGTATATATAGATATATATTTAGTGTGTGTATATATATTGTGAGGTAATTAAATGCTAGTTAGGACTATATATATAATTGTATATGTACTGAGAGACCCTAGTGTTAATTACGGATATCCCGTTATTACATTGACCGTGTGACCCTGAGACTTGTGAGTTGACTGCCTTATGTACACTGACGTACTGGCGAGACCTGTGTTAGTGTTTGACTGTTTGATTTTGCACAGTAATTGCAGACTTAACACCCGTGCAGTTAGACGCATATTCGACCCTGTTAGTTGACCCGTGTCACCCTAGTGTAACCCTGAGTTCAGTGTAATTATGGTTGTGTATGTGCTAGTATAATGACTGATGCTATATTGTATTATATTATATGTATATAGGACCATTGAATTGTTCTGCGAGACTACAGGAGCAGGACATTAGTATTGTCCGCTCAGGACCCCAGGCGAGTACATTCTCTGATAGTTTCTTATTTTATAATATCCTCTATGTTCATTGTATTTAGTGTGGATATCCATGTTTCTTGACACGATGGTTACACGGATTGGTATATTTGGATCTCGTCATGAGATGTTATTCCTTGTTCATGGTGTATCTTATGCAAGTCTTGTTCCATTGATTATCATGTACATGTACAGACACTGATTCTCGGAAAGAGTCACTATCTTCTTGGGGAATCCCGTGCCATAGCGTACCATGGTTGGATCTACTATACCAGTCGGGGGTGGAGAGTATTTTAGTGTAGATATGTGTCATACCTTTCATGTACAAGTCTTGTTCTCATGTTAGTGTTGGTCATACACCGCACGTATGACTAACCAGTCCATTATTCGTGTACAAGTTCCCAAGCCGATCACATGTTAAAGCTAGTACTCACACACTTAGTCATTAGTATTCTTGTTCATTGTCATATTGTTTATTCCTATATTTATTTCCAGTATTTCCTCTATTGTGTATCTCTTGTACATGTATATGCATCTTGTATATTTACATCTATTTACTGCTACATAGTTCATATCATTGATTTAGAACTGCTATTAGAGATGTACTTCGTTACATTATGACTGAAAATATTTTTCCAGACTGCGACTTAGAGGACTTGTTTCCGGCATAATTGGAGACTTGGATGTTATTGTTTGCAGGTTAGATTATTTTGTTGTTTAGGCTTGTGTTGTATTTCATTTATTTTCTTCGATATCTCATCGTGCTTTAGTTTCTGTGATTGAGTATTCCATATTATATTATGATATCTGTGTCTCCTTATGGAGTTGGATATTCGTGTGAGATTGATTAGATAGTATTGTGACCTAGACAGCGTTCTACCGCCGATGCTGCGGCGTAGGCTGGACGCACCCACGTACTCGTGTCCCAAATTCCGGGTACGAGTCGTGATATTTTTAGCAGTTTTCAAGACGCATTATAATAGTAGAGATGGTCAATTTATTCTTTTGAAGACTATTTTGTCCATGACAACAAGTAATTATAAATAATCAAAAATTGAAAAACTATATATTTGTCAATATCTCCTTATCTATAGTTGAGGTATATTTTTGTGTTTATTTTGGTTTGGTTTTTATAATTTGTTCAATGGGAGTTTTTTTTTTAAAATCAATATTTAATACGGTATAATATTTCAGGATATTTAGTTACAAAAATGTAAAAATTAAGGATATTTAGTTACAAACAAGCCAAAAAGGATACTTAGAGTTGGTATAAGTCCAAAAGAAACAATCAAAGACCAACCGAATATAGATGGGGCATATCGCTGATGTTAATATATATACCTATTACTAAATTTATGTCATACATTGGTGGAATCCAAAAAGTTCAGGTCAAATCTGGCTCTCTCACTATACAAGTATACTAAAATCATATAATTATATCCCTAAATTCTTTTCCTTTGATTCAGGAATCTTAGTCCAGGCCAAGGTCCGATAGTATTTATGTGCATCCGTATCCTACTTGTTTTGAGAACCATGTCTACTTACAAGGACCAGATGCTACTGGCGGAAAGTTGGGCATGACCCAGTTTGGATTAAACCAGACTGGGTACAGAGTCTCTAACTAATGAAAACAACTGAAGAAACTTTGCAGTCAAAGTACTTGCATGATTTCACCATTTCAGGCTTCATGTAAGCTAGGGGGAGTGTCTCGTATGTGGCTTGGTAAAAGTCTCTGTCTGTGTAATAAGTCGAACTTGATTAAGTATTGCAGTCAGGAGGTTCCTGGCTAAATACTTATCCTGTTGTATCCACCAACAGTTTAATAGTTTGACAAAAAGGTCATGGCAAACTGCGCAGGTCAATGGTTAATAGATTACAAACTTTATAATATTATTATTCAAATTAAACAAATCCCACGAAATGGAACCTAGACTGCCAAATACTATGTATGAAGATCACAAATTTCCTGCTAGAAAGCTCCACAATCCATGTATAAGCTGAAGCACAGTATAGTGGCATAGTGAGTTCTGAGAACAGAAATTAATCTTCATAAAATTGCCAACCAATTGAAACGAAAATACATACAGTAATCAATACCTGAAGATTGCAGTAGCAAGATGCCTTGAAGATCTCGAGGATGCAGACATATTGCTGTAAATTATTGACAGAAAGCAGTGAGAGAAGAAGGCCCCCGGGGTTTCAGTAACGATTGGTTGAAATAATACAGAAACTTCAAAGCCTGAAATGAAGCCAATAACACTAACAACAAAATATAAGCAAATAACTAAGTTTGTAATCATCATATAAAAATGAAAGACTGATATAAGAACAGTAGCACATAGCTTATAAGAAACAAATATCTGTTCTTTATTAGCAGTTGGCAGTGAAGTGATCTCTGATTTCATACCTAAATAAATTCATCAAAATAGTTGATCATGAAATGTTCTGTGCTAATACTAAAAGGGAAAGCTCCCTTCTTCAGCCTGCAACCTGGCACATTTAGATCTCTCATGTCGTGTTTACTGCTACTCTAGTCTGATAACTTAAGCAGCTAGTAAAGCAAGAATGTTGTACTAGCTCTTTTATCCATAGTCTACAAAACTTCGAGTGATCTCCAGCTAACCTCTACAACCATTTACACAAAGGAGCCTGACTTTTTCTGCGCTCGACTCACGTCTTACCACACTTTGTGCAATCTTAATTAATGAAGAAAAGAGGGCGGAGATGCGGAGAGGGATATAGGACACACTGGCAGCCGATGACCAAATAGAACACCCACAGACCCTAAAGACTCCAAACTGAAATTTAGGCCCTAAGTCTTCCCCAGAACAGCATAACCTCTCCATTCCTGCTCTTCCATGTCCCAAGACTGTCTTGAAATCCAAACCAACAACCAGATTACAGCTCTTCCAAGATACACTTCCCTACAAGAAAAATCCCCGACATATTCTTTCCCTTTTCTTTCCACCGACTTTATCCTCTGCTCAATACTAACTCCTCATTCTCATTCCTCATTAGCACACGCTTCTCATAATCACATAGTACATGACAATCGGAATTAGGGATTGAGATGGCAGAAGGAACGGAGTACCTCTCTAGGTTAAGATGTTCCTATTCGAGATTCGGTCTTCTGCCCCACTGGCTGAACAATGATATACTCCATAAATGCAACTAGACCAATTGGAGCACTCAAAGTCATTGTTAATCCGAATAAATTTATTTCTGTAAAATTAAACTGATTTAGAAATAATCTGTGGGATACATCTGCTGATTCTATCACAACTCTCTAACAATGAATAAATCTCAAATGAAAGAGTATGAGACCTATCTCCTGCAATGAATATGTGAACTCTATGTTGCAGCTCAATCCAACTATAACCACGCTTCTTCACAATCTTATGTCGATCCATCACTTCCCTAGCTTCCATGGCATCAATCCATCTTCCTTTGTCCGCATGAACATTATACATCATGACATACGGAGCTGAGCTCTCTGGCTCGACCTTTGCCAAGGCTTCTGCCGCCACCTTAGCCAACTTCACATTGCTATGGATCCTACAAGCACCAAGCAATGCTCCCCATACGGATTTATCAGGCGGAACCACCATTTCATTGATCACCTTCATTGCGTCCTCCAGCATCCCGTGCCGCCCGATGAGGTCTACGAGCGAAGCATAGTGCTCAACTTTGGGTGTCAGTCTGAACACTCGAACCATAGAATTGAACAAGTTCTTCCCTTCATCCACCAAACCAGCATGACAACAGGCATGCAGAAGAGAAATGAATGTTATGTATGTAGGCCTAATCTTCATCATTTTCATCTTCTCGAAGAGCAAAAGCGCTCCCTTGGCATGTCCGTGTTGTGCGAATCCTCCTATCATTGCATTCCACGAGATTACGTCTCTTTCATGCATACGCATCCCATTAAAGACAAACTTAGCATCCAACATCGAACCACACCGCGAGTACATTGTGATGAGGGCATTGTTTATGGGGGTGTCCGGTAGAATTGTTTTCATGATGATTTGGTGGATTTGGATCCCTAAACTGAGGCTTGCTAGCCCAGAACAAACACTAAGCAACGAAGACAGAGTGTGACGGTCCGGTCTTTCACGGTTTGCTTGCATACGATGAAATATTGCAAATGCTTCATCATAGTCCCCATTCTGTTCATATCCAGCTATCATCGTGTTCCAGGAAGTAACACTCTTCCGGGGAATCTGCTCAAAATATTCCCGCGCTAATTCCATTTCTCCTTTCCGAGTAAATCCACTAATAATCGCGTTCCAGGACCATGCATCCGGTGCAGGCATTCGCTCAATAAGCCTCACGGCCTTATCCATCTCCAAATTCTGAACGTACCCATGGATCATTGTGTTCCAAGAAACTACATCCCTTATGGGCATCTCCTCAAAAAGCACCCTTGCCGTCCTAAGGTCCCTAGCCTTCACATAACACTTGATCATAGAATTCCAAGTAACCACATTCCTCTCGAACCCTCCTTGCCTCTGACTAGTCTTGGGTATCAAGTAGAAAAGAGTGCGCGCTTCCTCCACCTTCCCGCACTGTGCATATCCGGCAATGAGAGTATTATAGGCACTGATGGCCCCGTCGAACTTCCTTCCGTTCCTGAGCAGAATCTCCTCTGCCTCGTCGAGCCTACCGTTCATGACCAACCCTGAGACCAGAGTGCTGAAAGTTGTCGTGTCCCGTTCCGGCATGCTCTCAAACAGCTCCACCGCTCGCCTAACGTTCCCGCAATCTAAAAACCCAGTAATCATAACATTCCAAGAGACAACGGTCCTATTCGGCATTTTATCAAACAGGTACATGGCGTCCTTCATCAGCCCGTTGTGCGTATACGCGCTCATCATCGTGTTCCACGAGCAGGAGTCCCTGTGGGGCATCGCGTCGAACAGCCTCCGTGCCCCGCCGAGGTCGAGAGAGGAGGCGTAGCAGGAGAGCATGGTGTTCCAGGAGACGGCGTCCCGGTGGGGCATTCTGTCGAACAGGTCGAGGGCGCGGGAGACGCTGCGGCTGCGGGCGTGGACGGAGAGCATGGAGTTCCACGTGACGATGTTGCGGTCACTGTCGGGGAGCGAATCGAAGATCTGTTGGGCCTGGTGGAGGTGGCCGGAGCGGATGAGCCGGGAAATGGCGACGTTGTGGCTCCGGGGATCACCGGAGGGGGAATGGACGCTACATAATGTTCTGCGGAATATCATTCTTCTCATTCTGTAATGTTTTATTTAACACGGGAAAGAATAATAGATTTCCTTCCTTAGTTTTCTACTTTTTCTTTCTGGAATACAACATGCGACTTGCCAGTAGTAGTGCAAAGTTCCCACAATTCTTATTGGGTTGTGATAATGCACTACAAAGAACACTTAGAATTGTCCATAATTTTACTCCTAAAAATTATAAGTTTGTCACTTCTCAAACTTATTTAGGGTTGCCTATACCAACCTATATAAGTAAAAATTATTTCTCTTATTTCTTTTTTACAAAAGAAGAAATCCCTCGTTCTCTCCAAGTCCTAAAACCTAAACCTAACTTTGGAATTTGATAGTTGTGGTCTCAAGTGGGAGAAAATTCTGATTTGGTGATTCTCCAACGAATATTCTTTCGGTACATCTTCGATAACATACGATGAATAAGTTTTTCAAGCATGCTATTGTCACCAAATTATTTAGTTTTATTCGACTATTGTATGAGCGATGCATGAAATTCTCTTCGATGAAGAAGTCGGATCATGCAATCCATTAAATATGCACTCCGTTCATTCCGAAGAATATGTCGGTTGTTCCGAAGCACCTACGGTACGTAAAATGACAACCATATTTCGATAGTCAACAGTCATCGTGTAAGGACGGTATAAACTATGACAGTCCTATATAAATATAGGACTGTCATAAATTCGACAGTCCTATAGACTATGTGGACTGTCAAAATACTGACAGTCCTGAAGATAAAATGCTGATCAACGTATTTTCTTCAAGACTGTAAAAAATTTGACAGTCTACTCAATACATTAGTCTGTACAAATTGTGACAGTCCAAAAACTATTTAAAGTTATTAATTTTTATATTATTTTATATTGGTTATATGATCAACCTTTTACAGATGCTGTGGTACATCCTGTTATTGGGGTTGATGTGGAGAATGTCACGTCCCAATTTCGCAAAATCGTTGGAGCATCCCCCGAGGCATGACCGCCGTGCGGGCCTGGGGTTGCGTCCGCACAAGGCTAAGTATTTTTTTTTTTGCATAACGAGCACATATTCAGAGTACGCAGAATAAATTGAAGCACAAATTTGAAACATGAAAAAGTTCTCTTTTATTGATAATGAACATCTATTACAAACTCCTGAACGAGTCAGCTACTTTGCCGCACGGGCTTACAAAAATGTTGACACAAAATGAGATGGCAGTCTTGTACATTATATCCCTTTACTAAACTTCAAAATGATAAAGACCTCCAGGTGGAATGATAGCTTTTCCACGGAGCTGCATTCTTGATTGGGTTCTAGCTCTTGTTTTCAAAATACTTCAAGGATGGCGCGATCAGGATGCGCCTACAGCTGGACTGGATCGGGAAGACGACTTCGGCTCCTCGCTCGGTTCGTCTTAGTGCAGGAAACCTGTTTCAACGAGGGTCGGTACATCGAAATATACTGGTGAAGGCGAGCTAAACCCAACTATACCAATCAACACGTTGTTTTAATGAAGCACGCATATTTATTGTGGTCTTTCTATCTTGCCTTAGTTCATTTACAAGTAAGCAGCATATAGAATTTACTGAAATAAACTTGCCACCGTTCGGTGGCTTTTACCTGTCCGTCTGAACCACCTGCACAATACTTACTATGCCTTCCCTGCCACGAAGACACAAGTTAGTTTGCAATAGGTTTAAATATACAGGGATCACTGGCATGATGCCATGAAGGACACTAGTCATAGACGAGAATGGTTTGCAGCGAAAGTACAGTGGGCGCTATAAGCTATCTCGTCTAGTACAGTAGACTATACAGTAGAGTTCCGTCTGGATCGGATCGGTGCCAGTGCCCCAGCGACCGTCAGCAGGAACCAATGACCTTGTGCACAAGTTGTTCGTGATCGAACGATATGTTTACTAAGTTAACAGTTCATGCAGTTGAGGCAACACGAGTACATGACAAGCAGTATCACATGATTTATTTTGCATAGCCTCACTGAACAATTATGCGCATACAAGGTGTGTTCTATACTTAGCACGATTTATAGAAAATTTGCAACGAACTAGCATATAATAAGATAACAGTTCACAAGTTTATTTTTGACAAGCAATATAATCCAAGTCTATTCCCTTTTTATCTTGACATCTTTTAGTTATTACTTAGTATCATCTGATCGGGGCAAACAAGGACGTAATATTTCTAGATATGAAGACTTGGAAGAAGGGATAGCTAATCGAGATGGTAGCCACTCACTTAGTTGGTTGAAAGGGAGAAGGAAAGAGGCGCTTCAAGACTCCGCTCGTAAGCCGTCTACTGCTCGTTCACCTGCATCGACGAACAGCTTGATCAATACCTCTTCCTCTCTTTCCATACTCGGAATTGAAGTACAATTCAATGAACGAAAATAATAAAATCCATCAAAATCGTTCAAGAAAACCCAAGCAAATCTGAAAACTAACTCAAGCACGAAAGCAACGAGCGACATCGAAATCTGAGGCAACAAAAGATGCAGCGGAGAGGTCCCTCCTGACTCTGCCGCTAAGTCGATCCCGGGGGAACGGTCCACTGAATATGAGAATCGATTCCGAAGAAGCAAATCCATAACGAGGATGAGTTCTTGTTTCAATCTATCCCGGTCGAACGATACCATCTTGTATTTCTTAGCCGTGCTTCCCGAATAAGGAAAACGGGACGCCACATCCTACCCAACTAATTTGAAGTTTTGTCCCGAAACTTAGGAATAGAGCCTACCGTTAGGGATTATTTTGTTGCGGGCGATGATTATTGTGGCAGCTTAATGGGCAGTCACGAACTGCATGGTTTGATTGACCGCAAACTAAGCATAACCCAAGTCTCAGGCGACACTTTTCAATTGCGTGCCCCGGCCGCCTGCAGAAGCGACATAGTCTATCTAACTTTTCTCTATGCTTGCCACCGTTGTTCGGACGCTTTGTAGCGTTGTTTCCTCTATCGTTGCTTTGGCATTTGTGATTGTAGATATGCACAGCGCCGGTAGGAACGTAAGGATACTGCGGTTCAAGAGATAAAGCATGATTCATAACTTCCCGCATGGTCTCGTGCTGATGAACGACTACGTGCGCATGGATGGCAGGGCGTAGACCACCTTCAAACCTTCTAGCTCGACTCGCTGCATCAGGTAAATAGGCGCTAGTGAATTTGGAGAGTCGGTTGAATTCAGCGGAATACTGTTTAACTGTCATGCTGCCTTGCCTCAGTTGCACGAACTCATTATCCATCTGGACGAACTGGAGGGGGTATAAACTCCTCTTCAAACGCGGCACAAAAGTCGTCCACGAGATCGCCTCCTCTCCATGGTCAAATTGAAGAGATCTTTGATGCACGTTCCACCAATCGTGCGCATTGAGGCGTAGCTGCAGTTGCGTGCATACGACGCGCTTCTCTTCGGGGACCTCTAGCAGAGCGAAGTGGTCTTCAAGTTCGGCCAACCAATCTAGAGCCACGATTGGGTCCTCAGTCCCGTTGAATGGAGTGTTGCAGACTTTCTTGAAGTGGCCAAAGTCGAAGGCAGTCACGTCCCTCGTCCTTGGAATTTGCGACGTCTCGACTTCAAGCACGGGCTGTTCCACCGGAGTCGCTGCTATTGCCGCGGACTAGTTGGAAGCCAAAGTCTGCACGATTTGTTGTAGGGTATCTACCTGCTGCTGTTGGACTGAGAATCGAGCTTCTATATTGTCTTGGAACTTGAGCTGACTCTTCTCCGCTCGCTTCTCGGCCCGTTCGTAGCGAGCCTCATCCCTTTGTTGGTTTGTCTCCAACATCCGCATCAATTGCTGGATGGGATCGATGCTTGGCACGGCTCGCTGGCTCCTTGAACTTTCCGAAGTGCCAGAACTACTTCCTTGGGCTTGCGACTCGCCCGGTGCTTGCGCTGTGGATTGCGCAGGTACCATTCCTTCAAAAGAAGGTAAATTACATTAGGATCATAATGTATTATGGACTTATTACATGAACGTATCTCATTTTGGCCTAGCGAGTTCAAGAGTTCGCACAAGGATTTATCGTTAAAGTAACTTTTCCCTTACGAGGGTCAGGAACTTGAATATGTGCTCTGATACCAACATGTCACGTCCCGATTCCGTGGAATCGTTGGGGCGTCCCCCGAGGCATGACCGCCGTACGGGCCTGGGGTTGCGCCCACACAAGGCTAAGTATTTTTTTTGCATAATGAGCACATATTCAGAGTACGCAGAATAAATTGAAGCACAAATTTAAAACATGGAAAAGTTCTCTTTTATTGATAATGAACATCTATTACAAACTCTTGAATGAGTCAGCTAATTTGTCGCACGGGCTTACAAAAGTGTTGACACAAAATGAGATGGCAGTCTTGTACATTACATCCCTTTACTAAACTTCAAAATGATAAAGACCTCCGGATGGAATGATAGCTTTTCCACGGAGCTGCATTCTTGATTGGGTTCTAGCTCCTGTTTTCAAAATACTTCAAGGGTGGCGTGATCAGGATGCGCTGTCACGTCCCAGTCCCAAAATACCGAGGGACTAAATACGTGGCAATGGCCAGCAGTACACACCGATGGACAAACCCAATTTAATAGATCCATTGGGGCATACTTAAGCTGTAATACAACAATAAATAGGTCCAATGATACAAGTCACAGTCTATTCTAATCTCATCCACAACAGATAATCACAGATCAAATGCCAGAATAAAAGCAAATAAATATAAACTAACATATCTCAACAAAAGTGTCTCGGAGAACAATCCGAGAATAAGTCTGATACATCAATGCAATAGACTGGAAATAAAGTAACTAGAAACAGAAATAACTGAGTATATAAAGCCAATACTCAGGAGAAGTCCTCTGGCATGATCTCGTCCTCTGATCCTGGTTCTGCTCCAATGTAGGCACCTGCTTCTGCTAATGCTAATGCTAATGCTCCGATCCCGTATACCTCGGGATAGATCTCGTCAGCTAATCCTGGGGACATAATCCGGTATCCAGGTCCTCAGGGGACATAGCAAGGTACAAGTAACAATATGCCAAAATAAATACAGTACAATAGCAAATAAAATAAAATAGGGTGACTATGTAACCATCTATGTGAAATGCAAGTGAGAGCATAACTAAAACTCAGGCTAAGACCACTACAAGCTCTGTGTCGGAGAGCCGATAGCAGTAATATCACTAGTAGAGTGCCTAGCTCCAATGTAGAGTCTAAGGCCTCACAATAATATCTCACTAGTAGAGTGCCTAGCTCTGATATAGAGTCTAAAGCCTCACCATAATAAATAAATATATATATAAATCAGCCTGTAGCTTGTGTGTCTCTCCCCACCCAATGTAATCATACGTGTCATGTCCATGACACACAAGATCAAGACTAATGCAGCAAGTCATAATAAGATCTAAGAATATAATGTCTATGTCATGTCACCTATATCTTATACAGAATCACCATGAATATCTCAGGAAGATTCTGTCTCATGAATAGTGTCAAGTGTCCTAGGTTATGATGTACTTGATAAGACAAGTACGAGAATGTAAAGGGTCACGAATGTCCATCTCTAGGTGACGTTACACAACTCCGCGTACGGTGTTGGCACCCGACTATTAATCGGACGCTAAGTAGGTCACACGGTCCTAGGTCAAGCATGCACAACAATATAAATGAATAAAGGAAAATATGTAACAAGACTGCAAGTTTTGGCAAGGTACACTTGCTTGTGGTTCTGGCTCCAACTGTAGCTCTGGTCTCAGTGGGAATTGCAGGTACTACTCCGGTTGCTGAAATAAACATCACCATTAGATTCAGAAAATATCAAATAGCTAGAAATGCCTGTCCTTAAGTCCAATTTGGACACAGGGACAAAAATCACAGTTTCCGGTCAAAGCGGGGTCCACATGTGGGCCGCTTCGCACTGAAAAATGCTTCAAGGTCAAAGGTCTCCAAATTCGTCAAACTTAGTGTCAACAAGTCCAAAACGATGATATGAACCCAACGGAACTTCCAGAACTGGATTCCGATGAGCCGATCACAAAATCGTCCGTCAAGTGGAGCCGCGGGGCCCACGATACGCGATTTTGTCAACGTTCTCAGAATCGAACCAAACTTGGGTCACAGGACCAGCGTATTGCTACGAGTCCGATGGCGTAAGTTTTATCTTGATCCGACGTGTGTACACAAAGATATAATATGATTTAGAACAGGAGGATACGGGGCGTTGTCGGCGGATATGCGTTGATTCCGGTGTGCACGCACATCCAAATCAACTTCTGCGAAATCCCGCACGTCCGTATCGATGGCGCGCACATTTCGGTAAAGATTGCACGCGACCAAGTCATCCTGTTTGGCGGGGCATACTCAGTTCCGGGGTGAAATAGGGTATTGATTTTCCTATTTTTGGATCGCAGTTCGCGATCGCCACAGGACGCGACGCACCGAACGGGTTACACGGGCATCGAGGGGCTTACACAGTCTACACGTCACAACTGACGGAATAGAAAACAGGGCAACGAGGAGAGAGAAAACCTACCTGAACAGGGCTCCGTGAAACTGGGTTCTTTGTGTCCGCGAGAAGATGCGACACGGGGAAACTGTGTCCGGTCTAGGGTTTCTGCTGTGTCCGGGTCAGGGGCTGCTCGGCGGACACAGTAGAGGCTTCCAGGGGCTGCTCGGCGAGGTGCGGCTGCGGCGGAGTCGTGTGGTGGTGCCGGTGGTGGGAGATGAAGGAGACTTGGTCGAGGGAAGGGGAGGAGAGATGGGGGCTCGAGGTGGGTAGGCGGCTGGGGACGGGGAGTGAGGCGGAGACGGAGGCGACGTTGGGGGGAGTTAGGTCGGTGGTCGGGTCGAGCGGGGCTGACTGCTGGGTGGTGGAGGTTCGAGATCGGCGGAGAGATCTGGGACGGGTGGAGGAAGAAGATGGTGGTGGTGGTGGTGGGCTTCGACGGTGGAGCTGGGAGAGGAAGAGGGGAGATGATGATGGTCGTCGATGGTGGACTAGGGCGGAGGAGAGGGGTGTTCTGGTCGGGGATGGGTGGAGCAAGGAGGAAGAAGGCGGCTGGGAGTTAGGGTTCAGGGGAGTTCGTCGACGGCTGGCTGCGGGCGGCGGCGTAGCTGAGAGAGGGTTTGCGGCAGTGGCGTGCACAGAAGTCGAGGCTATTAAATAGCCTGAATAGTAATCCCGATGGGTTTAGGATTAGGGTTTCGGCGGTTAACGGGTTTGGGTCCGGGTCCGCGGGTCGGGCGGCGGATCCGGCCCGATCCGCTAAGGCTAGGATGCGGGTTTGGGTCTGCGGGTTTCGGGTCGGGTTTAGATCCGACCCGACCCGATAAGGCTGGGTTCGGTTCAGCTGAACCGGGTCCGGGTTGGTTTGGGTTGGTTTGGTTCAATTGAACCGAGTTTATTTCTAGGGTTTAATTATGACTGGTTTTTAGGGCTTTAAAATGCTTCCGGAGTCCAATAAATTCACAGAAAATTATCCTATGTCCGATTTTCCATTATATCCCATAAAATATTATTTTCATAATATTTTAATATTAATTAATATTCTTTAAAAATCATTTAATCACAAAATACCTTAGTTTTAATTTTAGAAAATTACAAAAAATTGTGTAAAATAGTTTTAAATTTTTTCTGAAAAATTAGGGTGATTACATGCGCCTACAGCTGGACTGGATCGGAAAGACGACTTCAGCTCCTCGCTTGGTTCGCCTTAGTGCGGGGAACCTGTTTCAACGAGGGTTAGTACATCGAAATGTACTGGTGAAGGCGACCTAAACCCAACTATACCAATCAATACATTGTTTTAATGAAGCATGCATATTTATTGTGGTCTTTCTATCTTGTCTTAGTTTATTTACATGTAAGCAGCATATAGAATTTACTGAAATGAACTTGCCACCGTTAGGTGGCTTTTACCTGTCCGTCTGAACCACCTGCATAATACTTACCATGCCTTACCTGCCACAAAGACACAAGTTAGTTTGTAACAGGTTTAAATATACAGGGATCACTGGCATGATGCCATGAAGGACACTAGTCATAGACGAGAATGGTTTACAGCGAAAGTACAGTGGGCGCTACAAGCCATCTCATCTAGTTCAGTAGACTATATAGTAGAGTTCCGTCTGGACCGGATCGGTGCCAGTGCCCCAACGATCGTCCGCAGGAACCAATGACCTTGTGCACAAGTTATCCGTGATCGAACGGTATGTTTACTAAGTTAACAGTTCATGCAGTTGAGGCAACATGAGTACATGACAAGCAGTATCACATGATTCATTTTACATAGCCTCCCTGAACAATTATGCGCATACAAGGTATGTTCCATACTTAGCACGATTTATAGAAAATTTGCAACGAACTAGCATACAATAAGATAACAGTTCACAAGTTTAGTTTTGACAAGCAATATAATCCAAGTCTATTCCCTTTTTATCTTGACATCTTTTAGTTATTACTTGGTATCGTCTGATCGGAGCAAACAAGGATACAAGATTTATAGATGTGAAGACTTGGAAGAAGGGATAGCTAATCGGGATGGTAGCCACTCACTTAGTTGGTTGGAAGGGAGAAGGAAAGAGGTGCTTGAAGACTCCACTCGTAAGCCGCCTACTGCTCGTTCACCTGCATCGACGAACAGCTTGATCAATACCTCTTCCTCTCTTTCCATACTCGGAATTGAAGTGCAATTCAATGAACGAAAACAATGAAATCCATCGAAACCGTTCAAGAAAACCCAAGCAAATCTGAAAACTAACTCAAGCACAAAAGCAACAAGCGACATCAAAATTTGAGGCAACAAAAGATGCAGTGGAGAGGTCCCTCCTGACTCTGTCGCTAAGTCATTCCCGAGGGCACGGTCCACTGAATATGGGAATCGATTCCGAAAAAGCAAATCCATAACGAGAACGAGTTCTTATTTTAATCTATCCTGATCGAACGATACCATCTTGTATTTCTTAGTCGCGCTTCCCGAATAAGAAAAACGGGGCGCCACAGAGAATGTATTCTCAACGGATATTCGATTTGCATCCCACGAAGAAGCATTAGATTGGTACAGAGAAGTTGGAAGATGACATAACATAGTCATTGTCATTGAAAGATCGATCAAATCTCGCCCGGGCCGAAAATATTTAGAGCTGGGCTGCGAAAGAGGAGGTGTGTTCAGGCAGCATCGAAAAAAAAATTATTATTGAAAAAAAATCCCTAAGAAAAATGTTGGGACTATGTTTGATAATAAACGGGAAGAGAAATACGGGAAACGAGGTCTTATACGAAAACTTGCCCTTTCTTCGGTGTTTACAAACAAGATTGTACAATTTAATCCTATACGAGGATGTCTAAGTACAATTTATTTAATCTGGGTAAATATTGCTATAGGTGTCTGATCTGCAGTCGATCACTTTGGCCCTTGGACCACACGATGTTGAAGAAGTGCCGTGGAAGACAGAAAGCAGCTTCGAAGGTTGCTAAAGATGGTGGATGACCGATGCCAAAGTCGTCGATCCCTTCTCTTTGTCTAAGCTCTGGATTCTTCTCTCTCTCTTGACCTCTTCCTCTCCTTTTTGACCAATTTCTTTGACCTTTTAATCCGCGACCTATTTACCTCTGTTGATAGAGGTCTCTATTTATAGACTTTTTAGTGACAGTGACCACACAGTCGGCGTAAAAACCGAGTAGTGGAAAGTACAACATCCTTTTACACGACGGTTTAAAATAACCAATGCCTGCGTATAAATAATCTTTTCAATGAGCAAGTGACGCGTGTCCAACTAAGGGACAAACGCGTATAACTGCTGCGGAGATCACGACGTAGAAGCCACGTAGGTAGTTATCCCTTGTGTAGAAGAGGTTGGCGTAGAAGCCAAATGACTGTCACCATGGCGTAGAAGCCAAGTAGGCATAGAAGCCGAGTAAGCGTAGAAGCCGAGTGGGCGTAGAAGCCGAATGGTCGTAGAGGCCGAGTGGCATAGAAGCCGAGTGGGCATAGAAGCCGAGTGGGCGTAGAAGCCGAGTGGGCATAGAAGCTGAGCAGGCGTAGAAGCCGAGTGGGCATAGAAGCCGAGCAGGCGTAGAAGCCGAGATTATGTGGACGTTTTAGCCGAAATTACGGCTCTTAGAGATATAATCAAATCTCTCGCATTAAATGTCGAGATCTGCCCCCATCCTGCGCATTAAATGTTGAGACGTGTCTTTAAGATTTGACATCATTCTGCGCATTAAATGCAGATACGCGCCTCGAATCCTGTATGAAGAGTAACTGCTGACGGGGTAGGCCGTTTGTCTTCTACGGAGCGTAAGAAGCTCACGTCTGCCTGTGTAAAACTAGGCGGTGTAACCCTTATATACGTAAGAGCAGTTTACGCAAAGGGAATGTCACTAGACGACGGTTCGGTGACATTTAATCAAATCTCCTGCATTAAATGCAGAGATCCGCCATTATCCTGCACATTAAATACAGAGACGTGTTTTGAAAGCATGCCGCTCTTCTGTGCATAAAATGCAGAGACATGCCTTGGGCATCTGTCAGTATTCGGCGCCTTAAATGCAGAGACGTGCCTTGAGAACCTGTCACCGCTCTGCGCATTAAATGCTGAGACGTGCCTCGAGCCCTGTACGAAGAGCAGCTTTTGACATGGCAGGCTGTTTGTCTTCCGCGGAGCGTAAACAACTCACATCTGCCTGTGTAAAACTAGGCGGCGTATTCCTTTGTATGCGTAAAAGTAGTTTACGCCAAGAAAATGGCAGTAAATGACAGCCTGGGTTGAAGTACCGCGCCATCATTATAGCCGTTGCCTGGGTAGTCGTGGAGTACTCTTTGTCAGGAGTCAGACGTCAGGTTCACTGCATGATTTGTTAGGTTTATTTCGGGGAATACGAAGCGTCCCTCGTACACTTCAATGCTGCATTTAAGAGCGGATGAGTTTTACGCCATGAAGGCGATGTAGCACCTCTTTTACGCTGAAGCAGCCTAGACACACTGCATTACGTGGATGGTCTTTGAGCCTATATTTTATGCTGTGCTCTGCGAAAAAGCTCTGTTGCACGTTTGATGGCTCTGAGGTCATCTGATTTACGTTGCCCAACCTCAATATGCTGCGTAGAGCTGTCCGGCGTATTTTTCATGCTTCTACAAGACCCCCTTCAAATCTTTTAAATTCCTCGTAATTTGAAATACTTTGAATGAAGCATGAACCGTCCCTCATAACTTGAAAATGCTCTGAATGGAGCTTGAAACGGTCAAGTCTGACACGTTCTTTTCAAGGCTGACTTTATGGCAGAGTTATTGGGGATCGGTGTGATCTCTTTCGCCTATAAAAAGGCTGAGGAATTTAACCTATTCTTCCCACATTTCCTTCACCACACAGAGATGATTGCCGGAGTTCGTCGGGTCGACTTGAGGAAGAAGGAGATCATGCTCTTCCAGCATGTAAGGAGCCAAAAAAGACGGCGTCTTCGAGCAAATGTCCTCTACAACGATGGATCATGGAAGGATATCATAGCCTCCTTTGCTCGGGATAATCAGCAACTTTGTATGGCGGTTCTCCGGGAGAGAGGAAGGGTCTCATTTGACCAGGCAGCTTGCAAGTGGTGCCTTCTCCCGTTATCTGTGGACAAGAGCCGGCAGACGGGCTCTGTCCTCCAGTATTGAGTTGAGTGAAATATCTCAACTCAATCTGTCACGGCGCTGGAGGCAGGAAAGCAAATTTACCCTGCTTCCTCGTATTGGAGGATGGGTCTATGCCCATTTTTGTATCCTCCCGCCGTTGATCATATGTCAGTCGGTTTACGGTCACCGACTGGCTGCTGGAGAAGATGGATGAAGAATGCCGCCCGTCCGAGAACCTGAACAGATTCTAGGCACGATCTTCAGATGACGATGAGGAAGTCCTTTGTAGACGGGATTTCCCTCATATGTAACCATAAAAATGAAGAAAAACCCTTGTAGACTGGATTTTCCTCATGTGTAATCATGATTTCAATTTTAATAAAATCTTCTTCTTCTATGCATATGATCATCTTGCCATACTTTGCTGTGAAGTCTGAATATATGTAGCTTCGATACGTCTGATATTTTACGCCGACTCTGATAGAAAGAGTGTTAGGTCTTGTCCAGTCTTTTACGCATAACTAAGGATGCGTAGAAAGCCACTTAGCAGTCGAGGGTTCGAACTGTCCTGCTGTTAGGAATGAGGAACCGCGTAAAATTCTGAACTGTCACTTCTGATAAACATAATTTTTGTTTCGGACCATCGTCTTCAAGAGTGATTTCTCGAAAATCCCTTGGAACAGGGCGAGAACTGGCTGTCGAAGACTGAGTCGCCATCTTGAACTGTAGACGAAATATTCAGACTAGATTCTGGATGAACTTCGAATCGACCCATGAAGAAGAGTAATTTTTAATATTGAACTCTGTATGCTTTGGGTACTTGGGGTATTTTGAGGTCAAGAAAGAGTATCTTCTGTGTGAACTCCTGTAATTGATCGCCTTGAGAATTATTCAGATGTACTGTACTGGCCTGCACATTTCTCAGATATGCGGAAAGTCGTAGAGCGTGAAATCATCAGTTCGTAGCCTCTGAGCGTAAAAAGCCACCGAGCGTGAGATCATAGATTCATAGCTGTTTGAGCGTAAAGTCGTAGGTTCATAGCCTCTCGAGCGTAAAAGCTGCTGAGCATGAGAGCATCCTGGCGTAAAACCATATACCAGTAGCCTGTGAGCGTAAAAACCATAGATCCGTAGCCGTCGAGCGTGGAAAGCTCTTTAGCATAAAAACTGTAGATTCGTTGCTTCTGAAAAGAAAAATCTTCCGAGCGTGAAGTTTGTGGATCTGTTGCCTCTGAGCTTAAAAATCCACCGAGCGTGAGATCGTAGATTCATAGATGTTTGAGTGTGAAGTCGTAGGTTCGTAGCCTCTCGAGCGTAAAAGCTGCTGAGCATGAGAGCATCCGGGCGTAAAACCATAGACCAGTAGCCTGTGAGCGTAAAACCGTAGATCCGTAGCCGTCGAGCGTAGAAAGCTCCTTAGCGTAAAAACCACAAGTCTTCTTTGCACGAAAACTTTTCGAATTCTGCTGACTGTCCACCTTATCTGAGTAAATAGGCTGACGTAGTCCCCAATCATAACCAAATATTAAATGTGAGATTTGGTTCGGGATTCGAGGAGTCCATCCGAACTCTATATATACCCCTAGTTTCTGAGAGAAAAACTTTTCATCCGTCTTATGCGAAAGAAAGCTTTTGTCTGTTCGAGTTCTTCTTCGTTTCTTCTCCGAGTCTTCGAAGTTTCCAGTAATAGCCTCGAAACAAGCCTCCTCCTCTAAGGGAAAAAATGTTGCTTCTTCTTCTCGTTCTTCTGCTCAAGCGGGGGCGACTTTCGTCGGGCACGGCGTGCTTCATTCTGAACGAAGCATCCCGCCGATTAGCAGTGCACCTGGCCTTAAAGGTAGAGTTTTTGGGACGAAAACGAACGACTGAAAACCATTCGCACACATTGTACGTGAACGCGCTAGGTCGTCTTCTGTGCTGATAGCCTCTTCGAGGAAGATGATGCACAGAGACGTTTTATCTTTTACGCCCACATTTCTAATGTATCAGCGCAAAAACTCCATATTTTTGCAGTCTTGGCGTGAAAGCTTTGACTGTCGAAAGTTGGCGTATACTATAAAATTTGAGTGTTATACGGGGATGGAAATTTCGGCGTAATAACTCAACTTTTGTCAGTCTGGCGTAAAGCGCAGACTGTATACTGCCTACTTTGAATTTTACGTTTAGGAAATGGATTCCAGCATAAAAGTTCAAGTTTTTACAGCCTTGGCGTAAAGCACAGACTGTTGATTTTCTGCATATGCTGCAAGTTTATAGAAGCTGACTTGTCTTTCTTGTATTCTTGCAGTTTATTTGTATGCGTCTCCGCTAGCCGATGTGATGGGTTCTGCCACCGGGATGCTGTACTCCAACTATTTGGAGGATCTGTCGCACGTGACATTTCCTATCTCCGGGCCCCAGTATCCTGAAGGAAGGGAAATTTTGATATCGGCTCAGGGCGAGCGAATGCTACTGAGCATGATGAACGGAGAGCCCCTGACCTACATAGATGGGGACCAATACATAAAGCCGACTTTCCTCTTCGGGGACATGATCGACAAGCAGTCCTAGATGAAGCCCAAGAAAGAACTCTGGGTTTTCCCTGCCGGGAACTTGGTTTTGTATCTGCCCAAGATGCCGAGGGACTATCCCATCTCAGCATTCTTCCATGCTACACATCTCAGGAGGATGTCGTGGACGCTGACTCCTGATCTTCACGGCAGGCCGAGGAAGATATTTTATCTGAAAGGAGCTGACCAGGGGTCATTTGTCAGCCGCCCTACCGGCAATGTGACACTGTTCAGGGGACTGTACCCGGGCAGTGTCCCGAGTGAAGACAGTTTAGTGATCCAGTCGGTCCAATTACCGACTTTCTATAATGATTTCATAGGGCGCGAGGGAGTATACCCTAAGGTGAACCCTCGGACAGGCGGGTGGATCACTCCCATAAATCTTCGATGGGCTCGCTTAGCTGATTGGGCCCTAAAGCATTTTTAGACCGAGCTGGAGAACATTGGTCTGTTTGCAGCTGTGAGTGCCACCAGCGTTGGGTTGCCTCTCAACCCCAACCTATTTCTGGCACTGATGGGGCGATATATCTCGCTCACCGGGACTTTCGCCACTCCACTGGGGGAGTTGGGATTGGCCCTCCACGAGATGGTAGAGATATCGAGACTGCCGATGGGGGATACTCCATATGAAGAGTATGTTCCCACGAACCGGGAGCTGGGGGATTCAGACCCTCGGGTAGTGGAAGTGTATCAGGAGCTGATGTGCCACTACCTCGCTTGTACCGCTTTTTATAACGAGCCTTCAGATTTGGCTCACGTCAGTAAATGGACGTCCTACCTCTTCTTTCACCGGTCCAGGACTGCTAAGCCGGAGAAGGTATTGGAAGGCAAGGATCACCCTTTGAATCTTTTGAGCGTGCTTAACGCTCAGGTAGTTAACGATCTCATGGAAGACGTTGGGGCCCCGGACTGGATCCTCGACGAAGGGATAGGAAAGTATCCCGTAGGCACTAAGGCCTATAGTTACTTGAGGCATTGCCGCAGGCCTCTGTCCAGGGAAGCTCAACTGGATGGCTTCCTCTCTATATGGATGTGCTGACTGGTGGTACCCGGCATCGCATCTGCGGACCGCATTCACCGCAACACGCTATGGCCTGCAGCGCGTCTGGTGTTTGGGGCAAGGCTGGGCTTGCTCCCTGCCATGGTGTGCCATATTCAAGCTGGCCTGAGGGCCATGATTGACGGGATGCTCACCGATAAAACTCGGCGTTATAGCTTTCCCAGGGTTGAATTACGATACCTGTATCTGATGGGATGGTTAATTCTTCATAACCCCAGGGTGATGTCTCCCGGCTCTGGCAGTAGTTCGGGGGGTAGTTTCTTGTTGAACTACCAGAATTCCTCCTGGAATGTGACCACAGTTATAGACTGTCGGCGGGCGTTAAATCTTAGTCACAGCTGGAAGCTCTTCTGCACCGTCCCCCCCGTACATCTCAATCAATAGGGGATCAGACTTCAGGACGTAGGCGCCGGGAAGACCGTTCTTTCTCCTGAGTCTTTCAATTGGTTGGTCTGCATTAGACCTTCCCATCTACTGTACAGGAGTGAAGACCATTGCTTCTTCGAGCCCTACTTACCTAGTCGATTTGCCAGGCAATTCGGGTACGACCAGTTGCACGTGGGCAACGCCGTCACCAGCTTCAGGTCCAGGGGCAGACTCATTGATGGAGCAAGAAGATGGCAATATTTTATCATGGATTGTACTGAGGCAACTTTTACCGTGCCCGTCCTTTCACTCTCCACGGAGCTGCACATTCTCCACTCGTATGCCCAGTTCTATGTGGCGACCAACACCTTCCATCACGATTTTCATATGCATGGAAGTTTTAGGGTGCCCTCTTCTAAGTCTGGGGCAAGAGTCGAAGTCCCCTCGGTTTCTTCTAACGAGGGTGAGGAGTCCGTCACTCCGGATGAGCCTCTGTTGGCGGTATCGAGGGGTGAAGTACCTCTGCCTGCATGGCCTTTGGTAATTTCTGGGAAGCGAAGGGCTCCTGCTCCGATGGAGACTTTCCCTCACAAGAGGAAGAAGAAGACGGTTACTCGTCCTCTCCGAATTCCTGGTATTGAGGCTCCTAGCAGTGAGCCTGCATCTCCCTATGTTGGGGATGATTCTCTGATTGGGGGTTCCTCGCCTTTTAGAGAGGGAACCTCGACAGTCCCGGCTGGCGGTGCCGGAGAATTCCTGCTGGAGGCTGCTGTCGCTGCTACCGCTTCAGGTAGTGGAACGATATCGCCTTCGGGGCCGAGCCGAATGAGGATATCTTTGTCCGGATCAGCATCAGGAGAGACCCCTGCCGTGTCTGCCAGTACGCCTAGCGAGATTCCAGCCGATGAACCTCGATTGGAATTTGACGAGGACTTGGAAGAGCATTTGCCAGTACTCGTTAGAGCACCCCCTTCTCCAGGTATGACAACTCGCCTAGCATCATTAAGGAATGATTTAGCTGTACTGGCCGCGAACGCGTCATATACACCATTGGCCATGGGTAAATATCGTCTTTTATGCCTCTTCTTTTAGGAAAATTAACATTATGCTGATATTAATTTCCTTTTGTCTTCCTTTCAGGGGAAGATATCTTCGGGGAGGGCAGTGTAGATGCGCCCTTTGGCTCTGGGTCAGGTCCTGGCGGTGACACGGAGGTGCCTGATTTTGAAGAGGAGACATCTTCGGGTGCCGGCTCGCCTGTCGAAGAGATTCCGATGTCTCAAGAGGAGGACGAGCCTGTCATTGTGACAATGCCTTCTTTGAGTACGCCGATCACTTCGTCCGGTGTTGGCGCTGCTTCTTTTGTCGCACCTTCTGTTGAGGCGATGGCCGTGGTAACATCGTCTGCGGTTGTTCATGAAGGGGGACTAGCCACTATCGCGGCCACTCCCAGCGTCCATTCGGATCTAGCTGCGCTGACCGTATAATATACTGGTATCTTCTATGCCACCTTGAAAATGTTAATATCGCAGGTATTGGAGAAGAATTTGGGCTTTGCGTCGCTGAGGAGGGCCTCCCAGGCCTCTATAGTGCCGATTCGAGAATTCAATGACACCGGGGTAGCTGATACGCTGGAGGAGATAGTTAATGGTTTGGAGCAACCCATTAACGAATACTTACAGCTAGCTCGAGGCAACATTGACGGTCTCGTCCAAGCTAGGTACAACTTCCTGACCGCGCAGCTTACTGAACAGATGACATCTTTGAATAAGTCCATCGAGGCTTAGCAGCGGGAGATGGACGAAGAACGTGTCCAGCTGGAGTATATCGTCCCCGAGTTGACCCGGTGCGAAGTCGAATATGAGGAAGTGTCAGCGCAGGTCCGCATATTGAAGGATGAGCTTGTTCGAGTAGAGGCGAAGGCTCTCTCTTTGTTGGCTGCCCGAGATGTGCTGATGGAGCGACGGACGACTGTTCAACAGAATCTGACGCGTGTGGGTGCTTTCCACTCAGGTTTTGTGCAATCTCGGTCCGTGTTGGCTGCTTTGGACAACGATACGGCAAGGTTGGAACGGGCTTGCGCCGACGTCTTGAACTCCCGGGATGAGAGAATGGTTGCTCTGGTGCAGCAGATTTGTGACCTAACTGCTCCTCCCAAATGATGTACTTTTTTGCTTTCTAATGTACTTTTGCTTTTTTTGGGAATAGTAAAGAGGCTTTCATTCTGACTTTGTGGGCCCATCATTTTGGAATATAAATGACAGGTTTGGGCGAAAGTGATATCAGAGGTAATAGGAACGTGATATACTCTCGGTAAGTTTTAGCAGGACATATCTATTCAGAGGTAATATGAACATGATAGAATACGATCCAACTAGTTTTGTTTTGGAAGTAGTTTTGTCAGAATGAGGTTTTTGCCAGATTCTACTTGAGCAAAGTAGGTTAAGTATAGTACCTTTTCAGGAATTTGCCATTGATAGGAGCCATCAACAGGTCTCCATTAGGCTTGGCCAACCTATAAGCGCCGTTTGAGAATGTCGTCTCGATCACATAGGGACCTTCCCATTTGGGCTGGAATTTACCCTTACTTCTGTGAGTAAGAATCATCGGCCTTCTCACAGCCAAGACTAGCTCGCCAACTTTGAATACTCTTTCCTTCACTTTTTGATTAAAAGCTTTGGAAATGCGTGCTTGGTAGAACGCGATGCGCTGTTGAGCTTGGAGGCATTTCTCATCTAATCCTTCTAGCTCTTGAAGCCTTAAAAGGTCGTTCTTTTCTTGAGTCAGCTCATTAGCCACGGCTATCCTGAGCGACGGAATCTGGATTTCGATGGGAAGAACTGCTTCGCTCCCGTAAACCAGTGAGAATGGGGTACAACCTGTTGGTGCTCGTACCGTCGTGCGGTATGCCCAGAGACATTCTCCCAGCTTCTCATTCCAATCCCTCTTGTTCGTGGAGACAAACTTTTTCATGAGCTTGATAATGGTTTTGTTGAATGCTTCCGCCAAACCATTAGCAGCAGGATTATATGCCGTAGAGGCCATATTTTGTATTCAATTTTTATCGCAAAATTGATAAAACGCTTGGCTGATGAACTGAGGTCCATTGTCATGGATTATCCTTCAGGGTATCCCAAAGCGATAAATGACATGATGCTTGATGAAGCTGATTACATTAGTTGCCTTCACCTCAGCAAGAGGGATCGCCTCTGCCTATTTGGAGAAATAATCCATGATGGCCAGTATGAACTGGTGACCTCTGGAAGAAGACGGGTGAATAGGACCAATGATATCCATACCCCATGCTTCGAAAGGCCAGGATGCAACCGTAGGATGTAGATATTCAGGAGGTTGATGGATAAAGTCTGCATGGACCTGACAGGCTCTACATTGTCTCGCATACTTTATTGCATCTGTGATCATAGTAGGCCAGTAATAGCCTATTCTCCTGATGCGATCCTGTAGCTTAGGACTGGGTTGGTGTGCTCCGTATACGCCGTCGTGAGCTTCACGGATGATCCGATGTGCCTCATCATCCGAGAGACACCTCAATAGCAGTCCGTCGTAGGTCCGGCGATATAGACACTGTGAGGATGCCTCAAAATAGAAGCGTAATGATCGTCTTTTGACGGATACTGCTTCTTTAGGGTCTTTCGGCAAGATTTTGTATGCTACAAAATCTATAAAGAGACTTCTCCAGTCTCTCCTGGGAGGATCTGTGTCCACAGCATGGCTGCATTCTATGTGAAAGTTGTTTTTCACACAGAATAAATCTCTGCTAAGAAGGATTATCGAATTCTGCCTTCTTATAGGAATAGCTAAATCCATGGCTAGACTGGCTAGGGCATCAGCTTCCAGATTCTAAGATTGAGGTACATGATCTAGGAAGAATCCCTTGAATATCATGGCTATCTCGACCATTGCTTGGTGATAAGGAATGAGGTCTGGATTCCGGACTTCATATATTTCTCTGACTTGATTGACGATCAACAGAGAGTCACCGAAAGCTTCCAAAGATTCGACAACCAACTCTTTAGCGACTTGGAGCCCGATTAGTAGGGCGTTATATTCTGCCACATTGTTAGAACAGGGCTCGCTGAGAGAATACGCTCGATAGATGACGAGCTTATCCGGAGTAACCAGGACAATTCCTACTCCCGAAACTACGTTTCCCCTGGGACCAGTCCTGGAGGCACTATCGAAGAATAGTTGCCATACATCGCCCTCCATCGCGAAATTATACTCTGCAACTTCGTCGGAATGTCCTCATACAGTTTGGAGGCCTCCGGGATCGGATGACCAGCTAGGAAATCAGCCAATGCTTAGCCTTTGACGGACTTCTGAGGGACGTACACCATGTCATATGGTGTTAATAATATTGCCCAAGTCGCAAGTCGGAAATTAAGAACGCTTGGCTTGTTCATCAGTACTCGAAGATGATTGACCCTGGAGATGATGTGAATGGTTTGGCCTGTGACATAGTGCCGCATTTTCTGGATAGCGAACATCAGAGCCAAGCATTCTTTCTCCACTGGGTTGTACCGGTGTTCGACTCCGACCATCATCCTGCTGAGGTAGTAGATAGCCTATTCATGGCCCACATCGTTCTTTTGTGCGAGAAGAGCTCCCAGAGAATGATCCATCGCTCGAACGTACAGCATGAATGGTCTTCCTATGACGGGAGGCACCAGAACTGGCGGACTAGTGAGGTAGCGTTTGATATCACCGAATGCTTGCTGACAGGCTTCATCCCATACAAAGGATACATTTTCTTCATGAGACGAGAAAAGGGCTGACGTCTCCCAGAGAGGTTGGATATGAATCTCCGGATATAAGCCAGACGACCTTGAAATACCCTGAGTTCTCTCAGATTACGGGGTGGTCGCATTTCTAAAATGGCCTTGACTTTATCAGGGTCCACTTGAATGCCTTTGGCGGTAATGACAAACCCAGGAATTTGCCGCTAGATACCCCCAGAAAGGACTTTGTAGGATTCATTTTGAGTTGATGTTGGCACATCAATTCAAATACTGTCTTTAAGTCTTGGATGTGATTATCCTTGAGACGGCTCTTGACAGCTACATCGTCCACGTAACACTCCACTGTCTTGCGTAAATGCTCATGGAATATGTTACTCATAGCCCGTTGGTACGTAGCCCCGTCGTTCTTCAATCCGAAGGGCATGACCGTATAGTAATATACCCCCAGTAGCGTTCGGAAGGCAGTGTGCTTCTCGTTCTCAGGATGCATCTTGATTTGATTGTATCCTGAAAATCCGTCCATGAAAGACATACGTTCAAAACTGTATGTATTGTCAATCATGACATCTGTGATGGGAAGAGAAAACTCATCCTTGGGGCAGGCCGCATTCATATCTCGGTAATCGATGTAGACACGTACTTTCCCATTTTTCTTCATGACCGGGACAACATTGGTGACCCAGTCGGGATGTTGTTCTTCTCGGATGAAGCCGCAGGCTATCAACTTCTTGACTTCAGCTTCGATGGCGTCCATCATATCCGGGCGGAACCGGCGTTGGTGTTGCTTCACAGGGTTTGAATCGGGCAAAATATTGAGCTTATGAGTAGCCATCTTTGGATCGAGACCTGGCATATCTTCATAGTTCCACGCAAAGACGTCGATATATTCTTTTATCAGCTGGATAATTTTTTCCCTTTCTTCTTCGGAAAGGTTGTTACTGATAAATATCGGCTTCGGTGAAAGTTCATCCCCAACGTCAATCTGGATAACTTCATCTTCAGTTGGAGGTTCTCTCTGCTAGAAGCGAAACTCCCATTGTGTATCCATTTGCTGAGCCCAAGCATCCTTCTCGAACAGTTCAGATTCTTGTTCGTCTGCTTCAAAGGAATCTGTCACTACCATATTTACTGATAATGTTTGTTCGAGAGCATGAGATGAGTGGGAGGGCGCTGAGCCATTTTGAGAAAAGAAAAAGACATCCTTGTTCGACTCAGGAGCTGCAAGGGAGGTGGTATACCCTAACCCGAAGCTGGTTCATTGATAGTAGGGATTTCCATGCAGCAGCATTCGTCTACCTTTTTCGTAGTTGAGACCTGGTTTCAGCTTCAAGTCATAACCCATACTTTGCATGATCTTCAGAGCTTGCGGGCTGTATCGGTGAACCTGTATTTTACCAACATCGTCGTTGGAAGAATTCTCTTGTACAGTCGGTCCATTGCTTATGCGGCCGAAGACTATTGAACGCTGACTGCTGCAAGTAGGCGGGACAATGAAGATAGAATCCTCATGTGGTCCATATGTCGTGGTGACATTGGATGATGACGCTACTTCCCACATATACGGATAATAGGAATTTATAGCTCCCAAGAATTTTTGTGCTATAGGTTCTATATCGTCATGGGGGAAGGATTCCTGATTCGAAATTTGGGCGTCAATATACTGGAAAAGGGGATGTTTATTATCATCTGAAACTTCGTTCCCGGTTGCATTTACATCCATCGACTGTTTGCTGCACCGGAGGTTGATGACCAAGGATGGAGGCTTCTGGTTCAGAGTGATCACTAGAGGATCACCCCCTTTCCCTGACCTAGTTTTGTTCAGGTGGATCGCCACTGGCTCTATGGCTTTTGGACGAGTAGTCCGTCCTTTCACCTTGATTGACAGCGGTTGTTCGGCAGAGGGTTCTTCTGGCTCCCGGTGGGATTCCTTCTCTGCTTTGACTGACACCTCTTTCGTGTAGTCTTGAGAGCACAACACGGCATCGGAGTAGTAGGATTCTACTCTTCTAAACGGGTTCAGGTCAGCAAACTCTGTCTGTACTGTTCCTTGGGCGTCTACATATTTGAAGCATTGATGTAGAGTTGAAGGAACAATGTTGTGGTCGTGGATCCAAGGTCTGCCCAGCAGAATATTGTAGGATACCTCAGAATCAATAACATAATATGTAGCCACTGATCTAAGGTTGCCAATCTGGATCCTCAGACGAATCTTTCCCAACGGTTTGCTTTTTCTGGCGTTGAAACCCACGATTGTAGTGGTGGTGTAAGCCAATTCGCTGGTAGGAATCCTCAGCGGTCTGAGCAGACTATGAGGAATGATGTTGATTGATGATCCCGGATCTATGTGAATCCGATCGACCTCCATAGAACCGACATACCCGGTGTAATAGAGGGGTCTGTCATGCCTGTTATGTTTTAACATCATGTCATCTTGAGTGAAAGTGATATTCGGGACCACCTCCATCACACTGTGGCATTGAGGACATGCCACGGGTTCTTCGTCAGGGAACTTGAGCTGGGTCAAGTATGCATCCGCCTGCATCAACGCTTCACTCAGGGCTTGACGAGTGTCTTGGGAGAGCCTGAGTAGTTCGAAGATAGACAACTTGGCTGGTGTATTAGCCAATTAGGCCAGGATGTCGAAGTTGTATGGCTTCTCTAAACCTTTATTTTGAATATTTTTCACAGGTTTATCGAAGCGCACTTCTTTTTGCTTCCCTTTGTCCGCCGAAGTTGGTCTTGATGGACCGGCCCCTGGTATGGCAGATTCTGGTTCTGACGGTTTGGTAGCTGAAGCGTCTGCCGGTGCATCTTCCTAACTTGCTTCATGGTCTTTGAGGTAGGCCTTCCCTGAATGGGTTCCAGTAGCCAAAACCTCGTCTTCTGACATCGAGTCTGCCGCAACCATGTGACATGGTTTGTGCTTCGAGTTCCTCTTAGACTTAGCTTTAGCAGCTTGAGTCTCTTTCTCGATCCCGGGTACCAAATCTGGATGAACCCACATAATCTCACCTCGCTGGGTAGTTAGTGGTACCAGGTCATGATTTGGACCTCTAGCTGGAGAAAGATTAACGATGTTCATCGTCGTCCGGGAAATAGGTATAACACCATCCGGGATCTCTTGGGGAGGCAGATTGCCAAATTACAGAGAGATCATGTTGGCTGTAACCGTCTTCTCGCTGTTGTGCAGAGTGATGGCCTTAGCATCGATCAGCTCCTGGATCTTCCTTTTCAGTATATAACACACCTTAGTGGGGTGGTGTATGTACCTATGGAAGATGCAGTACTTGGGGTTGTTGGTACTGTCGGCCCATTGGGCCGTCTCACCTCAGGAAGGGTAATCTTGCCGCTTTTAACGAGACATTCGAATATGCTCGGAATATCGTCGTCATCGAAAGAGTACACTTCAACGGGCCTGGAAGTCCCAGGTTTCGTCTACGTGGTAGCCACAGTCTTTTGCCTGGACGTGTTGATCGCCAGAGCTTCTTTACCCTTGGTACCACGAGGATGGTCGATGTTGGAGGATGACCTCTTGCCTTTATCAGAGGCCGAGATCATGATGCTATTATCGCGCGCCTTCTGACTGTTGTCTTCCGTGGCTACCGCTGAGATGATGAACGAGGGCCAATCATGGAACTGATATGGTCCTGTGAACACCAAGATCACGAAGAGAAGGTTCTTCCTGTAGATGTCCACCAATGCCGAGTCTGGAACTCCTGGAGGCATTTGCAAAGTGGCCTGACGAAAACGTTCGATGAAAGTGCAAACATTTTCTTTTTCCTTCTGCTTGACTTCGATGAGAGAGGACATGGACATGTCCATCCCTCCCCCGTAGAATCGTGTGAAGAATAAAGCCTTGAAGTCTTCAAAAGAAGTAATGCAGTTGTCCGCCAGGCTATGGTACCACTGATAAGCTACCCCCGAGAGACAGACCTTGAGCACCCGAGTGAGGAGGGCGTCGTTCCCTTGTAATAACACTGTCATCATACTGAAGTAGTTCATGTACTGACTCGGTGATGTTTTTCCCTCGAACAAAGCCATAGTCTGTGGTTTGTATCTGGCAGGAAAAGGGACCTCTTCCCAGATAGCTAGGTAAGGTTGGTTGATTCCCAATTTCTTGAGCTGATCTTTGTGCTTTAGGGCATCAAATTGGGCTTTCAACTCCCGTACTGCCTGTATTGGATCTTCTGCTGGTAGCGGGACCACGGAGTGATGAGGAATCGATTGCATCGCGACTCCGACGGGAGGTAATACATTCTCCAAGTGAGGAAGCGGAGGAACTGCTGACTCCTGATCTAGAGCAGGCTCTTGGATTGCGTTGGATGGTGGCAAGTCCACCCCCACACGTATCTGAGTTGGAGGGACCGATGCTTAAGCCATAGCAGCTGTATGTTGAGTCAGCATCATCTGGTGCATGTTCTCTATCATGGATTGCATTTCTTTTAGAGATGTCTCTAGTACAGTAATGCGCTGCTCAGCACTCCCTGATGGGGAAGCTTTCTCGTGTTCATCTCCAATGGCATAAACTCCCAACTCCCTAGGTGTCACTGAAAGATTAGTATATGTCTCTGTTGAAGTTGACTCTATACTTTCAGTATCTGATTCGGGAGACTGGCGACCCCCAGCTTCGGAATCAGAGGAGTACGAAGTCGGTTGTCGCGACCTCGAACGGGTGTTTCGGAACACCCCAGCTTCAGTGTTCCTAAGGAGCTGGTTGAATCTCCTTCGGCTCGGAGATCTAGAGGGATGACGTCTTGAGCCCGATCTTCTTCTAGGTATGTGTGAAGCCATGTTCACTGATGCATATGGGGGCTCTTCTTCCTGGAAAGATGGAGAGTAGCTCAACCGGTCAAAAACTGACCGTTTTGCTTCAGAACAACAACAATTAAGTACAATCTTATGACTATTACAAGAGTGCTCGTTAGGAGGCGTAATAGACATGCTGGAAGATCCCCTATCCTTGCGTTTCTGGATCAGATACTTGCACAGGTCAGAAGGATTTTCAGAAAAAAAAGATGGCTTGTTCCTTCTGTTCACATCAGTGGGCGTGCGGATGTTGGGAACCACATTTTTCCCTGTGCCACCTGTATACAACAGGCTGGCCATCTGGGTGGTGGATAATCCCCGAGGAGGGTGTCTTTGAGCTTTTTTTACGCTGAGGGGCTTCTCCTGGCGTAATTCGGAGCTCTACTCTGGTCGGCTTAAAGCTGAGGATGTCCTCAATCGGCCGTCAGTTCCTCGCGTAATCCGGAGGGCGGGCAGATTGTTCCCTTGCTGGCGTAAAAGTCGAGAAGTTGAGTAGTCCGCCGCTTGCTTTCCCTTGCGTAGATTGCAGGGATCATCTGCTTTTCCGCGGAAGACAGATACATTTTTATGTGCGGAGCACGTTTGGAACTTCTGACTTGGCGCTAAGGCACTGTCAGAAAGTTTGTCTGTTCCGCCAGGGACGGGAGGCTGTTTTCTACGCGCAGAGCGCAGTGTAGGCTTCTGGACTGGCGCTGAGGCATTGTCCGAAGTTTGGTCTTTTTCGCCAGGGACGGGAGACTGAATTTTACTCCTAGAGCGCGGAGGATACTTCTGGATTGGCGCTGAGGCCTTGCCAGAAGTTTTGTCTGCCCTATCAGAGACAGGCGACTGAATTTTACGTGCAAGGCGCGGAGGGAGCAATGCTTCAACCTCGTTGGTCGGAGAGGTCGGAGAGTCGACAGGAATGGTAGGGGATGTCTTGGGCATCCAGACCCTACGCAGCTTCCTGTTATCTTGGACAGAGAGAGATGAGAGCTACCCCCGGTTCAAAGCATATTTTCGTAGGCAGATTGGTCGAATTGGACGACCAGTATCTTCTTCACGGATCCCACGGATACCACATCGTGTTGAGCAATTGCTTCCTCGTCAGAAGAGAAAGATGTCCCCAGCAGAGTCACCATCTTGTGTTTGATAATAAACGGAAAGAGAAATACGGGAAACGAGGTCTTATATGAAAACCCGCCCTTTCTTCGGTGTTTACAAACAAGATTGTACAATTTAATTCTATACGAGGATGTCTAAGTATAATTTATTTAATTTGGGTAAATATTGCTATAGGTGTCTGATCTGCAGTCGATCACTTTGGCCCTTGGACCACACGATGTTAAAGAAGTGCCGTGGAAGACAGAAAGCAGCTTCGAAGGTTGCTAAATAGGGTGGATGACCGATGCCAAAGTCGTCGATCCCTTCTCTTTGCCTAAGCTCTGGATTCTTCTCTCTCTCTTGACCTCTTCCTCTCATTTTTGACCAGTTTCTTTGACCTTTTATTCTGCGACCTCTTTACCTCTGTTGATAGAGGTCTCTATTTATAGAGTTTTTAGTGACAGTGACCACACAGTCGGCGTAGAAACCGAGTAGTGGAAAGTACATCACCCTTTTACACGACGGTTTAAAATAACCAATGTTTGCGTATAAATGATCTTTTCAATGAGCAAGTGACGCGTGTCCAACTAAGGGACAAACGCGTATAACTGCTGTGGAGATCACGGCGTAGAAGCCACATAGGTAGTTATCCCTTGTGTAGAAGAGGTTGGCGTAGAAGCCAAATGACTGTCACCATGGCGTAGAAGCCAAGTAGGCATAGAAGCCGAGTAAGCGTAGAAGCCGAGTGGGCGTAGAAGCCGAATGGTCGTAGAGGCCGAGTGGCATAGAAGCCGAGTGGGCATAGAAGCCGAGTGGGCGTATAAGCCGAGTGGGCATAGAAGCCGAGCAGGCGTAGAAGCCGAGTGGGCATAGAAGCCGAGCAGGCATAGAAGCCGAGATGATGTAGACGTTTTAGCCGGAATTATGGCTCTTGGAGATATAATCAAATCTCTCGCATTAAATGCCGAGATCTGCCCTATCCTGCGCATTAAATGCTGAGGCGTGTCTTTAAGATTTGCAATCATTCTGCACATTAAATGTAGATATGTGCCTCGAATCCTGTATGAAGAGTAACTGCTGACGGGGCAAGCTGTTTGTCTTTTGCGGAGCGTAAGAAGCTCACGTCTGCCTGTGTAAAACTAGGCGGCGTTACCCTTTATATACATAAGAGCAGTTTACGCAAAGGGAATGTCACTAGACGACGGTTCGATGACATTTAATTAAATCTCCTGCATTAAATGCAGAGATCCGCCATTATCCTGCGCATTAAATACAGAGACGTGTTTTGAAGGCCTGCCGCTCTTCTGTGCATAAAATGCAAAGACGTGCCTTGGGCATCTGTCAGTATTCGGCGCCTTAAATGCAGAGACGTGCCTTGAGAACCTGTCACCGCTATGCGCATTAAATGCTGAGACGTGCCTCGAGCCCTGTACGAAGAGCAGCTTTTGACGTGGCAGGCTGTTTGTCTTCCGCGGAGCGTAAATAGCTCACATCTGCCTGTGTAAAACTAGGCAGCGTATTCCTTTGTATGCGTAAAAGCGGTTTACGCCAAGAAAAGGGCAGTAAATGACAACCTGGGTTGCAGTGTCGCGCCATCATTATAGTCGTCGCCTGGGTAGTCGTGGAGTACTCTTTGTCAGGAGTCAGACGTCAGGTTCACTGCACGATTTGTCAGGTTCATTTCAGGGAATACGAAGCGTCCCTCGTACACTTTAATGCTGCATTTAAGAGCGGATGAGTTTTATGCCATGAAGGCGATGTAGCACCTCTTTTACGCTGAAGCAGCCTGGACACACTGTATTACGCGGATGGTCTTTGAGCCTATATTTTACGCTGTACTCAGCGGAAAAGCTCTGTTGCACGTTTGATGGCTCTGAGGTCATCTGTTTTACGCTGCCCTACCTTAATATGCTGCGTAGAGCTGTCCGACTTATTTTTCATGCTTCTACAGGGACGAGAAAATATGGTTGTCCATTTAAGGTGTTGATTGTAAAAGTAGAAGATGTGAAGTAGATAGTCGAAGTTAAGAATGGAATACACAATCATCCTATTCCAAAGACACTTACGGGTCATGCCTACGTGGCACGGTTGAACAAGGATGAGAGAAAGTTGGTTGAAGAATTATTCCTTTCCGGAGTTGCACCCAAACAAATTTATTCTGCTATGCGACAAAAAGAAGATGAGAACAAGTCAACCATGAGGACGATTTATAATACTTTAGCGAGAGCGAAATATAATAGTATGAAAGAAAGAATGGCAATGCAACAAGTATTAAAGTTGCTTGGGGAGCATCACTATGTGGAGTACCATAGAAGACATCCACAAAATGATAAACTTCTTTCATTGTTTTGGGCTCATTCTGATTGCACACACTTGGCTAGGTCCTTCGCAGACGTATTGGCCCTTGATTGTACATATAAGACTAACAAGTTCAAGATGCCTCTTTTTTACATTGTTGGGTTTATGTCTACGGGAAAAATATTTTTAGTCAATTTTTGTTTTATGAAGAGTAAGACAGTTGAGGATTATACTTGGACGTTGAGGAAACTACAATCTATTTACACAGGATACAAGAGCCCTCTGTTTATGTTACCGACAGAGAATATACGCTGATAAATGCTATAGATATTATATTTTCTCATATGCATAGACTACTATGCACCTGGCATATAAATCAAAATATCCAAGCTCAATGCAAGAAAAAATTGAAAATATGGACGGTAAAATCGACAAGCTTCGCTTCAAAGAATTCTACAGTAATTGGAGTCTTGTATGAAGAGCAAGTACTAAAGACAGCTACTACACAGCATGGTACATGTTCAAATAAAAGTGGGAGACGAGTAACCCGACATGCATTTCTTATATCAAAGATACTTGTCTAGAACCACATAAAGAATAATTCGTCTTAGCATGGACGAACATAGTGAAGTATTATGGCACAATCACTACAAACCGGGTCGAAAGATCACACTCAAGTTTAAAAAGATATCTAAGGTCATCGGTCGGTAATTTTATCTCCGTTTGGAAATTGATTCATTTGATGATTATTTCCACGGTGAACGAGATTGTAGCATCATTTGAGACGAGCCTCAATATTGCAAAGCATGAATACAAGCAAGAACACCTCTTTGATGCTTTAATCCATGTAATATCTCACAAGGCCTTGGGATTATTGTTTGAGGAGATTGGTAGGTCAAAGTTCGTTGGTTATGATATCGAGGTTTGCGGTTGTTCATATCGACATTCACTCGGCCTTCCTTGTGCACATGAGATTAACGAATATCGTCGTCAATTTATATATATTCCAATAGATGTTGTTGATCGACGTTGGAGACAGTTGTCGATCATGCCGACGGTGGAAGTTCACGATGATTTATTTTCTTTGCAACAAATGAAACTCCTTTACGCAAGGTGGTGTATCGCATCAGAACCGGAGAAAAAAATCCATTAAGGTCAAAATCCAAGAAATTGCTGTCCCGACAATAACTCGATTGCAAGAGCCATCTGTTGTTCGAACTCCTAAGGGAAGACCACACTCAAGAATTAGTAGAGCACAAAAAAGAAGGTAGAGTCAACTAAAAGAGATCCATCCTTGTTTGAACATATTGAACGCAATTTAGAGTAACTTGAGTCAAAGTCGGTTATCGAAAGTATGATAATTTCGAAGAGAAAGAGTAAGCTAAGTATTCGAAGGGGAAAAGAAAGAAAACGAACGATGCAGTCACGGCCGAGGGTTTAGATAACTTCTCTGATTCATACAGTCTATATATTCAAAATTTTCTACCTGAGATATAGGATTTTATTTGGTCTATTGTTGATGTTTCTAAGGATGGCCGTTGTGGATTTTATGTACTCGTAAGACATCTTGGCTATTCAGTTGAAGCAGGATGGAGATAGGTTAGGGAAGAGTTGTACGAAAAGTTGGAGTCTCGTCTACCCTTCTATAGGCAGATACTCGACAAAGAAATTATTGAAGATTTATTGGCAAGCATACCTTGTACTGACACAGTTACTGGACCAGACCATTATATGGATATCCCGCCTGCTACATACGTATTCTCTAATAGGTATAAGATACCTATTATAATTATCTCAGAAGGCATTAACAATAGTTTCTTTCCAATGTGCGCTTCTGTAAACACCTGAATTTTTTTAAAATTAAAATATGAATTTTGGGGATTTTTTGTGATTTTTAATTATTTAAAATAAATGTTCTTCAGGCATTAATTTTTTTATAAATTAAAATAAATATTAAAATATTATAAAAATTATATTTTTGAGCGTATAATTAATAATTGGATATAGTGTAATTTTTTTGAAATTTATTGGGCTCAAAAACTATTTTTAAACAGCTAAAAATATTATTTTTAAATAAACCAGACTAAACTAACCTGAACCAACCTGAACCGAACCAAACCAAAGCCAGTTAAATCCAACTAAACCGAACCAACCCTAATGGGTCGGATCTAAACCCGACTCGACCCGCCAACCCGACCCGACCCATTAAAGAATACACAGTAATTCAAAATCCTCCCTCGACCGTTACAATCCCGACCGCCGCCCCGTCGACTTCCTCGCCGACCGCTCGCCTCCTCGCCGTCGTTCACCCGCCGACCGATCGCCTCCCCAACGGCCGACCGTCCACCTCCCCTACTCGTCGTACCCTACCCTATATAAATCGATCGCCCCACCACCATCACCATCACAGCCACCGCCACCTCTCCGGTCACTGGCTCCGGCCGACCTCTGTGAAGACGGCGACCTCTATGGCGACGACCCTGCCGTCGATGATCCACCCCGCAGCAGCCACGACAGCCACCGACGACCACCGCAGTAGCCGTGCGCCACCGCCGTCGATGTGCACCGCCGCACTGCCCCGTCCATGCGTAGCACACCTCGGCCGTCCCCCTGTTCCGAGTGAGTTTACTTCCTCCTCGTCGCATCAATTTTTGAACGGCTTATTGTGATATGTTCGCTGTGTGAGCCTCTCGAACCCTATGCAATTAGATTGGGATATCGTGTCCTGTGTCGGTCGTAAACCGCGACACAAAAACAGGAAAAATAACCCAATTTCTGGTTCTGGAAACTGTACCGAACTCCCAAGATCATGGCCGTTTTTCTTCCAGCCTAGTTAATAATTCTAAAATTCACTTGAATAGTAATTTAGACAATATAACCAAGTTTTAAACCCTGTAATTAGTTTATTTTAATTTGCGGTAAGTTGTATTTATTTGCGGATAAAGTTGACCAAAAACTTGGTTTTTAAAACCCAAAATTTCCCGAAACTGGTGCGTTCTGCTAAACGAGGCAACTTCGTCGTATGCGAATTGCACCAAAAGGTGCGTATCGTCAATGCGGACGTGTAGGATTTTACGAAAGTTGGTTTGGATATGCGTGCACACCGGAATCAACACGTATCCGTCAAAATTGTCCCGTATCGGGCCTGTTCTAATACTCGTTGTAACTTCGTGTATGCTTGTTATTTCGTGACAAAACTTACGCCATCGTATTCATAGTATTACTTTGGTCCTGTGACCCAAGTTTGGTTCAATTCTGAGAAGGTTGACGAAATCCTGTAGCGTGGGTCCCACGGCTCCACTTGACGGACGATTTTGTGATCATCTCATCAAAATCCAGTTCTGGATATTCCGTTGGGTTCGTATCATCATTCTGGACTCGTAGACGCTAAGTTTGACAAATTTGGAGAACTTTGTCTCTGGCACATTTTTCTGTGCAAAGTGGGCCATATGTAGACCCCGCTTTGACCAGAAACTGTCAATTTTGTCCCTGTGTCCAAATTGGACTTATAGGTAGGCAATCCTAGCTATTTCATGTCTTCTGAGATTAATAGTAGTGTTTATTTTAGCATCCCGAGGATTACCTAAAGATCTCACTGTTACCAGAGCGATTGAGGAGTTCAAACCCTAAGCAAGTGTACCTTGCCAAACTTGCAGTACTTGCTTCATATTATTTTTTTGATTTATTTTTGTGTTGTATCTGCTTAACCTAGGACCGTGAGACGTTGCTTAGCGTCCGAATAATATTCGGGTGTCGACGTCGTATGCGGAGTCGTGTAACGTTACTTAGAGAATTGATATCATCATCCTATATTTTCGTGCTTGCTTTACCAAGTACGTCATACCATAGGACACTTGATACTATTCATGAGACAGAATCTTTCTGAGTTATTTATGGTGATTCTATATAAGTTACAGGATTCGTGACATAGATCTTACATATGCATAGATATCATTATGACTCGCTGCATTAGCTAGATGTCATGATCTTGCGTGTTATGGATATAAGACGTCGTGGACATAAGACGTGTGATTACATTAGGTGGGAAGAGATACACAGGCTACAGGCTAATTACATACATATATATTTATTATTGCGGTACTTTAGTCTCTGTTCCAGAGCTTGGCCCACTACGTGATATTACTGCTACAGGCTCCCCGATACAGAGCTTGTAGTGGTCTCAGCCTGAGTACTAGTGATGCTCTCATTTGCATATCACATAGCTGGTTACATAGTTTGCCCTATTGATATTTATATTTATATATTACATTTATTTGGCTTGAGTTATTGTTGTACTTTGCTATATCCCCTGAGGAGCTGGATCCGGATTATGTCCCCAGGTATAGCAGAGGAGATCTACCCCGAGGTATACGGGATAGGAGCAGACGCTGGAGCAGTATCAACACCAGAGGACGAGGTGATCCTAGAAGATTTCTCCTGAGTATTTTATTACTCAGTTATTTCTGTTCTTGATACTTTATTTCTTGGCTCGTGGATTACTGTATTAAACTCAATATCGGGTTATTCCCCGAATTTACTTTTTATTGAGACTTGATGTTGGTTTATATTTCAGGTCGATTATTCTAACATTTGATTTGTGTTTATTTCCTGTGGATGAGATTAGATTTAGACTGTGACATAATATCGTAGACCTTTTTAATTGTTTTACAGCTTAAGTACACTCTAACGGGTCAAATAAATTGGGTTGCCTATTAGAGTGTGCTGCTGGCCATTGCCACATGGCTAGTCCCTCGGTATTTTGGGACTGGGGCGTGATAGCTCCTCCGGGCGAACACAGACTATCCAATCTATGTTCAATAGGGCTTGTCGGACAACACTTTGTCATCCCAAGGTTGATCGGTCATTCTCCTATTCCTCCACCTTCTACGCTTTGGTATAAACATGCACCAGAGGAAGCGATCGCATGGACGATACCCTACATGGATGCAATTGCTGGCTATAAGAAGATGATGAAGATGGAGGACCCCAAACTCTTGCCTAAGGACTACTTTGATATTCTAATCGATTGATACATCTTATACTTTTGTATCATATTGTAATTTTGTGTGCAATAGAAATGGAATATAATATCTTGTACTTTTGTAGCGTGATAGTGCAATAGATAGTGACTATGAAAGAAAAAAAATAAAGTACTGTATGTTGTGCAATGAGTCATGTATGTTGAGCTTTGGTATCTTTTCTAACTTATATATATATATATATATATATATATATATATATATATAAATGTTGAAAGTCCAAATTTTTATAAGAAAAAACTAAGACTGTCAAGATTATGACAGTCTCATTAGCTATTAGGACTGTCATAATCTTGACAGTCCTTGTTTTAATCCCCTGTCTTTGCACATATATATAAAACTAGGACTGTCAGGAATTTGACAGTCCCATTAGCTATTAGGACTGTCAAAATCTTGATAGTCCTAGTTTTAATCTCCTATCTTTGTATATATATATATAAAACTAGGACTGTCAGGAATTTGACAGTCCCATTAGCTATTAGGACTGGCAAAATCTTGACAGTCCTAGTTTTAATCCCCTGTCTTTATTCATATATATAAAACTAGGACTCTCAAGATTTTGACAGTCCCATTAGCTATTAGGACTGTCAAAATCTTGACAGTCTTAGTTTTAATCCCATGTCGTGCACATATATAAAACTAGGACTCTCAGTATTTTGGCAGTCCCATTAGCTATTAGGACTGTCAAAATTTTGATAGTCCTAGTTTTAATCTCCTGTCTCTGCACATATATAAAACTAGGACTGTCAGCATTTTGGCAGTCCCATTAGCTATTAGGACTGTCAAAATCTTCACAGTCCTAGTTTTAATCTCCTGTCTCTGAACATATATATATATATATATATATATATATATATATATATATATATAAAACTAGGATTGTCAGGATTTTATATATATATATATATATATATATATATATATATATATATATATATATATATATATATATAACTAGGACTGTCAGCATTTCTCCTGTCTCTGCACATATATATAAAAGTGCCAAGTTCAAAGTTAACAAAAATAACCAGTCAAAACTAGTCAAAACTATGACAACCAACTTAAACAAAACACAACCAATCAAAAATTGAAACACAAAGTTACAGCCAACTTTAAAGTTTAACATGTCAATATTACAACCAAAAAAAACTCGAAACACAAACTGTAGCAAAGTTTCATATCAATTGAAACATGGCCTAAACTTCATGTCGCATCTTTGTACGTTGCTCCCTATTTCCAATAAAGAAAAATCTTCAGTGTTGTCGATGTGCGGTAGCTCCTCATTGATTTTCATATAATTTGCACCCTGGCAACTAACGAGGCTTCTTTCCAACTTCTTCGCTTTCCTAGCCTATTGATGACAATTCATAAAATTTGTTAGGTTATAAACATTTACATATCTTCAAACTTAAAGTTGGTTGCCTCACCATCTTGACCAATGCAGTATACAAGACAGATTTGGCAGGGAGATCTGATGGTACACGCACAATATCGCCTCCGCGTTAGAACAACGTAGGTATTTCGACACCAGCGTAATAGGCGATGTAGTCGTCGCTATATTCCGTCATATTTACTGCTGCTTGTTATTCAGTTTATCTAATAACGTGACATTGTGTCACGCCCCAGTCCCAAGATGTAAGGAACTAGGCCACGTGGCATTGGCCAGCTGACACATTACTAAGGGTTTAATATATTTTTATGGACCCAAAGGAACGTGCTACGCTGTCCTAAAATATAACAAGTCTAGTACAGGTAAATCTATCTCATCCACAGAAATATCAGGAAATAGTGCTGGATATATATAATGCTGAGTCTGAAAATGTCATAATACACATCTTGTGGGAACAACCCACTACAAAATATAATAATAATACAAAAAATAGGATAGACTGAGTATCGTCTATCTAGCAAAACATCTCCATCGCCAAGAGAGCATCTCCTAGAATCAGGTAGATTCTGATGGTGTCTCTTCCAATTCTTCCTCGGTGGCACACCTGGTCTCCTGTCCTGGGCCATACACCATGGAATAGAAGGCCTCGTCGAAATCTGGAAGGGAACCAGGTCCTCAGTGGGACATAACAAGATACAGGAAAATAACATGCCAGGTATGTAAATACTGAATAAATAAATAAATACAGGGTGCTAACCATCTAAGTGAAATGTAAGTAAAGACCTTGTAGTACGCATGGGAATGTGTAGGTTAGACATATGCTGACTTAATTCACCAATCGTGGTGACTGGCTAGTATATGTGCCAAATGCCCCCAGACTCATGGGCACTCTGCAATCGACCATCTCCGAGGAGCATGGTACGAAGGATAAAAACATCAAGGAGGGGGGGTGTGTCACGCCCCAGTCCCAAAATACCGAGGGACCGGATACGTGGCAATGGCCAGCAGTACGCACCGATGGACAACCCAATTTAATGGATCCATCAGGGCATACTTAAGCTGTAATATAACAAGTCTACGACAACATGGCACAACTAATCTCATACACACAAGATATAAAATATGATCCACAGAATAAATAAGGAATATAAATCATCAGCTAGTCTCAACAAAGTACTTCGGGGAACAACCCGATAAATATCTAGTACAATGGTTCAACAGACCAGAAATAAATGACTGAAATAAATAAATAAAGGCTGAGCATGAACATGGATGCTCAAGAGAAGTCTTCAGCTAACACCTCGTCCTCGGGTGTCGGTACAGCTCCTGTATCTGCTTCTGCTCCGGTCCCGTATACCTCGGGATAGATCTCGTCCTCAAATCCTGGGGACATAATCCGAATCCAGGTCCTCAGGGGACATAGCAAGGTACAAGAAAGCTCATGCCAATAATAAATAAGCAGTGCAGCAATAATAAATAAAATAAAGCAACAGGGTAAATATGTAACCATCTAAGTGAACATGCAAGTGAGAGCATCACTAGTCTCAGGCTGAGTCACTACAAGCTCTGTGTCGGGGAGCCGGCAGTGGTAATAACAAATAATGTGTCTAGCTCTGCTCCGAGAGTCTACGACCTCACAATAGTAGAAGATATATATATAAATAGCCTGTAGCCTGTGTGTCTCTCCCCACCCAATGTAACCACGCATATCATGACCATAACGTCTCATGTCCATGTCAAGCGGGATCATAGCTAATGCAACAAGTCATAAGTATCTATAGAAATAGTATCTCTGTCAAGTCCTGTAGCCTACACAGAATCACCACGAATATCTCGGGAATATCCTGTCTCATGAACAGTGTCAAGTGTCCTGGGTCATATGGTACTTGATAAGACAAGTACGAGAGTATAAAGTGTCACGAATGTCCATCTCTAGATGACCGTACCCAACACTGCGTACAGTGTCGGCATCCAACTGATAATCGGACGCTAAGTACGTCACACGGTCCTAGGTTAAGCATGCACAGCAATATAATGAAGCCAGGAAAATATATAATAATACTGCAGAGTTTGGCAAGGTACACTTGCCTGATGTTTGGATACCAACGACTGTCCCTGTATCAATGGATCCGGTAGGTGCTACTCCAAAAGCTGTAATAAACATCACCAACAGTCTCAGAAGGTATCAAACTGCTAGAAATGCCTGTCCTTACGTCCAATTTGAATACAGGGGCAAAAAGGTCATTTTCGGGCCAAGGCGGGGTCCACATGTGGGCCACTTTGCACTAAAAAGCGTGTCAGGGTCAAGGGTCTCCAAATTCTGCAAACTCAGTATCTACAAGTCAGGAATGATGGTACGAACCCAACGGAACTTCCAGAATTGGATTTCGATGAGCCGATCACAAAATCGCCCGTCCAGTGGAGCTTGTGGGGCCCACGATACGCGATTTTGTCAACGTCCTCAGAATTGGACCAAACTTGGGTCACAGGACCAGCGTATTGCTACGAGTTCGATGGCGCAAGTTTTGTCTTGATCCGACGTGTGTACACGAAGTTACAGCGTGTTCCAGAAAGGACGGATATGGGACGTTATCGGCGGATACGCGTTGATTCCGGGGTGCACGCACCTTCGAATCGACTTTTGCGAAATCCTATACGACCGTATCGACGACGCGCACGGTTCGGTAAAGACCGCGTGCGACCAAGTCGTCCCGTTTGGCGGGGCGTACTCAGTTTCGGGGTGAAATAGGGCATTGTTTTTTCTATTTTGGATCGCGGTGTACGATCACCACAGGACGCGATGCACCGAGCGAGTTGCACGGGCACCGAGAGGGTTACACAGTCTACGCATAGCAACTGACGGAAATGAAATCGGAGTTGCGATGAGGGAGAAAACGGTACCTGAACAGGGCTCCGTGAACGCTGAATTCCAAGTGTCCGAACGTTAACTCCGTGTCCTGGTTGATGGTTTCTGCGTCCTCGTGTCCGTTGTGAGTCAGAACTAGGGCTCTGACCGCGGAGGCCTTCGTCGGGGGTCAGCCTCGAGGTCGGCTAGGGCTTCGGGTGTCGACAGGCTGGCGACGGCGGGGTCCAGGGGCTGATCGACGACGAGGGCTCTGGAGGCGGTTCGACGCGAGGAGCCGAGGGCGGTCACGGCGGCGCTCGAGGAGAAGGGTCGGGGGCTCTGGATTGGTCGACGGGGATGGGTGTGGTGCAGCGGCGGCGTCAATCGGTTAGTCGACGGCGGTCCGGGGTCGAAGGAGCGGGTCTGCGTGGAGGGGAGGAACGAGGCGTCGACGGCGAGGTGCTCGGGAGTCTCGGCGGAAGGAGATGGGAGAGGGTCTGGCGGCGGGGTGGTGCACGGAAGCCGAGGCAGGGGTTCAAATAGGCTACAGTGTTCACGGCTAGGGTTCGCAGCGGGTCGGATTCTACGGCGGTCCGGGTCTGACCCACTTCGATGGGTTTAAACTGGGTTGGGTTGAGCTTGGTTTGGTTCGGTTTAGAAATCAATAGTCTCAAAGGCTTAAAATGCCACTACGGAGTCCAAATAATTCACCAAAAATTACCATAGGTCCTGTTTTCTATTGCGCATCATATTATATTATTTCTATAATATTTAAACACCAATTAGCCACACTTAAAATTCTTTAATTCGCAATCATCTTTGCTTTAAATTCCAGAAAATACTAAAAATTCGTAATAACTCATTTTTAAAATTATTCTCAAGTATCCGGGTGTTTACAATCTTCCCTCCTTGAAAGGATTGCGTCCTCGCAATCAAAGATTAAGCTACTAAAGAAAGAATTATGGAAATACAAGGTTGCTTAGTTTACAACTGCCTCCTCAAACAAGTGGGGGTATCGCTGGCGCATACTATCTTCTCGTTCCCAAGTCGATTTGCCAGGTGAATGATGTTTCCATGCTACACGAACCAGTCTGATTGTCTGTCCCCGCAATGTCTTTTCGCTGACGTCGAGGATGCCAACTGGTTGTTCTTCATATCTCAAGCTTGGGCCTACTGCGATTTCTGAATGATCGACTACGTGACTTGGGTCGGTCACGTACCTTCGCAGCTATGAGACGTGGAATACGTCATGCACTCCCTCTAAGGATGGAGGTATTACAAGACGATAAGCCACCTCACCAACGCGCTCTAGAATGTCAAATGGCCCAATATACCTTGGGCTCAGCTTGCCTCTGCTCCCGAATCTGATAGTACCACGAGTGGGCGAAATCCTCAAGAACACGTGCTCTCCTTCCTTGAACTCTAGGGGACGTCTGTGCGTATCTGTCCAATGCTTCTGTCTGTCTTGGGCTGCTCGTAGATGATTCTGAATCTGTTTCACCTTTTCCACTGTCTGCGTTACCAATTTTGGACCCAGTATTTGACGTTCACCAACGTCACTCCAACATATAGGCGATCTGCACTTCCTTCCGTATAATGCCTCGAATGGTGCCATCTGGATGCTGGCCTGATAACTGTTGTTGTAGGAGAACTCTACTAAGTGCAAATGATCTTCCCAAGATCCTCCAAAGTCCAACATACATGATCGCAACATATCCTCCAAGATCTGAATGGTGTGCTCCGATTGGCCATCTGTCTGTGGGTGGTACGCGGTGCTGAATTTGAGTCTGGTGCTCAGACTCTCTTGCATGCTTCTCTAGAAATGAGAGGTAAATCTCGAATCTCGATCCGATACAATACTAACAGGCACTCCATGTAATTTGACAATTTGTCGCATATACATGTCGGCTAGTACCTCTGTGGACTGTCCAACTCTAAATGGCAAGAAGTGTGCCAATTTAGTGAGTCGATCCACTATAACCCATACTGCGTCTCTTCCGCTGGGGCTCCTCGGAAATCCGGTGACAAAATCCATCGTGATATACTCCCGCTTCCATTCTGGTATAGGCAGCGGCTGTAACATTCCTGCAGTCCTCTGATGCTCGGCCTTTACTTGCTGGCAGACTAAATATTTGGCCACAAATCTTGCAATCTCCCTTTTCATTCCATGCCACCAGTAATACTGTCTCAAGTCTCGGTACATCTTGGTTCCTCCTGGGTGAACAGAGTACATAGAGCTATGTGCTTCAGTCATTAACTCCTGTCTCAATTCTCCATTTGGAACATACAGGCGATTTCCAAACCTCAATATCCCGTCTTCGTGTATGCGAAGTCCTGTCTGCATGCCTGCTTCTGTCCTCTCTTTGAGTCTTCGAAATCTAGCATCGGTGGGCAGTGCCTCTTTAATCTTCTCCACGAGTGATGACTGAATCTCAAGATTAGCCATCAAGCCATTCTGTCCTGGTAAGATAACCTCTATCTGAAGCTCTTGTAGATCTCTCAATAACTCGGGCTGCATCGTCAAGAAATAAGCTGTAGGCTTTCTGCTGAGCGCATCTGCAACAACATTCGCCTTTTTCGGATGATACTGCAGATCTATGTCAAAATCTACCATCAATTCAAGCCAGTGTCTCTGCCTCATGTTAAGCTCCTTCTGAGTATATACATACTTCAGACTCTTGTGATCGGTGAAGATTTCCACCCTTTCCCCATAAAGATAGTGCCTCCAAATCTTTAATGCAAATATAACTGCTGCTAGCTCCAGATCATATGTTGGGTAGTTATTCTCGTGGACCTTCAACTGTCTTGACGCATAAGCAATGACTTTGCCATGTTGCATCAAAATATATCCTAGTCCACTACCTGATGCATCACTGTAAACAATAAAACCTCCTGACCCTGAAGGAAGAGTCAATACAGGTGCTGTTGTTAATCTTCTCTTCAGTTCTCCGAAGGCCTTCTGGCAGTCTTCCGTCCATATAAACTCCTGGTCTTTGCGCGTCAGCTTTGTCATCGGTTCTGCAATCCTCGAAATTTTTTCTACAAACCTTCGGTAATATCCCGCAAGTCCGAGAAAACTTCTCACCTCTGCAACTGTTGTGGGTGTAGGCCAAGTCTCTATTGCCGCAACTTTCTCTGGATCCACTGAAAGTCCTTCTCCTGATATGATATGTCCCAAGAAAGGTACTTTGTCCATACAGAACTCACACTTACTGAGTTTGGCATATAACTTCTCCTGTCTCAAGGTCTCTAACACGATTCTGAGATATTCCCCGTGCTCTTCGTGGCTCTTGGAATATATTAGAATATCGTCAATGAACACAACCACAAATTTATCCAAGAACTGATGAAAGACTCTGTTCATTAAGCTCATAAACACTGCTGGCGCGTTGGTTAAACCAAACGGCATCACCAAGAACTCATAATGTCCATACTTGGTCCTGAAAGCTGTCTTCGGGATGTCTTCCTTCCTTACTTTGATCTGATGATAGCCGGATCGAAGGTCAATCTTCGAAAATACCCTTGCACCACTCAACTGATCGAATAGATCATCAATACGTGGTAAGGGATACCTGTTCTTGATGGTCACAGCATTCAGTGCCCTGTAGTCAATGTACAATCGTACTGTTCCATCCTTCTTCGGCACAAATAATATGGGTGCTCCCCAAGGTGAGACACTGGGCCGAATGAAACCCTTCTCCAGAAGATCATCAACCTGCTCTTTCAACTCCACTAACTCCTTAGGTGCTAGCCGATATACTGATGAAGTGATAGGCTCTGCTCCTGGAGTTAAGTCTATTATGAATTCTATTTCCCGATCAGGCGGTAAACCTGGAAGATCGTCGGGAAATACATCCACAAATTCTGATATGACTCTTGGGTAACCTGTATCCCCTTCTACAGATAGTACCCTAAGAGTAGGCTGAACTCTTTGCTCTATTGCTCCTCGAAGAAACTCAAATTCCGGATGTCCAGGCGGTCTAAATATAACCCTTCCCAGCCGACAATCAAGGGTCGCATGATACTGACTTAACCAGTCCATACCAAGTACGACATCATAGTCAGGCATAGAAAAGATCAGAAATTAAGCCCGCATCTCTCGGCCACAAACTACTACAGAACATGACCTACAGACATCGCTAACCGGAATAATTCCACCTCCCGTAAGAATTCTCTTCATCTTCGGAAGGGGTGCGGTAGCTACTCTATGTGTGGCTACAAAGCTAGATGCTATAAATGAATGCGATGCTCAAGAATCAAATAATGCTACAGCTGGTAATGAAGCTACTAAAATAGTACATGCGATGACTTCGCCCGTAGTAGCTTCCTGCTCGACAGCTAATATGAATGCCTGGCCTCGACCCTGAGCTGGTCCTCTCTGCTGCTGCTGCTGCTGCTGCTGAAATAGGGCTGCCTGTGGTGCCAGTGGTGCCAGTGGTGGTCTCTACTGGTAGCCTCCTGTAGCTGGTGGTCTAACTCCTCCAGCTCCTGTCTGCTGTGCTCCTACTGCTCCTATAGCTGGTCGTGGTGCAGGTAAAGCAAGTCTCGGTGCTCCCTCTCTTGGTTTAGTGCAGTCTTTAGAAAAGTGCTGATCTGATCCGTAAAGCAGGCATAGTCCCAACTTACGCCTGCACTCTCTCTCGATGTGTCCTACCTTGCCGCAGTGGTGACAGGTAGGAAGAGTTACAGCCCGGTGTGCTGCTCTCTCCGGTATACTCCTCTGGAATCATTTTGCAGAATCTCCTGGTGCTGTCTTAGATGGTGCGGATGTGTTTGGCCTCTTCAGATTCGATTCTCTTCTAGTGATGCGCTCCATGCGTCGTACTGCTGCAAGGACCTCCGTATAAGATGTAGGTGCGACTGAGCCAATCAATCTCTGAAGCTCGAACTTCAGTCCATCAAAGAACTTTTCAGCTTTCTCTTCCTCTGTCGAGATCAATGTCGGAGCGAAGCGACTTAGGCGTATAAACTCCACGTTATATTCCTCTACTGTCATGTTGCCTTGGATAAGGCAGTTGAACCTGTCTCTGAGCTCTGATCGTGCAACTGCCAGAATGTACATCTCTTGGAAGAGTCTGGAGAACTCTTCCCAGGTGACTCGGTCCTGTCCGAGCCTCCTTTCTTCTGCTAACCACCAGTGATGCGCATTATCAGTTAACTGCATTCTGACTGCAGTCATCCACTTCTCTCTCGGAAGTTCAGCGGCTTCCAACTGATGCTGAATGTTAGTGAGCCATTCATGAACTTCTGTTGGCCCTTCCTTGCCAAAAAATGTGCGAGGCTTGAGATGAAGGAAATCGGTGATAGATCCCGTCGCTGTTCTCCTCGTTGGTGGATTTTCCTGTTCCAATGCGGATACCAGGCTGGTCCTCAGATACTCTGCCTCCTGTCGTTGTGCCTCTTGCTGAATCTGTTGCTGTGCCTGCATCATGGCATACATCATCTGGAACATCTGTTGCCCGTCCATGGCTTGTCCGGGCGAGAAAACTGGCATCTGGGGAGTGAACTGTGGTGGAGGTGGAATGTCATCTCTCCGGAACCTTGGATTAGGCTGTCCGGTTTGATCGCTCAGCGATGCTTGTCCTTCATTTCCTAGAGTCACTCCGTCTCCATAAGTAACCACAGCATCATGTGGTGTATCCAAAGGAATCTCGTCTCCGTTCCTGGGATCCATTTCTCTGCAACCAAAAGATAAACTGTAAGAACGCACAGAGGAATCAATACAGGATGCAGTTCAAGTAACAATTTCGAGTTTGATATAGAGTGCAATAATGGTTTAGATCATGGATGAGATCCTATGACTTATCATATCCTTAGGGCAGGCTGGTTCGGTCCCTAAGTTGAAACTGAACAATTTAGTCGTAGACCTGCATGGGCCACCACAAAAACCATGTCACGCCCCAGTCCCAAAATACCGAGGGACCGGATACGTGGCAATGGCCAGCAGTACGCACCGATGGACAACCCAATTTAATGGATCCATCAGGGCATACTTAAGCTGTAATATAACAAGTCTACAACAACATGGCACAACTAATCTCATCCACACAAGATATAAAATATGATCCACAGAATAAATAAGGAATGTAAATCATCAGCTAGTCTCAACAAAGTACTTCGGGGAACAACCCGATAAATATCTAGTACAATGGTTCAACAGACCAGAAATAAATGACTGAAATAAATAAATAAAGGCTGAGCATGAACATGGATGCTCAAGAGAAGTCTTCAGCTAACACCTCGTCCTCGGGTGTCGGTACCGCTCCTATATCTGCTTCTGCTCCGGTCCCGTATACCTCGGGATAGATCTCATCCTCAAATCCTGGGGACATAATCCGAATCCAGGTCCTCAGGGGACATAACAAGGTACAAGAAAGCTCATGCCAATAATAAATAAGCAGTGCAGCAATAATAAATAAAATAAAGCAACAGGATAAATATGTAACCATCTAAGTGAACATGCAAGTGAGAGCATCACTAGTCTCAGGCTGAGTCACTACAAGCTCTGTGTCGGGGAGCCGGCAGTGGTAATAACAAGTAATGTGTCTAGATCTGCTCCGAGAGTCTACGACCTCACAATAGTAGAAGATATATATATAAATAGCCTGTAGCCTGTGTGTCTCTCCCCACCCAATGTAACCACGCATATCATGACCATAACGTCTTATGTCCATGTCAAGCGGGGTCATAGCTAATGCAACAAGTCATAATTATCTATAGAAAGAGTATCTCTGTCAAGTCCTGTAGCCTACACAGAATTACCATGAATATCTCGGGAATATCCTGTCTCATGAACAGTGTCAAGTGTCCTGGGTCATATGGTACTTGATAAGACAAGTACGAGAGTATAAAGTGTCACGAATGTCCATCTCTAGATGACCGTACCCAACACTGCGTACAGTGTCGACACCCGACTGATAATCGGACGTTAAGTACGTCACACGGTCCTAGGTTAAGCATGTACAGCAATATAATGAAGCCAGGAAAATATATAATAATACTGCAGAGTTTGGCAAGGTACACTTGCCTGATGTTTGGATACGAACGACTGTCTCTGTATCAATGGATCCGGTAGGTGCTACTCCAAAAGCTGTAATAAACATTACTAACAGTCTCAGAAGGTATCAAACTGCTAGAAATGCCTGTCCTTACGTCCAATTTGAACACAGGGGCAAAAAGGTCATTTCCGGGCCAAAGCGGGGTCCACATGTGGGCCACTTTGCACCAAAAAGCGTGTCAGGGTCAAGGGTCTCCAAATTCTGCAAACTCAGTGTCTACAAGTCAGGAATGATGGTACGAACCCAACGAAACTTCCAGAATTGGATTCCGATGAGCCGATCACAAAATCGCCTGTCCAGTGGAGCCTGTAGGGCCCACGATACGCGATTTTGTCAACATCCTCAGAATTGGACCAAACTTGGGTCACAGGACCAGCTTATTGCTACGAGTCCGATGGCGCAAGTTTCGTCTCGATCCAACGTGTGTACACGAGGTTACAGCATGTTCCAGAAAGGACGGATACGGGGCGTTGTCGGCGGATACGCGTTGATTCCGGGGTGCACGCACCTCCGAATCGACTTCTGCGAAATTCCACACGACCGTATCGATGACGCGCACGGTTCGGTAAAGACCGCGTGCGACCAAGTCGTCCCGTTTGGCAGGGCGTACTCAGTTTCGGGATAAAACAGGGCATTATTTTTCCTGTTTTGGATCGCGGTGTACGATCACCACAGGACGCGATGCACCGAGCGAGTTGCACGGGCACCGAGAGGGTTACACAGTCTACGCATAGCAACTGACAAAAATGAAATCGGAGTTGCGATGAGGAAGAAAACGGTACCTGAACAGGGCTCCGTGAACGCTGAATTCCAAGTGTCCGAACGTTAACTCCGTGTCCTGGTTGAGGGTTTCTGCGTCCTCGTGTCCGTTGTGAGTCAGAACTAGGGCTCTGACCGCGGAGGGCTTCACCGGGGGTCAGCCTCAAGGTCGGCTAGGGCTTCGGGTGTCGACAGGCTGGCGGCAGCGGGGTCCAGGGGCTGATCGACGACGAGGTCTCTGGAGGCGGTTCGACGCGAGGAGCCGAGGGCGGTCGCGGCGGCGCTCGAGGAGAAGGGTCGGGGGCTCTGTATTGGTCGACGGGGATGGGTGTGGTACAGCGGCGGCATCGATCGGTTAGTCGACGGCGGTCCGGGGTCGAAGGAGCGGGTCTGCGTGGAGGGGAGGAACGAGGCGTCGACGGCGAGGTGCTCGGGAGTCTCGGCGGAAGGAGATGGGAGAGGGTCTGGCGGCGGGGTGGCGCACGGAAGCCGAGGCAGGGGTTCAAATAGGCTACAGTGTTCACGGCTAGGGTTCGCAGCGGGTCGAATTCTACGATGGTCTAGGTCTGACCCACTTCGATGGGTTTAAACTGGGTTGGGTTGAGCTTGGTTTGGTTCGGTTTAGAAATTAATAGTCTCAAAGGCTTAAAATGCCACTACAGAGTCCAAAATAATTCACCAAAAATTACCATAGGTCCGATTTTCCATTGCACATCATATTATATTATTTTCATAATATTTAAACACCAATTAGCCACACTTAAAATTCTTTAATTCGCAATCATCTTTGCTTTAAATTCCAAAAAATACCAAAAATTCGTAATAACTCATTTTTAAAATTATTCTCAAGTATCCGGGTGTTTACAGGGTGTCCCATACGTCTACTAGTTATCTTTTCCGCCCAATGTAACTAAATGCCAAGTCATACTGTTCTGAGTTTTCCTAATTTTATGCTAAGCCGTGATGCGTGTCACACGTACTGGTAGCTAATCAAATACGCAGCTCGCATCCCAATATGTATTGCAACCATGTTGCGTCTTCCCGTGATAGGGTCTAGGAGGATATTAAGATACCCTCACAGATGTTGGTAGGTCTGAAAAGACTAAGTTAATTATGCTACAAGTCAACGTATCTGTTGACTGTACCCGAGGCAATCTCAGGTACTCACAGTTATATGGAATTCAGAAAAACATAGCATATAGCAATATTTGAATTTAAACAGTAACTTGGCAAGGTATACTTGCCTACTTCCTGATTGTGTTGGAAACCTGATCCCACTGTCAAGACTGAGGGTCCTTGTGACAGGGGGTCACTGACTGTGCTGGAGATATTTTCTGTTTAAGATGTACAGGTCTCGTAAATATAATTTAAATAAAGGCATAATAATATAATATATACTTATGTAATTCTATACATATAAGCCAATATATATGTATATAGGGTTCATATATATATAGAACATATATATATAGTATATATAGTAGTAGGTATATATATATAATAGATATATTTTATGTAATACATATAGATATAAAAAGAAAATAAAGCTAAAATTGAAATATATATATATACATATTTATGTATACTAATATATATATATATATATATATATATATATATATATATATATATATATATATATATATATATATATAAGTAATAGATAGATATATATATAGATGTATATATTTACATATATACATATATATATAAAAGAAAAGAGTAAAATACAGGAATTTGAAATATATAAATATATACATGTTTATATACAAATTTATATGTATATAATAATATATAGATAGATATATATATATAGATATATATATTTATATATATATATATATATATATATATATATATATATATATATATATATATATATATATATATATATATATATATATATTTATATATATATGAAAGAAAAGAAAAATGCAGAAATGTAAATACATATATCTATATACTGTATATCCAGTATTATATATAATATAAATATATGTATATATAATACATATATAGATAATACATATATATATATATATATATATATATATATATATATATATATATATATATATATATATATATATATATATATATATATATATATATATAATTAAAAGGAAAGACAAGTGCAGAATGTAAATGTATATATATAATATACTGTATTATCCAGTATAATAGTATTTATATATAGATAATATATATATATATATATATAATAAAATGAAAAGACAGTGCAAAAATATAAATACGTATATAAATATTGTATTATCCAGTATTAGATATATATAAGTAATATATATTCCCTTATATATAAATAATATATATATACATATATATATATATATATATATACATATATATATATATATATATATATATATATATATATATATATATATATATATATATAAATAACAAATAAATGTATATATAATAATAAAGAAAAATGCATAGTACATATACATATTATATATATACTTATATATATTTATTATACAATATATAATATACATATAGATATATACATATATAAACATATATAGATATATATATATATATACATAAATATATATATACATACATATATAATAATAATAAATATATACAGTATAAATATACTATATATATACCGTATATAATAATATAATATATATTATATATTATAATATATATACAAATATATATATATATATATAGATATGCATATATATTCATATATATATATACATATATACATACATATACATTATTATACGTATATACGTATAGAGAGGGTCAGGGGGTATACCTATCTGACAGGTGGGGCCCTTGGCTCGTCGCCGGCGGAAGGACGGCGGCGGAGGCAGCGGTGGCTGGCCGGAGAAGCAGCAGCAGCAACAGCAGCAACTGGTGCTGTCAGCAACAGCAGCAGCAACAACAGCTTGTAGCAGTTGCAGCGGCGGCTGCGGTGGTGAAGGCGGCGGTGCAGGGTGGGGGATCGACGGAGGGGGTCGAGGCAGAGAGGTTGGTGGTGGTGGCGGGGGTCTACGGTGGCGGTGGTGGTGGCTGGAGATGATCGGAGTGGAGGGGGTGATTGTTAGGGTTAGGGAGCTGGAGGTGCTGCGGGGGTAAGGGCGGCCGGAGGGATGGTCGTGGGGCGGTGGGAGGGTGGTGGTCCGGTAGAGGGGGTCAGGGCGAGGCGAGTGGGGGTGATGGTGGTGGTGCACGGTGGCCGGAGGCGGTGCTGGGGGAGGTCGGGTGGTGGGGGTAGCTGCTGTTGGCAGGGTCGGGTGGGGTCTGTGGCAGCTGCCTACGGCGGAGCAGGCGGCCGGAGGTGGTGAGGTTTGGTCGGAGGGAAGGCGGGGTAGGGGCGAGGGCTTCGTCGGAGTTTGGTCGGAGGTGGTGGCCGGAGGTGGTGGCTGTGAGGGTTGGAAGGGGGAGGGGTAGTGTATTTATAGGGTTTTAAGGGGATAGCATAGTTGTAAATAGTTGGAACTCCAAGGGTATTTAGGTAATTTATTTTTCAGATATTTTTTTGATATTTTTCAGATATTTTGTGGGTCCCACTTGACACGTAGACGGTCCATGTTCACCAGCCAATGAGGGGGTGACACCTCGCACTGTAAATTTGAATAAAAACCCCTGAAATTTCCTAAATTGCAAATAGGTCCAAAATTGGTATTTTGCATAATTACGCAATTTGTCTGATAAAATACCCTGTTCCCAGAAAATACTAAAATGCTCAGAATTGAGAGAAAAAAGTTGTGGGAGGGTCCTGAGGGGGTGGGGGTGAGTCTGGGCAGGGGCAGGGCCTAATTTCTGGGTGATTTGGATCATCATATTTATTATTTAATAAATACTGCGCACGGTGTTATCTAATTATTTAGAGGTAGGTACGGTCATAATCTTACTACGGTGTCAATATACTATTTGTAGTATATTCAAAGTAGAATATTATCGTATTTTTCTTTGGGTAAAACAGGTGCCTGTTGGTCCTCAATCTCTAGGGGTACAGAGATGGGTAAAGAACAAGAAATAAAATAGGAAATAAATACGGACTTTTGTAACGATATTTGTGCGTCTCAAACGAGGCTCAAAATAAAGCATCTGGGAGTTGCACAAAATTTAGGAAAATAGTCTAACAAGTCTAGGGCAGGTACCTGAATTTTGTTTGGGAATTACAGCTAGTATAATATCCTAAATAATTGTGTGAGGGACAGGTGCACAAATCAATAGGATATGTAAACAAAATAAATTTTAAAAAGTTACAATAATTATAATTAGCTAAAAATAATTCTATATTACTGAAATCTGGTCGAGGGAGTTTACAATCTACCCTCCTTAGAATATTTTGTTCTCGAAATAAAAACAGACATATAATGAGAATGAAAGATTGTTTTGAAATATTAGGACATACCCTGGTTTGGAAATATATGGGGGAAACGCTGTCGAATATCCTCTTCTTGTTCCCAGGTTGATTCACCTGCTGCATAATGTCTCCATGCAACACGAACTAGAGGGATAGTCTGGCCTCACAATACCTTCTCTCTACGATCTAGGATCTCTACAGGTTCCTCCTGGTACGATAGGCTTGGACCAACGGTGATCTCTGAATGGTCCAGTACATGACTTGGGTCTGGAATGTACCTCCTCAGCTGAGATACGTGGAAGATGTCATGCACTCCTTCCAAGGTCTGAGATAGGGCTAGCTTGTAGGCAACTTCTCCGATGCATTCTAGTACATCGAAGGGTCCAATGTACCTTGGACTCAGTTTTCCTCTTCCTCCAAATCTGATAGTACCTCTGGTGGGTGAAATTTTCAAGAACACATGTTCTCCCACTTGGAACTCCCACTTGGAACTCTAGAGGTCGTCGATGAACGTTGGTCCAGTGCTTCTGTCTGTCTTGTGCAGCTCGTAGGTGTCCTTGTATCTTCTTTACTTTCTCCACCGTACGAACA